>CM032449.1:212433144-212554709 GCA_019049505.1 Pachyrhynchus sulphureomaculatus
TTATTCTTGGATTGCTTAATTGAAATTATCTGGTATGTAACCGATCTATTTTTCCTGAATCCACACTGGTACTCTCCCAGAATAGATTTGGCTTTCTCTTGTAGTCTGTTTTTGATAGTCACCACTACTCTCTTGTACACAACATCCAGTAACGATATTGGTCTATAATTAGCACATATAGTTTTTTCTTCTTTTTTGTCTAGTGGACAAATTAGCGACTCTCTCCAGCTCACTGGCATCTTTTCTGTTTCCCATATTTCTTGCACCAAGCGGCATATTTAATTTTCCATATCTACTCCTCCAGCTTTTATCATTTCTGCTGTTATACAATGTCCACCCCGGGCCTTATTTTTTTTTGGGTTCTGAGTATTTTTCTTATTTCTTCTTTGCAGGGTTTGTTTGTCTCTTCCTGCCCTTCTGTTAATTTGCTTCCTATTTCTCATTCAACTCCTCATTTTCATCTCCATTTAATGCCCCATCTATTCAGTTTTTCTGCCAAGCTTACTTCCATCTTTTTTCCTACATATTAGCATTTTGTCTCTGTTTATTCCCTTTGTATTTTTATAAAAAAAAAAACACGTAAATCGGGTAAGTGGTTCTTAAGTGCTAAGCGCACTAACAGACAAACAGACAGAGAGGCGTTGCATTTTATATATATTATAGAAGATTATAGATAACCTGACCAGAGAACAAATGTATGAATTAAAAAAAAAACACGTAAATCGGATAAGAGGTTCTCGAGAGATAAGCGCGCTAAACGAACAGACAGACAGAGAGACGTTGCATTTTATATATATTTTTAGATATAGATATTATAGAAAATTATAGATATCCTGGCCAGAGAACAAACGTATGAATTAAAAAAAAACACGTAAATTGGAGAAGTGGTTCTCGAGAGATAAGCGCGCTATCGGACAGACAGATAGACAGAGAGACGTTGCATTTTATATGTATTACAGATATTCTTTGCTACATGATATTGTTCCATATTTTAATGGTTTAGGCAGTGTATTGCAAGAGAACGCGCTATTGGTAAACTTTTTCCGACTTGATTCATTATTATCGTCACTGCTTATTGTTATCTAACGTAATCAAATATAGCCTATAACCTGTCCAGAGAACATATGTTTGTTTGAAAAAAAAAGCACGTAAATCGGATGAGTGGTTTTTCCAGTGATAAGCGCACTAACGGACAGACAAACAGACAAACAGATAGAGAGACGTTGCATTTTATATATATTATAAATTTGGTTAGAAAGACTTGACATGGAGAAGAAATTAGTTCATTTAGAATTACTTGCATCAATTTTTAGACAAACTTAATCCGTACTTAAGAGAGGTACGACAAATCTGCTAAATGGGAAGAATTCCTGGAAATATTACGTTTGTTTTAGATCCGACCACTCATCTGACTGCTCTAAAGAGGTTTCCGATATCATTTCGGCTGGTATTAAAACGTTCATTCCATTTTCGAAGAAATGTCCTTGCAACGACAAGCCTTGATTCGACCGAAAATGCAAAACTATTGCTTCTAAACATCTTGCCTACCGACAATGGCGTGAATATCCTAACGTCATAAATTGAAATATCTTCCTTCGTACCCAGAATAAATTCCAGAAACTATCGACGAAACAAAGGTGCCATACAATCGAAGCATTAAAAACAAACTTGCCCTAACAAATCCAGGTCGTTTTGGTCAGTCGCTAAGGCCATTAGTAAAAATACCACTAAGACTCATTCGCAAGGCCGTATAATATTATTGCAACAACACCAGTTGAGAAAGCCAACTTGTCAGCTGAACTTTTGGCTTCACATTCTACTGGCAACTTATAAGCAAATAACCACCAACTATTTCCACAAAGTAGTCAAGCCGTATATTAATGAAGCTAGACACCAGAAATGGTTCTGGCACTGACGAAATACCTGCCATAGTACTATACAGTAGAATCTCGATTATCCGAAATAATATGGACCAAAGTGATTTCAGATAATCGAAAATTTCGGTTAATCCGAATTCTTTTTATAAAATAGAAGTTTAGAATGAATACAACATTGTAGATTGACTTAAAAGCATTTATACGATATGCTATTACATACATAGGTATTTATTAAAACAAAGAATAGAACAATTAGTTTACTTATTTTATGTATATGTACGGAAAATCGAAAATAAAACAGTTTCATTCTTAACTTTAATGTCTTAAAAATGAGGTAATTTTTAACTGCACTCGTTTTGCGTTAGTTCTGTTTTTGGCTGCAATGTCTCTCCAACGTTTGGTAAGCAAAACTTCCGCGGCGGTTACATTTTCTTGTTGTTCTACATAAGTTAACGCTTTTTCTAGGGCCGCTAGTCCTTCTAAATCTGACATTTTTACTGGAATATTGTCAGTCGCTTCTTTTTTTTTTTATATATTAAGGGGTAAGGGCGCGTCAACTTCAATGGTTATTTGGCGCCCAAAAATAATTTAGATTGCGATATTTAATTCTTTTAAGTAATTGATGATTCCCAGCTTATTTGATTGAAAAGTGCTTACAATTTGTTTAATGTTTGATGGTATGTTATGTTTGTTTCTTCTGTGCGAAAAATGCGCTGCCTCAAATATGTGTTTGACAGTCAATGATTGATTGCAGATGGTACATAATGGTGCTGGTTCACTCTTTAGTAGGTGAGAGTGTGTCTGGTATGTATGTCCAGTCGCTAGTCTTCTGAGTTTTACGTTCTCTGATCTGATTTAGATTGTGAATGTGTAAAGGAGGAAAAACAAAAGATTTTTACTTCCCACAGCTTGTTATTCGGATCTACAAGATCCCATTCCAACTGAAAATTATTTCTATTTATTGAGATTAAATTTTTATGGAAATCGTTAGTATGGTTCTCTCCTTTGGTATAGTTGCCTGTTTCTATGGCTTGTTTGGCTTCTTGATCTACTCTGTCGTTCCCTTTGATTCCCATATGGCTAGCAATCCAGATTAATATGATGGTTCTATTCCTGGCCTTGGCGATGTATAATAAGTCTGCTATTTGTCTTAAGTATGCATAGTCCGGATTGCTGTATTTGATGGCTTTTATGGCACTTAAGGAATCTGATGCAATGAGGAATTTGTTATTTTCCTTGTTATTTATTGCATACCTGATTGCTTCTTTTAGGGCTAACAGCTCGGCAGAGAAGATTGAAGAGTATGGAGGAAGTTTAAATTGTTGAGAATAAGACTTGTGTAGGAAGGCTGCTCCCACTCCTTTTGTGGATTTCGAACCATCGGTGTAGACTATAGAAAAGTTTGAGTAGAGAGTGTGTATCCTTTCAGAGAATTGATGAATGATGTTGGCTCCTATTAGGTTATTTTTGTTACCGGAATGGAAGTGTAGATCGATTGATGGGTTTGGAGAAAGCCAGGGAGGAAATGTGGTGAATAGTGGGTAATCAAATTTGGGGGGAGTGAGCCCATGTAAGGTCAGGTAAGAAGAAGTCAGTCGCTTCTACTTCGTTATTATCATCGTCATCACTGTCTATTTTATTAGCATTTTTGCATACACTTTTAATTAATTCTTGGTCAGTCATTTCATCTTCCACACTATCACTGTTTAACGATTCACAAACATCGGTTTCCGTAACACTTTCACATCCTGATATTCTTGTAATAATTTGATGTAAAATTTTATTATTTTCTGTTTTTGCCTCTGAGTAATGTCTCTTCTCTTGTGGAATCAATTTTGACCAAGATTTTTCCAGAGTACTACTCTTTACTTGATTTCAGGCTGAAGCTGTCCAATATATAACATTTTTCAAATTTATCTTTTTTAGACAATCAGTAAGATTGCCACCTTCATCTACCTCTTCTAAAATATGCTCCAATAACAAACGCCTGTAACTGCGTTTTAAATTTTCCAGTACACCCTGATCCATAGGCTGAATGAGAGAAGGAGGAGAGGAGGCAAAAACATTGCTTTTTTTTGCCCACTTTCAAGTTGCTCCGCACTTAGGTGAGTAGGGGCGTTATCAAGTAACAGAATACATTTTCTAGGATATCCATGTTCTTTTAAAAAAAGTTCCACTTGGGAACAAAATCTCCAAAAAACCAGTCCTTAAATAGAGTCGCGTTTATCCATGTTTTGATTTTTATACAAAACAGGACTGCTGACTTACCAATACATAATAATGGGAGTTTGTGTCTTCCAGAAGCATTACTGCATGCAAAAACAGTAATACATTCTTTGCTACGTTTGTAACCAGGTGCTTCAGCTTCCGTTTTTGAAGCTAAGGTATTTCTAGTTCAAGCCTGTTTTCATCACAATTATAGATTTGGTCTGATTGTAAACCATGTTCTTTCATAAGCTGCTCAAAATTCTCTGCAAATTTGTTTTGCAGCAGATACATCAGCCGACAATCTTTCTCCACAAACTCTCAGTTGACGTACACCATGTCGTTTTTTCCACCTGTTTAGCCATTCATCACTTGCAGAAAAATTTACAGGCGCTTCAATAACCGGCAACTCTTCGCTTAAACTCACTGCCTTATGTTTTAAAATTGTTCCTGAAATTGGTATTCTACGTTCTCGATTCTGTGTAAACCATAAAAATAAATCATCATCCACTTTTTGGTATTCACCGCTTTTCATACTTTTTCGTGCTTGTGTGGGCGATGACAAAACACTACACCATTTTTCAAGTCGCGATTTTTTCTCCACTCTGAAACAGTACTCACGGCTACACCTAAATCCTTCGCTATATTTTTAAGAAGTTTACCATTATCTAAATGTTGAATTGCTTCAAGTTTCTCTTTTAAGGTAATAACAACGCTTATTATTATTACGCTCCATTTTGTAAAATATCTATTAAAACGAAACTATTACCTCTGCGATAATAATAGACGTAATGAGTAACTTATAACACTCGTCGACTAGCCAAAACATAGACAGCGGTGAAATTTTAGACGTCGGGGAGTCCCCGACGCGTTAAGGAAACCAGTCATCGTCTGTTTCGAATAATGGAGATTTTTTCGTTTAATGGGAATACAATTTGCTTTTTAACAGTTTGTTTCTGATAAGCCGGATTTCAGATAATCGCGATTCGGATAATCGGGATTGTACTGTATTTAAAAAACGAGAAAGAACTAACACCAATTTTCTGTAGACTTTTAAATTTATCCTACAAAAAGGGAATATAATTATTATACTTAGTGGGGATTATAACGAGATAAAAATTAAAGAACCAATTTAAAATACACTCCGTATTTCTGTAGTTGTTTTTTTAGTTTTCTATAAGTCTATGTTTCTACTTCTCTTCGAGATATTTATATTTAAAGTTTCCATATTACGAAAAACATAGTTTCAAATTACCTTCGGTCTATCTATCTGTTAGTTGTTAATGCTAAGTCTCGAACGAAATGATAAATAAGATATTGATTTCAAATTTGGTACACAGATAATTCTTGAAGTAGGAAAGGGACCTTTAGTTTGTAAACTTTGACCAGTAAAATATTTTCAGGAAAAAGAGAGGAGAATTTTTAAGAGAGTTGAAATTTAAAAATTTTATTACTTTCCAGGTCTTCCAACATTAACATGAGAACACGATCAGTACATTATACTTCCAAAGACTTCCTGGTTCACCAGCTTTCACAATATAATTAAAAGTCCATACTAATGAAGTGCAAAATACAGGAAAATGTAATTAATATTATACGAGGGCCGCCTTTTAAGTTTTTACAAAGTACCACTAGATGGCACTATTGAGAAGTGACATTACCATTGTTGTAAAATTTGGTCGAGTAGTTTTGTGAACAAATGGAAATTTCATGTGAAGGTTTTTGTTGGACGATTTTAGAAAAGGCCTAACTCAACAACAATGCCTCGAATCGCTTTGTTCAACTTTTGGTAATAAATAATCATCAGAAAAGACTGTTTACAATTAGTTTACAGAATTTCGTCATGGTCGTGCTTCCGTCAGTGATGAATTTCGTGAAGGTCGACCAAAATCGGTTGTTGTTCCAAAAAAACATCGATGCTGGGCGTAACATGATTGAAGAGGATTGGCATGTGATTTATCGTGAAATAGAGGCAGCCTTAGGCGTATCGAAGACTGCAGTACATTCGATTTTGCATAAACATTTAGCTAAGAAAAAGACATGTTTCCGATGGATTTCTCGTAATTTCACCGAAACTTAAAAATAGGTTCGTGTCAACTGGTGCTCAAAAAAGTTAACCGAAGACATGCAAAATCCGTATACATCGTAACAGGAGACGAAACATGGATATATTCATACGAGCCGGAAACTGAGCAACAAAGAACTGTTTGGATGTACCAAGATGAACCGAATCCAACAAAATAATTCGTTCGCGAAGCACTTCTAAAAAAATGATCGTTTGTTTCTTTGGTTATATTAGACATTTTGCAACCATTGCTCTAAAAGATCGAAAAACAGTTAATTCTGAATGGTACATAACCATTTGTGTGCCGAAAGTCGTCCATGAAACAACTGAAAACGTCGCATCATGCTTCATCAGGACAAACAGCTCTTCTCTGAACAGAATCCAACAAATGCAGTATGTGTTTTGGAGCGAAACCCCAAACGTGGGAGCAGTATTCTATAGTTGGTCGAATTTGAGCTTTGTGAAGAATTAACAGTTGTTTTGGTGTGTAAAGCTTTCTGGTTCGAAATAATATTCCCATCTTTTGAGAAGCTCTTCTTGCTATGCCTGCAACATGTTCATGCCAGGACATATTTGCTCCCAAATTAACACCCAACAAATTGAGTGACGATGCTAGGGGAATGGAGTGTTTCCACACGACTATGTCGGGTTCAGCAACGTAAACTTTTTTAGAGAAAACTGCCGCCTGGGTTTTTGTAGCATTAAATTCCACTTGGTTTCTGTCACCCCAAGACAGATTTTCTTCCAGGTCTTTGTTAAGTTGAACGACTTCCTGCAGTCTGCGGATATTCGCCTGAGTAGCCGAGGTCCGAGCGTTCAAAATGAATGAAGAGATAAGCATACTATCGTCTGCAAAGCTTTAGATTGGATTCTTGGTCTCTTCCAGCAGATCGTTAATGTAAATAAGAAAGAGAGTAGGAGACAGTATGGAGCCTTGGGCACGTTGATAGTGAAGGCGTTAGAAAGAAATCCGTCGACCGCCACTCGTAAAAAACGCTCTCTGAGGAAACATGAAAGCCACAAACAGAACTTTTCAGACATACCATAAGAGCGTAGCTTAGCCAACAGTCCATTGCGCCAAACACGGTCGAATGCCTTGGGTATGTCAAAGGCAACCGCTCGAGATTCTCCAAAGAGTTCAATTGCGTTGTTGCAAAACATGTGCTACATAAGTCACAAGATCTCCTGTTGATCTATGTTTACGAAAGTCATATTGGTGATCGCTATTAATGTTGAAGCCTTCAAGATATTTTAGAAGATGCTAATTGATTAAGTCTTTCATGACTTTCGATATTATTGAAAGCAGTAAGACTGGTCGGTAGTTATTTGGCAAGGGCTTCTTGCCTTTTTTAGGTATCGGCTGAACTGTGGCACATTTCCAGCAGGAAGGAAATATTCCCTTTCTATAGGATAGGTTGAAAAGTCTACAGAAAACTGGTGTTAGTTCCCTTGCATAGTTTTTGAGAGCTATGGCAGGTATTCCGTCAGCGCCAGAAACCTTTTTGGTGTCTAGCATCATTAAAATTCGCTTTATGATATGCTGTCTGAAGACATATGGAATAGTAGGTGGTGTTTTTCCTTCGAAATCGACAGTAGAATGTGAAGCAAAGAGTTCAGCCAACAAGTTCGCTTTTTCAACAGGTGTCATTGCAATAGAATTATCTAGCCGTGTGAGTGGTGGTATGGTGGATTTGGTGAAATTTTTACCAACTGCCTTAGCTACTGCCCAAAAGGACCTGGTGTTGTTGGGACAAGCGAGAACTTTGTTTCTAATTCGTTGATGGTGTGCCTCTTTGGTTTGGTCGATAATTTCTTTGCATCTGTTCCGGCCACGAACAAAGGTGTTACGATTTATGGTGTTAGGATTTTCATGCCATTGTCGGTAGGCAAGATGTTTAGAAGCAACAGCTTCTTTGCATTTTCGGTCAAACCACGGCTGGCCGTTGGAGGGGAATTTCTTCGAAAAAGGGGTGTAAGCTTCCATACCAGCCAAAATAACATCGGAGACCTCCCTGGCGCAGTCAGATGGGTTATCGGATTGAAAACAAATGTCTATCCAAGGGAAAGTTCGAAAATATTCCATGAGATCTTCCCATTTAGTAGATTTGTAGTGCCAAATCTTGCGAGGCTTAGGTGCCTCTCTCTCACTGATTGGTAGGATACTCGATGTTGAAAGTAGTTTATGGCCGGAAGAACCTAACGGCGGATTTACGATGACCGTGTAAGTCTCCGGATTGGTGGTAATATTAATGTCTTATTGCCCATATTCGCATGATTTATCGCCAACGTCTTTTTGTTCCCGAATGTCAAAAAAATGAGTGAACAGCGATTTTCATTACCGCAAGAAGCTGTTGAGTTCTTCTAAAACCATGTTTTTGAGGTTCTAACTTCAGAGGGGAAAAAATATTTCGAGAATTGGTTCGAACGCATGGAGAATAAATCTTAAAGGTGAATATTGTACCAACATTTTTTTTTCTTCCATTGTTTTTGTAAAAACTTAAAAGGTAGCCCTGGTATCTCCAACAGATACATATTTAATAATTAATAAATTTTTATTTTAAGTTTCATTTTGAGTTATATATAACCATATATAACCGCCTATTAAAATTAATAAATATAAGTGTAACACTCCTATGGTATCCAAATCGATTTGTACTACAAAACACCAGGTGATTATTATCTTTTCTTGCTGGGTTTCCATGGGTAGAAGATAAAGTAAGTTTTTGTATATCGTCAGAACATACTAATCATCGGACTCGATTAAAATTAATTACAATGTTTGCTATCTGGACGTTACCACACTTATTGCTGAAGATACATTCTACAAATGAATGATATGATATGTCTTGGGTTTCTATATATATTTTATGAGGTGGCTACTCTAAGAGATTTAAACTCATTCTCAAAGGCCCACATCGATCGTCCATTTATCGTCCCTCATCGAATCCCATCTGTTTCCAGCTTGTGCTTTTCTCGTCCAGTTCAGCCCCGCAGTCAGTGTCAGATCGTTTATCCACCGTGTTGATAGCGAAGGGTGATGTTTCCCCTAGAATCCCTACAGCTTGCTATATGTCCTGCATAATTCAGTTTTAGAGTGGTGACTGTTTCAACTCTAAGGGACCTGCCATAGTTCTCAAGAACTGTTCGATGGAACTGACACCAGTTTTCTGTAGACTTTTTAACCTATCCTACAGAAAGGGAATATTTCCTTCCTGCTGGAAGTGTGCCACAGTTCAGCCGATACCTAAAAAAGGCAAGAAGACCTTGCCAAATAACTACCGACCAGTCGCACTGGTTTCAATAATATCGAAAGTCATGGAAATCAACATCTTCTAAAATATCTTGAAGAATTCAACATTATTAGTGATCAGCAACATGTTTGGAACAACACAAGTGAACACTTCGGAGAATCTCGAGCGGTTGTTCTTGACATAACCAAGGCATTCGACCGTGTTTGGCACAATGGACTGTTGGCCAAGCTACGCTCTTATGCTATGTCTGAAAAGTTCTGTTTGTGGCTCTCATGTTTCCTCAGTGAGCGTGAGCTCCATACTATCTCCTACTCTCTTTCACATTTACATTAACCATCTGCTGGAAAAGACCGGAAACCCAATCTACAGCTTTGCAGATGACAGTACGCTTATCTTTTCATTCACTTTAAACGCTCGGACATCGGCTGTCCAGGCGAGTTAACGTTGTTGAACCCGACATAATTATGGCGAGGCAGTCCATTCCTCTAACATCGTCACTCAATTTGTTGGGCGTTAATTTCGGAGCAAATACGTCCTGGCATGAGCATATTGCAGGCATAGCAAGGAGAACTTCTCAAAAGTTGGGAATATTATTTCGAACCGGAAAGCTTTACACTCCACAACAACTGTTAATTCTTTACAATGCTCAAATTCGACCAACTATGGAATACTGCTCCCATGTTTGGAGCTTCGCTTCAAAACCTACCCTGCATTTGTTGGATTCTATTCAGAGAAGAGCTGTTGGTCTGACTGGAGACCCGGAACTGACCGGCGGCCTTGATTCGCTGAAACATCGAAGAACGGTTGGCGACTTGAGCCTATTCTACCAGTATTTCCATGGAAAGTGTTTGAAGGATGTGGCCCGTTTAATTCCTCCCAGAGCGGTGCATGTTAGAAATACACGTCACGCTGATACTTCACATCCGTATGAGGTTCAGCTTGTTACTCCTCGTACAACGCTTTTCAAGCAGTCTTTTACATGGAGAACATCATCCCTTTTGAATAATTTGCCGAGGACTGTGTTTCCCACCGAGTACAATTTACAGCCATTCAAGAGCAACGTGAATCGCTTTTTTCCGTACACGTGCCGCTCCTGTGGCGCTTTAGGGACCTCTCTGTAGCACGTGTGCTAGACCCATAAAAAAGGCATAAATAAAACAATTTTGTTAATAATAAATTAACAATATTTTATTTTTTACTAAAATGTGGCTGTAAAATCAGGTGACATTTGCAGTCACCAAATAAAGAAAATTCTAGACATCAATCTACCACGGTCAGGCGCTAGAATATAATAATTCCTGTATGAAATTCATATAAACTGTATTGTAAATGCTATACTTAGTATAAAACGTCTCCTATAAAATCTACCTTTTAGTAGTAAATTGCGTTTACGAAATTGTTGCAAAATTCATAAAAAACTTGTTTTTTGCTTTTGAATGTTATTGCGAAATACATATACACAAAGTTGCCGATAGCTTAAAACTAATTATACAGTACAAATCAAAACTCACATTATATTTTTTAACATTAATTTAAAAAAATATTGACGTTAGAAAGTACAAAACCTAAATTTTGTTTGCTTTTGCTGAAGGTTTGATGCACTCACAATCCCATAATCCGAGCAAAACGACCCAAAGGTACTTACCAACTTATTTTTAAAAGAAGAAGTAAAAATTTTTAAATTTATCAAAAATTATATCAGTTAAGGGTCACCAAAACCATAAACAAGCAGAAGTATCAAGAAATGTAAATACACAACTATAAGAGAATGAAAATAAATTTGTTAGGTGACAGTGGGTATCGAACACACGATCTTAGGATATTCGCCTCTGCGTTTTTTGCTGACTAAGACCGCTTCCTGATTTGTCGGTGAGGTATCGCTTTTCTCGGTGTGCCCGACTTGCGCGAGATGCGCAGGCGCAGAGCAAGTCAGGTAGGTTTTATTGAAATATAGGCGTTTGGCATGTTTTCGTTGCCGAATCGGTACCGAGCACACCGAGAAAAACGATACCGCACCGACAAAATCGGGCGGCTTAAGCCACAGAAGCTGCCGTTTGTTCACCTCCTCTACCGCAGTCAAAAATTATTGTCTTTCTGACGGCGCGCAGTGTGAGAAAAGTGCCATTTACTGGACAAAAATCTTTTGACAGTCGGCATTTTATCCGATTTGAATAAATCAAACGGGAAAATACTATTGTACTTTAAGATTAGACAGCGGTAAAAAATTTTAAAATTAACATAACCTATAAAGAGTTCCCAAGAATACACATATTCGTGATTATAAAAAAAGAGTTATGAATAAAACAACTAATACAATACACCTCTATGTTAAGAGATAAATTTCAATAAAACCTTTTAGAAAAAAAAAGGTTTTGAAAGTTTATTTTTAAATAATCCAAACGTTTAATGATGTACAGAACATTTTTAGATGTATAAATTAAGCAAAATCACTATTTTATCAACCTTACAATATTTTAGGAAAATCTAGTGTAAGTTGTTATGAATAATTTTTCAATAGTCGCATATATTATACTATTATATAACACAGGGCAACAAAAAAATATTTTTGTTTTGGTGCCTGGGATTTTAGAGCTGATTTTAACTATATTTGGGACGCTAAATCCATACATGCAATCCGTTTTTCTCTATCAGCTCTACTTTTTTAGATACATCAACTTATCTACCAATGTGGTTTTTATTCAGTATATTCATTTATGAGAGTTCTAAAATTATTATATATTCATTAATGTAGGTACAATGGTTTTATTGTCAGTCTGTAATTGAGCAAATTCCAGGTAAATCTATAAATAGTGGAACCATTGCCTATCAGGTACCTGAACTGACCCTTTTAATCACCTAACTCGGGTAAGTCCCATCAGTTTGTGCGTTCTTACTAATGAGAGTAGATCGAATTCGGCGTGTTTATTTTATGTTAAGAAAAGAGTGTTTTTGTATTTGAATTAAAATGAGTTCAGGTTCCAGTTCAAGAAGAAGTTGTGTAAATCAACCTGATGTGTTTTGCTATATATGCGGAGAATACATGTTTCAACAAAACAGACAAACTATTACTGACTTTGTAAAGCGAGCGTATCTTGGATACTTTGGAGTTAAGCTTGGTGATCAGGACAAAACGTGGGCCCCGCATCTCGTATGTAAAACTTGTACAGAGCATTTACGGCAGTGGACTACCGGGAAAAGAAAATGTCTAATATTCGGCGTACCAATGGTTTGGAGAGAACCAAAAAACCACTTCAATGATTGTTATTTCTGTTTAGTAAATACTAATGGAATCAATCGAAATAACCTCAGTAAGTGGACTTATCCCAATTTAGACTCGGCAATACGCCCTATCCCGCACTCAGATGAAATACCGATTCCAACATTTCATCAGCTACCACATATCTCTGATGACGAATATTTTCCCTCTGATCGCTCTTCTGATGCTAATAAAAGTTCTGATGCTAATGAAACTAACAGTGACTATGAGGGGACGTCATCAGTTCCTCAACGCTTCAATCAAAATGAATTAAATGATCTCACCAGGGATCTCAAGTTATCGAAAAAAGCTTCTGAAGTACTGGCTTCTAGGTTGAACGACAAAAATTTACTGGAACAAGGAACCAAAATTACCTTTTACCGTACAAGAGAAAAAGATCTGCTACCATTCTTTTCTCAAGAAGACAATCTTGTATTTTGTCACGAAATTAGGGGACTCATAAAAGAAATGGGACTTTCTGAATATATTCTAGATGATTGGCGCCTATTTATTGACAGTTCAAAGCGAAGTTTAAAATGTGTCCTTCTACAAAATGGGAATAAATATGGTTTAATACCACTAGCTCACTCAACGAAACTGAAAGAAGAATATAATACCATAGCTTTGGTCTTGCAGAAGATAAAGTATTACGAACATCAATGGATGATTTGTGTAGACTTAAAAATGGTAAACTTTCTTCTTGGGCAGCAAAGTGGTTACACGAAATATCCCTGTTTCTTGTGCCTCTGGGATAGTAGGGACAAAACACACCACTGGCTTAGAAAAGATTGGCTTCAGAGAGAAAACATGGACGTTGGGGAAAAGAATGTCATTAACGACGCTTTGGTTGAAAGAGAAAAAATCATACTTCCTCCGTTACATATAAAGTTGGGCTTAATGAAACAATTTGTAAAGGCTCTTGATAAGAATGGGTCTTGTTTTGCATATATAGGGGTAAAAAATGCATCAGTTGAGCACAGAAAAACTCAAAGCAGGGATATTTGACGGCCCACAAATAAGACAATTAATTAAGGATCCTGCCTTCATAAATTCAATGAATCAAGTTGAACGAGAAGCTTGGACATCATTTGTTGCAGTTGTAGAAAATTTTCTAGGCAAACATAAAGCTCAAAACTATGTTGAAATGGTTAACAAGACGCTTAATAGTTTCAAATCCTTAGGGTGCAATATGAGTATTAAAATACACTATTTACACAGCCACTTAGACCGTTTTCCAGAAAATTTAGGAGACATGAGTGAGGAACAAGGTGAAAGATTTCACCAAGATATTAAAGTTATGAAGGACCGCTACCAAGGAAGATGGGGCATGCACATGATGGCAGATTACTGCTGGAGTTCAAAAAGGGACTGTTTAAAAAATCATTCAAGAATGTCGCGGAAAAGAAGCTTTCCAAGTGTTGAGTGACTATTTCATTTCTTCAATGTTTTTTTTTTGTTTGTAAGTACGACATAATATTGTATTTTGTATAACTAAAATAAAAATTTCGTATCTACGTTTGTTTACTACACTTACGAATTTGAGTTACAATAATGTAACTTATATTTCTCTAAAATTGTATATCTTAAAAATTTGAGCTCCTAGGTACAAACGAATACGTTATTTGAATTCAGGACATCAAATTGATATAGAATCAGCTCAAAAAACCTCGACACCAAAACAGCTGTTCCTCTGTGTAATTCTTAAAATTATAAGCCAGTAGTAATAAAACTAACACAATCTTATTCATAAAATAATAATAATAATTCTAAGACCTGTACACAAAGCATATCGAAACTAAAATTTTCTAACGCATAAATATAATTTTAATAATTTTACGTTAACATCATCTAGTGCATATAAAATAGTAGTGCTACAAACAATATTTTTCAATTTAAAAATGAATGCACCTAGAATTTTAAATCTATTACAACCTAATGCACAAAGTAATTAAATTTTGAATAATAATTTATGAATGTAATGTAAGACTGATATTGTCAAATTTCCACTTTATTTAGTTTCACCGAAACTGTATGACGCTATACTATAGCTTCTTCTGATACAAAATGATCAGAAGAAGCTATAGTATAGCGAAACGCGTCATACAGTTTCAATGAAACTAAATAAAGTGGAAATTTGACAGTCTTTCATTGTATTCGTTATGAATTTCCATCAAGTAACAGCCACAACAATTCAAAATAATTTATGATTTACAGAACTATAAACTTAACCCATAAATTATGTTGGGAATGTGGAATCTCTGGCACAATGATACTACTCAGTATGTATCACCACTATACCAAACACTTTATTTTTGCACTCGACGCGTGTTTGGTTAACAATGTTAGCTTCATCAGGAGGGATGGCTGTCAGTCAATTCTCGCTTCTGATAAAAGTGGTGGTTAGCAAAACGCACGTCAAGAGCAAAAATAAAGTGTTTGGTATAGTGGTGATATATACTGAGTAGTTAACCCATAAATATAAATATTCTCAATCCTGTCGTAATCTAATGCAGGAATAATAACGTAACAAATTAAATTTTTGATTTGACAATAGTATATAGTTGCTTTCGTTGTCTTATTCATAACTCTTTTTTGTATAATCACGAATATGTGTATTCTAGGGAATGTTTTTAAAGTTATGTTAATTTTAACCTTCTTCGCCGCAGTATTATCTTAAAAGTACAATATTTTACGAGTACTGATTTATTCATATCGGATAAAATACCGACTGTTAACAGATTTTTGCCCAAAAATGGCACTTTTCTCACACTGTGCGGCGTTACGCCTATTGGGATAACAGTAAATAAGCCCGACGTCCGAGCTACCATTTTATTAATTCGTCCGTTTGGGGGTCTTTATAGTGCAGGTTAAGGAATACGTCACAATACAAATTAAGTAAATGAAAGAAAATAATCAACATCATGAACAAACTGGGAAATATTTATGGGCGGAGGCACAACCACAAGGAAAATATAAACGAGTTTACCTGTGTTTGTAAAGATCTAACCCACGATCTCATTGTATGCGCTCTTTTGCTTTACCAACTAACTAATCCACAGTGTTCGATTCCTACAGGCACTGAAAAACTTTTTTAATTCGCTCTTAGCAATTACTATTCAAGGGTCCAAACGTTGGCACCTATGAAAGAGTTCACTAGTTTTGTACACTTTAATAATCTTTTCACTTTTAATATAAGTTGATGAATTCTTCGGGGTCTATTTGTTTAAATTTTGAGAGTAATATATAATACCCACGAAATTAAAATAAAAATCTAAGTCTTAATGTGTATTCTTTTATTAAATTCAAAATGCTATTCCAATCGAAATGAAGCATTAGCCTCAATTATCATCTTAAATTGTACAGTTTGACCTTTTTTTTTAAGAATTATTAATAGGGTGAAATATGATTTCTGACTTCTACTGTATATAAATAATCAAATAATACAAAAATATATTAGCTTTAAATATTGGTCCATATATTAATATTACGCGAAAATATCTTACAGGGTTAAATAAAACTAAAATTAATAATCACACAAAAATATTATAAACAAATTGTATATATATATACTGGGTTCATCAGGGTCTTAAATCATATCATAGTATATGTTAGTTTAAATATAAAAGTTATTTTATTTTAATTCATACCAACTTACGGTCCACAGCAATTTTTTAATTTTATTAAATCTCTTCAAACAAGATTATAATTTATGTTAGGAAGGAAGACTAAAACCACATACGATTCGAGTTCCAACGTTTTTTAAAGTCTACTCGGAATCATACACGTCTCAGTATAAAATGTTCTGTATCGCAAATTAATCATTTCCAAAAATTAGCCATCATAAAAATAATATTATAAAAACACAACAACACAACTAGGGTAAAACTGTACACATTTACTTCCTTCGTTTTTTATTAACTAACGTCGATTCAATATCCCAGAGAAGATTTTGTTAGGTGACATCAAATGGCTGAATAAGTGAAAGTAAAACTACCTGATGACCAAGATTTTGAAGGACTCGATATCTCAAAATAACAAATTAAAACCTATTAATGCACTAATATATCTACAAGTCGGAAACTTGGACGATAAATGGTGTGGCTCGAAAAATTGACGCCTTTGAAACATGGGTATACAGAAGAATGCTGAGGATACCCTGGATTCAACATCGAACCAATGCCTCCATTCTAAATCAACTAAATATTAAGCGTCGTCTCTCCACCAAAATAACCCAAACGAACTTGCGATATTTTGGGAATATCTTCAGAAGAAATAATCTAGAGAAACTTATGGTGGATGAAAAAATAAATGGAAAACGCCCAAGAGGAAGATCTCCTAATCAACGGGCAGATCAAGTGAACCCGCTCATAGGACATCCCATGCCCGAAGCCATTGATGGATGGTGATTCATGGAAAGGGATGATCCTCGCAATTGAAACATAACACCACTAAATTCTTGCTAGAGTAGTAGGACTGAGGAGGAGGACCTAATTACTTAAACGACAGATTAAGAAATCAGATAGATTAACGCAAATATACAACTAACTTTATATTGCGAAATACAGAATTAAATTGAATTGTGATTTTAGCACAGTGAGTTAGTATATTTTTAAAGGTTGCATTGTATTTTTTTTTGTTTATTTATTATCTGAATTTATATTTTCACTAGATTAGCAAAAAAATTATACAAGGGCATAATCAATTAATCTAAATTTGATTACTTGCATCCGACATTTTTATTGACTACATTTGTAGTATTTAAAAAGACATGTGAAAACACAACAAAAAGACTGACTGTACTAGATATCTCATAAAACGGTCAATCATTTTCGGTACTCCTTATTTTTACTATTTCTGGTTATAGTATACATATATACATATATATATTATATATATATATATATATATATATATATATATATATATATATATATATATATATATATATATATATATATATATATATATAAAGTTGGCTGCAGGCCACTGAAAAATAGGACTTTTTTAGTCTTGGTTTTATTAATTAGTCCTTTATTCCAAATTGCAATAACCAAAGTATAACCAAAGGGATATCAACACTATTACAATAGTGTTAATATCCCAATCATAGCGGAGCTTTAACCACAGAAGTCTTGCCCAGAAATGAACAAATAACAGCATCAGAAGGGAAAAGTCTGTGTTACTTGCACACTCTATATTACGTATTAATTTGAAAGTCAGTCCGGCACTGAAAACGTAAAATCACTTGGAAGGTGCGATCGATATTGCAGAATTTGAGGACAACTCTGTTATGTAGAGACTTTTAGCTGAAGGATGTGAAAGCCTCGTGTGTATGAAAGCAGCTTTAACCACAGAAGTCTTGTTCATAAATGAAAAAATAACAGCATCAAAAGGGGAAAGTCTGTGTTACTTGCGCACTCTAAATATATTACGTATTAATTTGAAGGTCAGTCCGGCACTGAAAACGTAAAATCACTTCCAAGGTGCGATCGAGATTGCAGAATTTGCGGACAACTCTGTTATGTAGAGACTCTTAGCTGAAGGATGTGAAAGCCTCGTGTGTACGTACGAAAGCAGCTTTGACCACAGAAGTCTTGTTCATAAATAAACAAATAACTGCATCAAAAGGGGAAAGTTTGTGTTACTTGCGCACTCTAAATATATTACGTATTCATTTGAACGTCAGTCCCGCACTGAAAACATAAACTCCCTTGGAAGGTGCGATCGAGATTGCAGGATTTGCGGACAACTCTGTTATGTAGAGACTCTTAGCTGAAGGAAGTGAAAGCCTCGTGTGTACGAAAGCAGCATTAACTAAATAACATATATTACGTATTAATCTGAAAGTCAGTCCGGCACTGAAAACATAAAATCACTTGGAAGGTGCGATCGACATCCATGATCTGTAATTTTTTCACAGCACAACATTTTATTCTTCCAGTATAAAAGCCACTTCCCAAATAATGGAATTTAAAGTAATATAAAAAAAAGTATACTCTGCCGTAAATTGCTTCGAGAGAGCTAGATGTACGGAAGAAGTATATCTTGTGATAATCGTTGATGATTTTAACCCCCTCCACGATATGTAGTGTGATGTTTTCTTTTGTTTAAAGTAGATTTATTTGAGATTTTAAGTATTATAGTTAGTATATGGAACGTAAAAGGTTTTGAGGTTAATTTGTGTGGCAGTCTAAAATCTTATTGTAAGGATTTAATATTGCAAAAATTTGTATATAAATCTAAAACTTGAGTTAATATACAATGAACGTGTGCCTTATATATGCAGTGACAGGCGGAAAATGTGCGACATGTGAAATTTTTCATTATTATTAAATTTAGAAGAAAAGTGAGTTTATAGGTGGATTCTGCATGACTTCAAATCCAAAAAATAATTTTGCAGTGCCGATTGTCATTGGTCGTTCGGCAGGACATTTGAATTTTCTAAAGTTTAAATTCAAAAGTCATTCTGTTTGTTAAAATATCGAAAACATTTATTAGAAGAAAGTATTTAATTTTTTGGCAGTAAGCAACATGTTTAGATAGATTGGACAAAAATAGAATTTTGTTAGTAGACCAATAAAAATATGATCACCGGGAAATATTTATTTTTTGAATTTAAAATATGTCTGTTAGATGTACAAGAATTTAAACATCTATTTTTGGATTTTAAGTTATATTTTGCTTGTTTACAGGCAATAATTATAAAATTCTGAACTGTCGTATGGACAATTATGGAATATTTCTACCCTCACTTGCATTTCGCGGTTTTCCTTTTTTAAAGGACACTTTAGCGCAAAATATAGAAAGAAATATAGAAGAATAGATGAGAGAAGTTTATGGTTTTTTGCTAATTTAATTTGTAAAATGCCTCTAATTTATTTATTTTTGTTTGTGCTGTATAACCAATGCCTTTGTTATCTTTAGTAAACATTAATTTACTAATTTTTTGTTTTTTTTGCGATAAAATTGTGACTATGGCGTCCTTAAAAAAATGAAAACCTTAAACTGCATACGATAGGGTAAAAATATTTCATAATTGTGCGTGCGACCGACAGTTGCGGTTTTACGAAAAACATTATTTTGTAATTATGGATTGTGAAAGAAGTAAAACATGGCTGGAAATCAACATATAAATTTTAAAATTCATCTGTCAATTTAACCAACGTATTTCAAAGTCAAAAAATAAAAATCTCCTTGCGATCATAGTTTTACTGGTCAAAAACTACTAAAATACCAACCGATATGAAATTTTACACACTACCATCACATGAAATTTTAAATACTTTTTCTTAATAAATATTTTCGAGATTTTCATAAACAGAGTGAGTTCTGGACTTTAAACTTTAGAAAACTCAAATTTCCCTCCAAATGACAAATGGCAATCGGCATAGCAAAACAATTTCTTGGATTTCAAGTGATGCAGAAGCCACCAATAAATTCAGTTTTTTTTTTAAATATATTAATAAAGAAAAATCCCATATATCGTGTATATATATACATATATATATATATATATATATATATATATATATATATATATATATATATATATATATAAATAATATATATATATATATATATATATATATATATATATATATATATATATATATATATATATAATTTATTTCAATTCTCGTTGATAGCGACCGTAGTTATTGTAAAAAATAGTTAAAGTTTTATCTTTTTATTTTCGGGAATTCGGTCAATCCTGGATTTTGTAATACTCTATGTTGGTGAGTCTCCTTTGTTTATTCTGTTTAGTACATACAGTTTTTTTTTTCTTCTACTCTCAGTTTTTACATTCCTGATGAAATTGGAAATTACCAACGAAATACAGAATTTAACAACAAATGAGTTTCCTCTTATTGACCGAATTCCCGAAAATAAAAAGATAAAACTTTAACTATTTTTATATATATATATATATATATATATATATATATATATATATATATATATACCATAAAAAATCGTGAAATATACATCGAATATCAGTTTTTAATAAATAAAATACAAGCAGTATTTGGAACTTAATTTTTTGGTAGTAAGCAACATTTTTAGATAGATTGGACAAAAATCGAATTTTGTCAGTAGACCAATAAAAATATGATTACCAGGAAATATTTATTTTTTGAATTTAAAATATATCTGTTAGATTGGTACAAGAATTTAAACATCTAATTTTGGATTTCAAGTTATGTTTTACTTATTTACAGGCAATAATTATAAAATTCTGAACAGTCGAATGGACAATTATGGGATATTTCTACCCTCACTTGCAGTTTATGGTTTTCCTTTTTTAACGGACACTTTAGCGCAAAAAATAGAAAGAAATATAGAAGAATATATCAGAGAAGTTTATGGTTTTTCTGTTAATTTAATTTGTAAAATGCCTCTAATTTATTTATTATTGTTTGTGCTGTATAATCAATGCCTTTGTTATCTTTAGTAAACATTAATTTACTAATTTTTTTTTTTTCGCAATAAAATTGTGACTCTAGCGTCCTTAAAAAAATGAAAACCTTAAACTGCATGCGATAGGGTAAAAATATTTCATAATTTTGCGTGCGATCGACAGTTGCGGTTTTACGAAAAACGTTATTTTGTAATTATGGATTGTGAAATAAATAAAACCTGGATTGAAATCAACACATAAATTTTAAAATTCATCTGTCAATTTAACCAACGTATTTTAAAGTCAAGAAATAAAAATCTCCTTGCGACCACAGTTTTACTGGTCAAAAACTACTAAAATACCAACCGATCTGAAATTGTATACACTACCATCACATGAAATTCTAAATACTTTTTCTTAATAAATATTTCCGAGATTTTCATAAACAGAGTGAGTTCTGGACTTTAAACTTTAGAAAACTCAAATTTCCCGCCAAATGACAAGTGGCAATCGGCAGAGCAAAACAATTTTTTGGATTTCAAGTGATGCAGAAGCCACCAATAAATTCAGTTTTTTTTTTAAACATATTAATAAAGAAAAATCCCATATATCGTACACTTTCTGCCTGCCGCTATATATGTATATATATATATATATATATATATATATATATATATATATATATATATATATATATATATATATATATATATATATATCACATAAAAAATCGTAAAGTATACATCGAATAAACAAAATACAAGCAGTAGGTAGAACTACAACCCCTTAAACGATTTGAATAATATATACTATAGATGTCATTAATAGTTTGTTTTTCTAGTAAACTCTATAGCGTTTATACAGCCTGTCCAATTTTTATTTTAAAAAAAGTAATTTTTCTCGAAAGTTCTGTGTAACTCAGTGATGTGATCTGAACTTTGTTTATAATAAGATAAACAAGAAGTAGCAAAAAATATAACACCAAAAATTGAGAACAACCAACATTTAATTTTCCTTGGCATTTAAAATAAATTGAACCCAACGTTAAGAAAAGAAGATTTCCAGAAATACATAATTTTTTATTAAATACATAGTAATAATTATTTTGCTTTAATTTGCCATTTTTTTTCTAATTACCTTAGCAATGTATTAATACAGCTGCAATATAAATTTTCTTACTGACATTAAGATGAAATTTATGCACAAAATAACACATTTTGAAGTAAGTTTTTAGTTTTGAATTATACCCTAAAATTTTTGTCACATCAACAAAGATAAAATAATGATGTGAAATATTAAGTATTGTCTTGGACACGCTGTATACGATTCTTCTAACAAAATGCTCCAATCTACACATCTGCATAACTACTACTACACGTAGTAATTACTTCAACCAATAACAATCGTATAAATTATTTTATCTCTGCTCGTCATTGTTATATTTATTTTTGCTTATATATGTTTAAATTGAACGATGGTGATTTACATATAGCAATGGCACAAAGATAAAAGCAGCATATCTTGGGTGTATCTCAAAAAGTTCAAAAAATGTTTACTGTATTCTGCCGGTGGTAACATTTATTACAACTCTTTCCCTGCTATCTTCTCTATTACCGCTATTTCTTCTCGGAGGTGAATTGCCAGGATGAACTCTACTTTTCCTGCTCCTCTTAAACTTCGCTACATCTTCTCCGAATACATCTCCCGTTCTTAATGCTGAAATCAGATCGTCGAATTCTCCAGCTTTTGGGCTCTCGCCGTTTCTGAGGTTGATATTCTTGTTGATTGCGGACAGGATGCCTTCTAAAACAAAACAATTTATTTGGTAATATAAAAATAATTTAACTTTGTTTAATACGATTTTTTTTAAATTTCAGTATGTCATTTAAGACTGAACGTTACCTTTCATTAGGTAAAGTTCCAATTTGATAATGTCCTCCTAGTGCGAATTTGGTACCCGTGAGACCATTTTTATTTTGGAAATATACTTTTTAATTTTAAGGAAAAAATTGGTAAGAATAACCTACAATATTCAATAAAGAAAGATTTCATTTATCTATGAAAATTTTAACGCTAAAGTTCACAGAAGATTTTGTATACACAGTGTGTCTCAAAGTAATGAGGAAAAGAAAAGCTTACTAATTTGGCAAAAATCATTTATTATAGTCAAAATAATCCAAAGATAATTGAGTTTTAGCTTATCTTTTGATATATCCGTCATTATACTGGTCGACGCCTTTTGGATGTGTTCAATGTCCACATAATACTTTTCTGTCATCGACAAATATAATTTTGGGATAGATAGGAGATGCACGTAACCAAATCAGGCGATTAGGGCGAACGGCAAATTGTTAAAATGCCGTTTTTTGGTTAAAAAATTTGTAATAAACGTTGAACTATTATCGTGTAATAGTCAGCAATTTCCATTTTCACGATATGACGACGAATACGCGACAATAAACGCTTTGTACCACCTAGATATAATACACAGTATTAACCGAGTGGACAAGTGGAATGAATTTCTTGTGCAATGTACCCTCGGAATGATAGAAACAAAGCAGCATTGTTTTTATGCTGAGAATGTTGAATTCGAAGCAATTTTTGGTCATTCGAAGCAATTTTTGATCATCAGTCAATTTGTGTGGCACAAACCACGGGAAAATCTTTCTAAGCATCCGATGCGATGGATTCAAGCTTTAGACATATTTAATTCCATTTCTCTGTATTGTAACCAAGATTTTGGACCTTTTTTGATGAATTCACGGACGATTTCGATGTTATCTTCAGTTATCACGAATTTTGGTTGACCAACATGGTCATCATCATTTAGATCCTCGTGACCTTCTATAAAATGTTTATACTACTCATTCGCTCAGCTACGAGATAGGTAATCATCACCATAAACATGTTTTATCGATTGATATATTTCAGTGAATGTTTAACCAAGTTTTACACAAAACTTAACATTCGTTCTTTGTTCGATGCTTTTTTTTCTACAGATAGCTAAAACAGTCCGTCTCTTAATATATTAGTTCTCTTCATCCGTTTGTCAAGAAAGTTATAAAGTCAGTGAAGATTTCCAATACATGTTATATCCAATAAGTGGCGCCGCTAATATTGGCTATTTTGAAAAAGTCCTGTTTACTTTGAGACATAGCGCGAATAACTTAGGTCAGAGGTTCCCTAATTGTGCGTCGCGACGCCCTGGGGCATCGCGACGATATCCTAGGGCAGGGGTGCTCAAACTTGAACTGTTGGCGTCTACCTCAATATTGTTAGACTACGATCGATCGACTCTGAGAGGCGGCAAGTAAGTGTGATGCAGGACTGTCCATCTAGGTAGGGTGTATCGTGGCATAGATATTAGTTTTCAGCACAATATGCATTTTTTTAGTCAAGGTAAGTGTAGGTCTGCTATAAAATGTCAATGAAAAAACTCATAATTATTCAAAATTGCGAGTTTATTGGTTCTTACAAAACAAACGAGTTCTAGTATCTAAACTTAACTAAAGAGTGACTTTGGATGTTGAAGCGTGGCACTGTATATCCTCAGCATACTTTTCATAAGATGGTACGTAATCACCGAGTGCTAATCGCAAGTATGATGACATATGTTCGTCAGTTAGTCGATTGCGATATTTTAACTTAATTATCTTCATTTCAGAAAATGCAGACTCGCACAAGTAAGTTGACCCAAACATTGCCGTCAGTTGAAGGGCCGATTTGCCTTAGATTCGGATATTTATCTTCAGATATAAAACACCAGAATTTTGTATCAGATGCTGTGGCTTTGAGATGTATATCTGATATAATCTGCACTAACTCATTTTCAACAGAACATGAGTCCATGTTAAACTGACTTACTATTTCAGTAGCTAATTCCTCAATGTTTTTACACGAAAAAGGATAACTCATAAATGATGCGATATTTGCCAATTTACTGAAATCATAAAAACGTATTTCGAATTGGCCCAAAATATTTGATAATTCTGCCTCATAAATATCATAATTCAACTGAGGAATCCTTGCTTTCAAAGACGGAAAATTTTTCAGATCCTTTCTTTTCAGTTGATCTATCATAAATTGCAATTTACTTTTGAATGCGTTTATTGCGCTAATCATCTCAATAATAGTTTTTTTTCCTTTACCTTGAATCTCCAAATTAATGGTGTTTAAATGCATTGTGATGTCTGTCAAAAATGCCAAATCAGTCAACCATTTTCCGTTTTTCAGCATCTGAGTGTCATCACCTCTTTCGTCCAGAAAAGCTGTTATTTCGGGCAATAATTCTTGAAACCTTTCTAGGAATTTTCCGCGACTCAACCACCTGACGTCCGTGTGAAAAACTAAATCAGTGTGTTCAGCTGAATCACTATCTTCCAACTGCAATTTAAAGAGCCGTCGTTGCAAGCTACGTGAACGGATAGAATTCACAATTTTTATTGCAATGCTCATAATCTCCTCCATGTTTAGAACTTTTGAACACAAAACTTGTTGATGTATAATGCAATGGAAGGAGAAAAATGAAGGGAAATCATCATTAGCTCGCCACAATGCCACAAAACCGTTTTTGTTTCCAGTCATTGCTGGTGCTCCATCGGTTGTAATGCATACTAGTTTATATATTGGTAGCTTGTAGTTTGTTACAAAATTGAAGAAAACGTCATATATATCTTCGCCACGGGTCTTTCCTTTCAGAGGAATCATTGTCAAAAACTCTTCCTTAGTCGACATGTCATTGAATACCATTCGAATAAAAATATACAGCTGGGCAGTGTCTGTCATATCGGTGGATTCGTCGAACTGTAAAGAAAAGTATGTACATTCCAGGATATCATGTTTTAGTTTATCTGCCATGTCCTGACTCATGACTTCAACACGCCTTGTGACAGTCAGACAAGATAACTGAAGTTTTCTAATAGCAGAAATAATCTCTGTTTTACTTTTAAAATCTCCAAATAAAGTTTCACCCGCTTCAATAAACGATTCCTTCACAACCAATCCATCATCAAATGGTTTCTTATGTTTCGCCAATATATGAGATATTTTAAATGACGCGATCGTTGCAGCTTTTGATTGTTTGGCTGGTCTTGTGAACATGGTTTGTTCTTTTTTCAAACAAGTTATCAAATCACGTACTTTTCGTTTTCTTAATTCACTCTGTGACGGAAAATCCTTTTCATAGTTTTTATGAACCGTTTAATGATGCCTCTCTAAGTTCCCACGCTTAGGTATTGCAACTGACGCACGGCAAATGAGACAAATGCACTTATCCTTTATCATACAAAAGAAAACTTCTTCCTCCCAATCGTTATTAAAATGATAAATTTTACTTACTAGAAAAATCGGCGGGAATCAGAAACGCGGCTTTTCTTTGACAAGTACCGCGCGTTCCTTTGATAAAGCCGCCTTTTGCCGCTAGCAGGGGGTTATTACGATAAAAGAAAGTGATGAGGGGGTTATTCTGTCCTAATTGTGGATCGAATCAATTTTAGTAGTTTATTCATTACATTTTGTTTTAGTTACCTAAAAAAATATGTGAATAGTTCTATATTGGAATTTTTTCTCGAGATCGACTTAAAAAGCACTCGCGATCGACTTGTTGATCGCGATCGACCGTTTGAGCCCCCTGTCCTAGGGGAATCACGAGACGATACGCAAAGGCCGCATGCACGCGAAGTTCATCGTTCGGTCTTTTGTTTTAGCACTTTATTTATTCGTCTATTACAAGCATTGATGAATGCAGTATTTTGATTTCAAGTGTGTTTAAGTTACGCACGCGTAAAATGGATAACTTTATTCAAATAAATAGAAAACGTACTGAAGACGCAGGAGAGAGTAGAAAATAAACTGTAAAAAAACCAAAAGAAATTACAGAAAATATGATGACCAATATTCAGTTTTTGGATCTACGTTAGCAAAGGAAATATGGAACTTCCCAATCTGTTGTTTGTCATAAGATGCTGGCAGCTAATAAATTGAAACGTCATTTAGAAACAACTCGCAGTAATTTACAAGGAAAGCTGCGAGATTTTTTTGCAAGAAAATTGCGAGAACTGAAACATTAGTTGACATCCTTGTTTTCCAGAGCATCTGTTTCTTCCAAAGTACTGCTCGCCTCTTACAAGGTCGCTCACCTTATTGCGAAATGTAAGAAACCACATACGATTGCTGACGATCTTATTTTACCTGCAGCGATTGATATGGTATCAGTGATGATTGGAGAATCGGCGGCTAAAGAAATAAAAAATATTTCCTTTTAACTTTTTCTAACAATACGATTAGTCGTCGCATTCATGACATAGGTGAAGACATTAATGAGCAAATTGTGGAAGATCTTTCTGGTTTATTTGCCATTCAACTGGATGAAGAGACGGACAGTAATAACGACACTCAATCAATATGTTACGTGCAGTACATGGAAGAAACAAATGTACGTGAGGATTTGTTATTTTGCAAAAAAATGACCGATACCGGTAAGGCTAGTGATTTGTTTGAGATCCTAGATTCAAACATGGAAGATAATAACATTCAAGGGGAGAATTGTATCGGTGTACCGATGGAGCTCGTGCGATGTTAGGGCAGTATAGAGGACTTCAAGTTCTCATTAAAACCAACGCTCCAAATGTAAAATGGACACATTACGTCATACACAGGGAGGCCTTGGGTGCAAAAAATATTTCATCTCAATTAAATTTTGTGATGGATAAATTATCAAAGTGGTGAATTTGATAAAAACAAGACCCGTGAAGGTACAATTTTTCCATAAGCTTTGTGAAGATTTAGGTGCCGAGCATACATCTTTACTTTATTACCGTAACTCTCGTTGGTTGTCGGGATGTAACGTACGTTCACGTGTACACGAATTAAAAAATGAGTTGTACACGTATTCATTGACAGAATCGTATTGTGATGCAGAAAAGTTTAAAAATACTGATTTCTTAATAAAATTGGTGTATTTTTGCGACATATTTGAGAAATTCAATGTCTTTAATAAATCGTTACTGGGAAACGAAACGCATGTACTGCAACTTACTGATAAAATTGCAGCGTTTCAAAAGAAGTTGCTGTTGTGGAAAAGAAAAATAGAAGAGAAGTAAGGAAATATTGACTGTTTTCCTGTTTTGAATGGCTTTCTGAAAGAAAAATCTATTCAAAATCTGGAGCCAAGTTTGCAGTTGATATTTATCCAACACTTATCAGCATTAAGCACCCATTTTAATACATATTTTCCGGAAAATCTGAATCAATACGACTGGATTAGAAACCCATTTCAATCGACCCCACCACCATCTACACCTTCAACAGTCGAGGAAGAACGGCTGTTAGAACTATTTTGTGATACGAGCCTAGAACTACGATTCGATAAAGACAAATTGTTTCAATTTTCGAGCAAAGTATCCCAAGAATATCCTACTCTCAGTACTACGGCCTTGAGGGATCTTTTACCATTTGCTACGTCGTACTTGTGTGAAAAGGGCTTTTTTGCAGTTGCAGTAATCAAATCGAAGTACAGGTCACAAATACAATTAGAAAAAGAAATGAGAGTAGCAATTTCAAAACTTCAGCCTCGATTTAAGAAGTTATGTTTGTAGTTTTTTTTTTATGTTTTCTAATAAATAATAATTAAGATTCTATATTCTTTGTAGTTTTCTTTGAATAATAAAGTAATTTTATTGTCTGCTAGAGCTACACACAGGTATCTTCTTTTAGAAGGGCGTCGCAAAAAAATTGCAACCTGTACAGCAGTAAAAGCAAGATTGGGAACCCCTGACTTAGGTTATATAAATATACGATTTTGTTATATTGAGTTAAAATTAAATAAACCTTGTCTAAGTGCATCTGTAATACTAGGTGTACAAGTATGAAATGCGGATTTCAGACAACAGATGGTGCACCAATGCAGTTTGTGCTATACAGATTTGACACTGCGCATTTTGTTGTGTCATCGACAAGTGTCAGACGCGCACGAGTGATAAATTGGAAAAGTGTGTGCATAGTGTTGTGTTGTTGTGTTCAATATGTCGAAATTTATACTGAAGAAAGAGCATTCGGGGGACAGCATTAATTTTTTGTTTTCATTTGAAGAAAACTGCTGTTGAATCATACCGATTACTTCGAGAAGCTTATGGTGAACATGCTCTATAGCAAGATACGTGTGAACGATGGTTTTCGGCGTTTCAAAAGTGGTGATTTCGATGTTGCAGACAGGGAACGTGGAAAACCGCCAAAAAAATACGAAGATATGGAATTGCAAGCATTGTTGGGCGAAGATGATTCGCAAACACAAAAACAACTCGCCGAGCAATTGGGCGTGAGTCAACAAGCTGTTTCCAATCGGCTACGAGAGATGGGAAAGATTCAGAAGACCGGTAGATGGGTACCACATGAGTTGAACGACAGGCAAATGGAAAAGCGCAAAAACACGTGTGTTTAAAATAAATAAAATACTCGCTCGGTACAAAAGAAAGTCGTTTTTGCATTGTATAGTTACAGGGGATGAAAACTTTATTTATTTTGAGAATCTCAAGCGCAAAAAAATATGGGTAGACCCAGGCGCACCATCCACATCGACTGCAAGACCGAATCGCTTTGGCAGAAAGACGATGCTCTGTATTTGGTGGCAGAGAGGCATGGACAATTATGAGCTGTTAAAACCTGGGGAAACGGTTAATACTAAACGTTAGCAACGACAGTTGACCGATTTGAACCATTCGCTGCTTGAAAAAAGGCCAGAATACCGAAAGAGGCAACACAAAGTCATTTTTCTTCATGACAATGTTCCATCACATACGGCAAAACCACATGTTGGAAGCACTCAGCTGGGAAGTTCTACCCCATGTGGCTTACTCACCAGACTTGGCTCCTTCCGATTACCACTTGTTTGCATCGATGGGCCACGCACTTGCTGAGCAGCGCTTTGGTTCGTACGAAGATGTGAAAAAATGGCTCGATGAATGGTTCGCGGAAGATTTGTACTGGCATGGTATTCACAAATTGCTCGAAAGATGGGAAAAATGTATAACAAGCGATGGAGCATACTTTGAATAAAGCACTTTTTATCATTCTTCCGAATTTAACATGTTTTTTTAGAAAAAAAAATCCGCATTGCATAGTTGTACACTTGGTAAAAGCCTACGGAAAGCATTAAGCTTAAAATAATACCTCGACTATGTTTTCGCTCAAGAGTTAATTTCTTCAATTGTTCTTCCTGTTTAGCACGCTTTTCTTCTTCTTCCTGCTTCTTCCTCATATTTTCATTGTCTTGTCTTGCTTCCATAAAGGCTGTAAGAAATGTGTCGAATACTCCAAAGAATTCGTCGGGTTGGGCGTTGGTAGCTTCTTCGCCAAATAATCTTGCGGCACGTTCGAATCTTGTCTAAGAAATACATGATTTGATTACAAATTTTAAAAGTTACTGGCAAACCTAATAGTTTATGGACTATGATAGGAGACAGAGCTAGCATATTTCAGGCTACAATTTTAAACGCTTAAAGGAGTACCAGCATTGTAACTACACACTCTACGAGTGAGAACGAACTGATTTACAATATTTCAATCTATTTGAACCTAAAAAATTGCTAAAATTACCTTCATATCTTGGTACTGATCTTCCACTTCTGCAAGCCTACAGGTTGCAGTCGCCTGGAACTCCCTCATAACTGGAACGAATTTATCGTTGGCCAGCGGGCTTTGGCTTCTGTGAAATTCTATTTCCCTCGCTACGTCTTTAAGTCCAGCCCTGAGTTGCGCCATATCTTTGTTGAGTTCTCCGAGAGATACCTTTGCTGCTTCTCGAATATGTGGTAGGTCTTCGTCGATACGAAGGACGTCTTTAAACTATAAAAAAAATATTTTTAAAATTCGTGATCAAAAGCTTGAAAATTTTTCTCAAGACTGGTTTTACCAAATGTTGAAAATATGCAAATTTCTTTTTAAGATGTTTTTAAATATATAAACGGACATCTAATGAAATAAAGTCGCTAATAAGCAATAATATGGAATATTTTTTTATTAGACACTTTACCTTCTTTTCCAAAATTTGCACTAAATAATGTAGAAGTGTCGTTCCTTTACTTGAACTGCTCTTTGTATCTGCTAGTCTATTTAAAGAAGCCAACTTAAAACCAGAAGCATTGCCCCTAGCGCCTCTATTCATGTAGTTTCCTAATGCTAAGATTATTTCCAGAAGTTTTCTTAATCTCCTTGATCTCGAAACCTCTCTAGATGCTTCCATCACACTAGTAATTCTAGGAAGAATTTCGTTTAAAGTAACTTGGAAGCGCTTTTTATAGTGAAGACTTCGTAATCTTTGTTCATAATGAGGAACTCTGTAATAAAGAAAAGAATAAGAACGACAGTGCAGTAACATTATACTTGGACAATTTCTCTCTTGTTCATGGTTCCCTTGCTTAATTTTAATTACCTTATGGCCAATTCTAAATACAAGCCTGCAAAATATCAATAGTCAAACGATACCTCTAAATTTGTAGTTTTAAACTATTAAATACTGAACTGACTTAGGCGTTACTTAATGGAGATCCATAATTACTAGGAATAAAAATTTAAACAACTGTTTTTTTAGCCATCATGTACTTTAAGTTGATTTTAAAAACTAAAGTATCTACACAGAATATATGGTTCTTAAGTCAGTGCTTTAAATATGACGTGTTCCCCAACTATATAAAACCTAAGACGAACACCAACACTCAAGCAGCGAAGTTAGCTCAACAACATGGTATGAAAAAATGGATGTACCAGGATAGAAAACTTCAATACTACAAAAGGGACACATACAACATATACCTTAAGGTAATTCATACAGAATTAACATGGAGACTATCTAATATAGAATTCGATATTTTTGACAAAATTACGAGACTTAAAATAGATGAAATAGTACAAAATAAATATATCAAGCAACTTTCCAAACTGATTAGGTTACTTAATAAATATAATGTCAATAACAGATTATACACAAAAAATAACATAAAGTACTCAAACCATGCTTTCTACAACAAATTTGTCAACCTAACAGATGTTAACTTTAATAATCAAGAAATTCAGTTATTAGAAAAAGGTCTCCAGTATAATTTACCAGTCAAATATTGTACAAAAACTAGAAAATATTTAGGTGCAGGAAGTGAAATAGCCTGTAGTAGTAATTCACTAGATGTTACGAACAAACATATAATTACTAAAATGTTACGCACAGAAAAGTTTGAATTTTTCCCAGGTAAATTCCATAATGAACATAAGATCGTTAACCAAATAAAAAACAAAAGTAATAAACATAACATAATTTTTATGAGAGCAGATAAAGGAAAAACTGTAATAGCTATAAAGAAACAAACCTACATTGAAAAAACAATAGATTTTCTAAAACCAGATGTATTCAAATCCATCAACTTCGATCCAACAATAACTTTCCAAAAATTAATTAAAGATGTGCTAAATGATACGCATTTTCACAAAGAACAAAAAATTCAGACTCGTGCTCGATGAAGCCTTAAGTTCCAAAACTATATTGTTTTATTAAATTAGATAAAAATAACTCACCAATTCGTCAAGTAGTTTCATACACAACAGCGCCAGCTTTTTCTTTATCAAATAAACTGATTGAGGTTTTGAAAAAATATTGTAAATTCAGTCCTAAATATAGAATTAAAAATAGTAATGAATTCATAGCAAAAATTCATCTGTTAATTATACCAAGTAACTCCAGATTTATATCGTTTGATGTACAAAATCTTTTTCCTAGTATACCAGCATCAGACGCTATAATTTTGGATCAAAGATTACTCAATAAAAATAATGTTAACCCAATAATTAAACAAGAAATATTTGACTTCTTAACATTGTGTTTAGACCGAATTATTTCGAATTTAACGATAAGATTTATATAAGTAAGAAAGGATTAATAATGGGAAACCCTCTTAGTCCAATTTTATCTGAAATTTTCATGGACCATTCAGAAGAACAAATCAGTAATTCTCATCTTTTTAGAAATTTCTTTTATTGGTACCGGTATCGACAATTAAAACTATTTCTAGATTATATTAACCAACTTCATAATAATATTACTTTTACAACAGAAATAGAAACAAATAAATCGATTAATTTCCTAGATTTAAAAATTCCAAACAAAATGAATAAATACGATTTTGAAATCTTCTATAAACCAACATACTCAGATATAACTATACACGCTAATTCTAACCACCCGTTAACACATAAAATCTCGGCTTCTAGTTTCATCCATAGACTAATAAATACACCATTAACGGAAGAAAATTTTCAGAAAGAATAAATATTATAAAACAAATTAGTATAAACACTGGGTACAGGAGCGATTTCGTGGAGAATATTTTAATGAAAAAACAATTTAAAAAAGCAAGGACTGGTGTACCCGTTCAAACAACTAAACAAGGAAAAATTTCATACGCTCACTTATACCGGAAAATTGACTAATAAAATCCAAAATTTTTTCCATAAAAATCATGTAAACATCGCTTTCCGTACAAATAACAAATTAGCTAGACATATTAAAAATAATAAAAGTAAAACAGAAAAAGAAAATAAAACGGGCGTTTACGAATTATGCTGTGGCACTTGCAATAAAATGTATATAGGACGAACAGGCAGATCTTTTTATAAAAGAATAAAGGAACATAAACAAAGCTATAGAATGAAAAATAACAAATCTCATTACGCTAAATATTTAATAGATGAAAACCATACGTTCAATGGAGATTTCAAAATTTTGCATAATGGAAAGAAAGGAAAATTACTGAATTGTTTAGAACAGGTAGAAATCAACCAGAAAAAATCCTCAGGTTTATTACTCAACGATCAATTATATGGAGGAGGGTCTCCTTTATTGAACTTGTTCTAGGTATTAAGGTAAATAATGGTAATGAATTTAGTACTTGTAATTAGGTAAACTATATATTCTGTAACATACTTTGTTAGTTAATTTACATCGAGTTCCACAAGAAGACACAGTGTGTCGAAACAATTGTCAGCAATAATATAATAAACATAAGTGGTGATCTTAAACAGTTGTTTAAATTTTTATTCCTAGCTAAACTATTAACTCTATACCGGTATACTATAGGTGTTCTTTGACTGCTGATATCGTACAATGGTGCCACATATCCGGAGTTACAACATTTTATTGCTGAATTTGTTCAACAGCTTTACTGTCCGAGAGGTAAAGGTGCGGGAAATTGATTTGGGAATAACGGTTCTTTACCGAATAAAAAATACTTTTTAATAGCTTTGGTACCGAATAAAGATGTACTTACTTAGAGATTTCATACAAAAACCTGTCAGCTCTTGCCAGTGAATCGATTTCATCTTGATGTTCCTCAAGCAGAGCACATTCTTCTGGACTTGGAGTAAATTTCAAAAGCTGTTCTACCATATCGATAGGTAAATTTTCTTTACTATCCATACTAAGAATAGCTTTGGTAATTTCTTCATCTGACATTTTTAATTTCGAGAGTAGAATTGTGCAATTTTGTGCTCTTCTACTGTCTATCACTGAAAGTACTTTGGTTTTGTTTTTGCCTAGTTGACGAAGGTCTTCAACAGATCCGTCATTCTTAAAAAAAAGAGAGAAGATTAATAATTGCAGAGTTCTTTGAACTCCTAACATGTTTATTTATTTGAGTCGTAACGTTCCAACTGGTACGTATCTCCAGTCGCTTTCAGGTTAACACTGACGTTCCAGTTCTTGTTATGTTAAATTAGCTTTGAGTATATGAGATCCTACATTTTATAACTAAAGTATAACCCGCGGATTGGAAAAGCGTTGTTAATCACGAGCAAGAGGTGTGTATAGCTGTAAATTATATTCGGTGGGAAGCACAGTCCAGGGCAAATCATTCCTAAGGGTTTTACGAGCAGTGACAAGCTGAACCTATTACGGATGTGAAGTATTAGTGTGACGTGTATTTCTAGCATGCACACTTCTAGGACAAATTAAATGAACTATATCTATTGAACACTTTCAGTCAAGTCGCCAATCGTACTTCGATGTTCCAAGGAATTAGGGTTGCTGGTAAGTTTGACATTTCCAATCAGGCGAACAGCTCTCTTCCGAATAGAATCCAACAAATGCAGTGTATGTTTAGGAGCAGAGCCCAAACCTGGGAGCAGTATTCCATCGCTCGTAAAATTTGCGTCTTGTACAGAATTAGCAGTTGTTGTGGAATGCAAAGCTTCCTAGTGAGAAACTTCGTGCTACAAGTTCTTGCCAAACTCAGATTTATTCTCATAATAATATTTCATCATATGTCGTAACAACCAAGGACTACACAGGCCAACGATGAAAAAACTTTTTTAATAATTTTACCTGATTCCTATGTTTTTTGGTGTGCTGAGTCCGAAAATAATAATAAAAAAGTCGTATCACCCACCATTTTTCACATTTTAATATTCAAAATGTTTTTTTCAAAAAGTTTATTTTTTATTATTCGAATGTTATTAGGTTGGCAATAAAATCACAATTTTATAAGGTTGGGAGTAAAATCAAATGTTATTAGGTTGGCAGCTCCGATAAATGTCACAGCTGTTTGTTTTCTTCCAGTTAATACCAGTGTTTAACCTATGTGCTTTAAGTCACACTCAAAGTATGGCTAATCGTGGTTGTAAAAACTCTCCTAACACTTTTTGTTATATATGTGGTGAGTTTGTAGTTAAAAAACATCAAAGAAACATTACTGACTTTGTAAAAAAAGTATTCTTTGCATATTTTGGTGTAGAAATCGGTAATCAAGAAAAATGTTGAGCTCCTCACAAAGTATGTTATGTTTGTGTCGAGGATCTTAGGAAAAGGTATAAGAAAGAAAAGAAAGCTTTTAGATTTGCAATACCCATAGTATGGAGTGAGCAAGAAAATCATTCAAATGATTGTTATTTTTGCAGCGTTGATGTAAGTTAAAGAAGTATGTAAAACGCTAAAAAATGGTAGAGCTCCAGGACTAGGAAACATCCCAGGAGAGATAGTAAAATACGGAACTGAAAAGCTATTTAGCGCTTTGAGGAACTTATTCCAAAGATGCATTAACACATCAGAACTACCTGAGGAATGGAAAATATCATACATATCAACAATTCATAAGAAAGGAGACAAAAATAATTGCGATAACTATAGGGGAATAACGGTTACAGGATCTATTAGCAGAATATATGGAAAAATACTTAAGAATAGAATAGAAACGGAATACGCGGACGTAGAAGCTGAAGAACAAGCAGGCTTTAGAGCAGGAAGATCCACAATAGACCATCTCTTCTCACTGACACAAATCCTAGAAAAGAAAACCGCATTTGATCAGGAAGTCCATGTCTTGTTTGTTGATTTAAAAAAGGCCTACGACAGCGTGCCCCTAATGAGATTGTGGGAAATACTACAACAGAGTAATGTAAGCACCGAAATAATTAAAGCCGTAAAATCCTTATACCAAGACGCAAGAAGTACCGTGAAAACCAAATATGGTATAACAACAGGGTTCCAGGTCACAAAGGGTCTCAAACAGGGCTGCTGTATATCCCCAACGCTATTTAAAATCTATTTGGAGAGTACACTGAAGAATTGGAAAAGGAAGTGCAGCAGTATGGGATTACCACTGGATGACGATACTACATTGTACACGCTATCATTTGCAGACGATCAGGTAGTAGTCGCTCAGGACATCGATGATATGGAATACATGACACGAAAACTTATGGAGGAATATGAAAAATAGGGTTTAGAAGTCAATATTAAAAAGACCGAGTACATGTGCGTCGGAGGACAACAGTAGGACTTGAAACTGGCCATAGGACACACCATCAAACACTGTGTTATAAGTATTTGGGAACGAGAATATCTAGGGACGGAACACTGGAAGAAGCAATATTCGAGAGGAATATCCAAGAAAGAAAAGCGATTGCAATGCTTAATAGTATACTATGGGACAAAAAAAAACCATTGAAAATAAGAAGAGAATTTACAACCCAATAGTGAAAAGTGTAATAACTTACAGCTCCCAGGTGTGGCCATTGAAGGAAAGAATAGAAAAAATACTAAAAGCTACAGAAATGGATTTCTGGACACGAGCAGCCAGAAAATCCAGAAAAGACCGCATACCAAATGACACGATAAGACGAGCTTTAGAAATAAAGCACGATATAGTGGACGAAATCAGAACTCAACAGTTGGTACGGATATGTACAGAGAATGTCACAAGACCGACTACCTAAAAAGATTTTAAATTGGAACCCTCATGGAAAAAAGAAAGCGAAGAAGACCACGCCAAAGCTGGAGAGTAGAAATCAACAAGGAAGTACTAGAGAGAGATCTAGAGGAGGAGGGATGGCGAAACCGGGAGGAGTGGAAATTAGGCATCGGATTGATATATATATATATATATATATATATATATATATATATATATATATATATATATATATATATATAATTTAATGAAAGTCGACCAGATGATGAAGAGTTTCAATGTTCTCCAGAAAATTTAAAACCTCAGTTGTTTACACAAGCTGAGTTAAATGATTTAGTAAGAGATTTGGGTTTGATTAAGGAAAAAGCAGAATTGCTTGGTTCTAGGCTGAAAGAAAAACATTTATTGGAATCTGGAACATCTATTTACCATTATAGAAAAAGATATCAACAGTTTGCTTAGTTTTTCAAGCAGGAAGAGGATTTAGTTTACTGCCATGATGTTGGTAGTCTAATGAGCGAATTTGGCATTGAGTACAAGAAGGAAGATTGGATGCTTTTTATAGACTCATCAAAAACTAGTTTAAAAGGTGTTCTGTTACACAACGGAAATACTTATGCGTCACAGCCTGTTGCTCATTCAATCCAAATGAAGGAAACTTACGAAAATCTTAACATGATTTTAGAGAAAATTAACTATCCAGTTCACGATTGGATGTTATGTGGAGATTTAAAAATTGTCTCCATAATCTTTGGTCAACAAAAAGGATTACAAAGTTTCATGTTTTATATGTGAATGGGACAAAAGAGCAAGGGATCAACATTTGTCCAAAAAACAATGCCCCGTAAGAAAAACTTTAACACCTGGCAAGAAGAACATTTTGCAAAAAACTTTGGTAGACCCACAAAAGATTCTTCTACCACCACTACATATCAAGGTGGGCTTAATGAAACAATAGGTGAAAGTCTTGCCTAAAGATGGCGAATGTTTTAAATATTTGTGTAAAAGATTTCCTCATTTATCAGAAGCCAAACTGAAAGAAGAGGTTTTCGTTGGGCCTGATATTCGTAAAATGATGTTCGATTCCAACTTTGAACAAAGGAAAAGGAGGCTTGGATATCATTTAAAGAAGTTGTGACTAATGGGCAATGTGAAAGAAGACCCTAACTATGAACTTATCGTAGCTAATATGATAGAGAAGTTCAAAAATCTGGGTTGTCTGATGAGCCTTAAAGTCCAATTCTTGCACAACCATCTTGAGTTTTTTCCTAAAATCTTAGGCGATGTGAGTGAAGAGTAGGGGCACGGTTCCATCAGGACATAAAGGAGATGGAGAAACGATACCAGCGACGGTGGAATATCAACATGATGGGTGATTACTGTTGGTCACTTCATAGAGGACAACAAAATGCATCACATCGGAGAAAAAGCTATACAAGAAACTTTACAGAGAAAAGAGAAAGGAAATACAAAAAAATAAACACCTAAAATATTCGCATTGAAGTGAAATATGTTATCGTGAGTAAAAATTGTAACCTAATCAAATAAAAGCACGTTTTTTATTTTTTATGTATCAAATTTTCCCTATTTTGAAATTTAAAAGATGTCATATTGTGAGAGAACTGTGGGTGATAAAAAAAAACTGATACCAGATATAGTTTCAGTACCCAAAAATACATAACACTTAGATATATTGGTTTAAAAAGTTTTTACAAATATTTTTAGTGTTCCGTACAGAACACTTATAAGATCACTTCGGTGTCTGTCCGTCTGTCTGTCCGTCTGTCTGTCCGTCTGTCACACCCGATTTTCTATGAAACTATTTGTCATAGAAAGTTGAAATTTGGTAGTAATATAGGAATTGATGGCCTCATCAGAGGCATATAGTTTTGAAAGTTAAATTTTGACTTAAGGGGTTAGTTTTGGGGGGTGAAATCGGAAGTGAAAAAAAAAAATTTTTTTACTAGGTAATCGAGTGTGTGTGTCAAATGAAAGCTTGTGAAAACACGAGTAAAAAATATATATATATGATGTAATACTTGCACGCACTTTTCTTTGTATTATTTTTAAAAAATCGCGAAAAACCGCTTATTTCGGAAAGTACTTATCAAAAAATTTTGAAAAAATTCTGGAATATTCTCCACGGGGTGTAGATTGAACGAAAATTATCACGAGTGCATTATCTGTAATAATTTATCTGGTATATAAAAAAAAAAAAACAGAAATTTCAAGGTCATCAATTTTCAGTAAAGATTGGAAATAAACTTTGTTGAAAACTTATTTGGGGTGTGTTTTGTGAAGTCACTGATCATTTTATATCACCGTAACATAAATTTTGACTTAAGGGATTCGTTTTTGAGGGGTGAAATCGGAAGTGAAAAAAAATTTTTTTACTAGGTCATCGAGTGTGGTGTCAAATGAAAGCTTGTGAAAACACGAGTAAAAAATATATATATATATATATAATATATATATATATATATATATATATATATATATATATATATATATATATATATATATATATATAATGTAATACTTGCGCACACGTTTCTTCGTATTACTTTTAAAAAATCCTGAAAAATCGCTGTCCCCTACCTTATCTCGAAAAGTGCTGATCAAAAAATTTTGAAAAAATCCTGGAATATTTTCCACGGGGTATAGATTGAACGAAAATTATCATTACCTTTAATAATTTATCTGGTATAGAAAAAAACCAAAATTTCAAGGTCACCAGTTTTCAGTAAAGATTGGAAGCAAACTTTATTGAAAACTCATTTGGGGTGTGTTTTGTGAAGTCACTGATCATTTTATACCACCCTAACAAAATTTTCTATTTTAAAAACAATCGTACGGAACACTAATTGTGCAAGTTCAACTTGCACTTGACCGTTTTTTTTTTGTTGGCCTGTGTTATTTTTCTGTAGGTATTTTAATATAGAAGATAGAGCACCTGTAGCACAAATTAGACTTATTTAACAGCCTGATTCCCTCAGTTTTAACATGTTTTAATGTGGCTCACCTTGCACTCAATTACAGCAAATAATTGACTAAAGAGGAGACCATAGCGTAGTGGGTAAGGTGTCTGCTTTCTGCGCCGGAGACCCGAGTTCAAATCTCGACTCGGAAAATAATGCATTCAAAAACTTTGCAACGTGACGGTCGCCTCTCTCAGGGAGACAATGACAAACCACTCGTAGTATCATGCCTAGTAAAGCCCTCTCACTTTGCCCATTCGGAACCGACAATAAACTGCTAATCCCCTTCATCTATGGAACACTTAAAAAGGCACTAACTACAGACAAAGGTGAGCGGTCGTCTACGTTCGTATCGGATATGGCATTTCAAGGAGAATTGACTAGAGTTTCTTTTTGCCAGATATCTCCGAAGCATAAATATGAATTTCAGCAAGCTAATGTATTTTGAATGCCTTCTATATATTTCGCTTCTGCGAAGATGCTACGCAGAATGATGTTTGCGCCCTTGATGATCCGAAAATATCCAGCAAATGGACTCAAAGTTTCCAATCAAATTATTTTAACGGTAACTCCAAAAAAATTTTTTATAAAAAACTTACCGTAACTCCATTTTTTTGGTATGCACAAAATAGTTTATCTATGCAATCCAGTTCCATTGTATTGTACAATTTGGTGTCATCTAATTCACTCCAAATGGTGCCATTAAGCTTAGTATCTGGAATTTTCGACCAGTTAAATGACTTTAGCGGATTTGACGGCTGAGGTATATTCTTTTTCACAATTTCGACCTAAAAAAGAAATTAAGTTGAAACATAAGCAGTAAAAGTAATTCGATTTGAATCCATATTCTTGGGTTTTTTCTTCGATACTATAATATTACGAAATATTTTGGGTTTAATATATGTATAATTTTTTAGTGTTCCGTACGGAATACTTCTTCTTCTTCACTTCGGTGTCCGTCCGTCCGTCTGATAGACCCGATTTTCTCCGAAACTATTGGACATAGAAAGTTGAAATTTGGTACTAATGTAGGAATTGATGGCTTTATCAGAGCCGTGTAATTTTTAAACTTAAATTTTGACTTAACGGGTTAGTTTTGGGGGGGTGAAATCGGAAGTGAAAAAAAATTTTTTTCTACTAGGTCATCGAGTGGGGTGTCAAATGAAAGCTTGTAAAAACACGAGTTCCAAAATATATATAATGTCATATTTGCGAATACTTTTCTTTGAATTATTTTTAAAAAATAGCGAAAAATCGCTGTCCCCCCTTATCTCGAAAAATACTCATAAAAAAAATTTCAAAAAATTCTGGAATATTCTCCACAGGGTGTAGATTCAACGAAAATTATGACGAGAGCATTACCTAATAATTTATCTGGTATTTAAAAGAAACAAAAATTTCAAGGTCGTCAGGTTTAAGTAAAGATCGGAAACAAACTTTGTTGAAAACTCATTTGGAGTTTGTTTTGTGAACTCACTGATCACCTTCGTAACAATTTTTTTTTTATTTTAAAAGCAATCAACGTACGGAATACTAATTGCGCAATTTCAACTTGCACTTGACCGGTTATTTTCGTTATGAAGATTATTCTTTTTACCTTTAGTGGTTCAGCTGGTGGTGCCATAGGAGCCAAAGGTGGAGGAGGTGCGCCAATTCCAGTGGGAGGAGGAGGTGGTGCTAGGGGTGGTGGCGGTGGTGGAATAGCTGATGACAAATCTTGCTTTAACTCCGTTGTGGGTGGATTTATGTCAATAATAGTTTTGTTCAAGCCTATAGCTTTAGCGTCATCAGGTATACTACCAGAATTCACTAACCGTTCTAGAATAAATAAATAAAGATAAATATTGATAAGAGAAAACTTATATTTATCTTATAACTAGAATCATAATAAAAAAAAATGTAAATTTACTTACCTAATCTAAATCGTTCCCCCCTTTCACAGTTCACTTGTTTTTCCAATTCTGTAGCTCTATATTCTATTTCGCTGAGTCGTTGTCTCGTTTCAATATGTATTGCTGTTTCTTTTTCTAACCTTTCTTTTATCCTAAAGAATACAATATTTTTTTAGTAATATGTTCTTAAAATGATGCATCATTATTCATCATTCACTGTAGTCTCTATTACTACAGTATACTATATATGTATATGTATGTATGTATATATATATATATATATATATATATATATATATATATATATGTATGTATGTATATGTATATGTATATATATATATATGTATATATATATATATATGTATATATATATATACATATATATATATATACATATACATATACATACATACATATATATATATATATATATATATATATATATATATATATATATATATATATATATAGGGTGTTATGAAAATTGTTTAATAAATCGAAATGGATGACCCTGGTGTGATTGGAGTCACATTCAATTTTTATTTTTATAAATTTGAATATAACTGAAAATTAACAAAATCACTGGACTACGTAAATTATAAAATCAATACGCCGCCGCCCTTGTTACAACTAAAATGATCATGGTTGAGAGAGACCATGAATTTTTAATACAGGTTGCACTGTTGTTAGCGATGATCTAACCTTCAAATCTCTTTGGCGATAAAACATTTTGTTTAAGTAGTGAAAAATATTACGTTATTTGAAATACTGCAAATTGGCAATGCAAAAAAGTGTTTTGTTGCTGTTGGCAAAGTTTAGTGACAACTGGTTTTTATGTCAGTTTGCTTAATTAAACAGAATTATTACTGTGCGCTCGTAACCTATATCTGTTGAATTCTTGTACATTGTTTACTAGAAAATTTGTTACTGCTGATGGAAAATACATTATTTTACTTATTTTGCACTACTTGTACTACACAAATAACGAGAAGTACAATTTTTTGCACTGGTAAGATAAATATGGGTACCTAATTAATACGAGTACATTATTTCTATATGTGATTTTAAAGGTAGTTAATTTTAGATTAGGAGTTTGTGACTTTTCTGAGTTAGTTTTAAGTGTTATACCCTGTATATATATATATATATATATATATATATATATATATATATATATATATATATATATACATATATATATATATATATATATATATATATATATATATATATATATATATATATATATATAACAATCGGAAGTTTAACTACTGGGGAACGCCCTTATGAGGAGAAGAGATGAACAATCAAAGAACTATAGGCTCTAGTACCTGCTCTTTATTTTTTGTTATCAAGCTTTCGCTGCCTAATTGATAGCTTTTTCTGGATACTGAAATGCAAACAAGGTACAGAAAAATAAAGTTTATAAGATTGTATAAGAAACTACTCACAAAATTCAGCAGTTAATTCATCTCTGGTGAATATAATAAAATTTGTATTTCGTTGGCCAAGTAGTAAGTATAATCACAAAAAACATGACAAAAAGACACTACACAGGTATCAGAAAATAAAATACTGTTAATAACATTATTTAAAAACACTTTTTTAGACAGAAATAATGTTATTGACAGTATTTTTTTTTTCTGATATCTGTGTAAAGTGTCCTCTTGTCATGTTTTTTGTGATGTATGTATTACCTGGCCAACGAAATGCAAATTTGATTGTATTCACCAGAGATGAACTAACTGCTGAATTTTGTGAGTAATTTCTCATACAACCCTATAAATTTATATATCATATATCATAACGATCATCTTCACTTTATTTTTTTTTGTACCTAGTTTGCATTTTAGTATCCAGAAGAAGCTACCAATTAGGCAGCGAAAGCTTGATAACAAAAAATAAAAAGCAGTTACTAGAGCTTATAGATTTTTGATTGCTCATCTCTTCTCCTCATAAGGGCGTTCCTCAGTTGTTAAATTTCAGATTGTTTGTTACCAGTGCCCTGTTACCTTCCTTCCTCTTTCTTTCTTATATGTATATATATATATATATATATATATATATATATATATATATATATATATATATATATATATATATATTTATATATATAATATCATAATTATCATACTCTCACGTATGTTAGTTATGACTTAGAGGTAACGATATATTACAGCGAGTATGTTTTCAGAGATCCTTCAGAAAATTCTTTAAAAAAAAACAGAAGATTCTTAACCTCTTTATTATAAATATGCCTGTTTACTACCTGGATAAACTTGATTCGATATCTTCTTTCTCCTGTGTTCTTTGGTCTAATTCTTGTTCCTTTTTAGCTAAACGATTTGACATATCCACGTTTTCTTTTTCAAGTTCTTCGGCTTTTTTTCTAGCGGCCACCAATTCCTCTTCTTTTGCTAATAAATGGACTAATTCTTTTACATTTAAGTTGACCGGGGAAACGTCAGGGTCTTTTACACCTACAAAAAAAAGTTTAGAACGTTTAACTTAGTATAAATAAAACTTCTGATTCATCAACACTTTTATCAGTTAGTGCTGGAGTGATAAAACGGTATCAGTGCTATCAATTTGGCAAACGATACCTTAATCTGAGATAATTAACTCGAAGATCTTGCGACAATTCTGCTGCCCGTCAGTGTTGCCAACGCAAAAATATAGAGTGGGTGAGAAGCTATTTAGAAACACAGCTCGTGCACTTTTGCCATTACAACGGTTAATGTGTGAGCAGGCGCATTGTCCTGGTGAAGGAGCTCTTTTTGCGCGCTGATCCGAACGGTTCAATAACATTGCGTAATCAGAGGCAGTCACTGTTTTGCCCTTTTACAAATAGTTAATCATGATAATAGCCGGTGCTAAAGTCCTAAAAAATAGTTGCCATCAATTCTTCCGTCGATAAGACTGTTTTCACTTTTTTCGGTGCACTCTCATCTTCGCCAACTCACTATTTTAACTGTCATTTTATCTCTGGGGTGCAATGGTGTATCCATGCTTTGCCTACAGTCACCAAATGACGGCAGGAGCCTTTCGAATTACTCTGTAACTTTTTCAAACACTTTTGAAGTGTCCTTTCTAGTGCGTTTTTGGTCTGGACTCAACAATCGAGGCACCTATCAAGCAGTCAGCTTTTTCATTTTTAAAGGATATTATGTATCCATTCAAATGGGATGCCTGCTATGTAAATGATCTCACGTAGCTGAATGCGACGATCTTCCATTACGAACAATGAATTTTATCGACCATTTCTTCTGAAGAAACCTCAATCGGGCGCTCTGAATGGGAAGCAGCTGCAGGCTCGTACCACCACGTTTAAATACATTTATCCATTAATAAATGATCTTGAGTGCTGATGCAGAGTCTCCATGAACTTTTGTCAGTTCAGTTTCTATTTGGGCCGTAGTCCACTTTTTTAAATAAAAACGCACAATTCTATCCATTTCTACAAAACGTGCAGCACCGATCACTTACAATAGCTGCAATAGCTAAATAAAATGAATACGTGATCGTCATGTGCGATATAGCACATGAAACTCAAACAACAAGGAGAATTTAATCTTTATAAAACTGAACGCCTGCTAAGGTAGTATATGTACTTTACCTGATTCGTCATTTTGCTGTAAAACAATCTGCTGCACTATCCTGTCAAACAGCAACCAATACTGCGGATGCGATCCGTAATTCAGAGGCAATAGTATACAATGCTCCAACAAAGATAAAAGATGTGGATAGGCTGCTGTATGACTGAGTTTCCTTCTAAGTAAATCGAACATAGCTGTAGCGCTTTTGGTGTCAACGTGTTCCTGTTGGAATTTTCTTGCTAGTTCTTTTTCATCCTCATTTCGTACCATTTCGAAGAAATCCAAATGGCGGTCCAAGGTCTCGTTCTCGTGACTTCTTAGCTTGTCTATTATCGGTTGGATACCGAGAAGTAGGAATTCATACCTTAAGTGTAACCTGAAAAAACGATATGTCAGAAAAGACTTACTTTTACTAAAAACATGTGTATCATGAATAATCCATGATACCATTCTAATTTCCTTAGACTTAAATCGCTCTGTGACGTTGTATTTAAGATGCTCTAAAAGCCCTCAAAATGGCATCTTTAATAATTTTGTTTTACGATATTTTCAAACCTTATATCTGCATAAAAGTAACTGTATTGTAAGTTTTTAAAATTTTTTTAAAATATTGCTTATAATGTCTTTCTTAAATAATTTTTTTAACCATTAACACAAATAAGATAAGTTTATAAAGCGAAGCTATGCTAGTATTAATTCTTAACAAAAAAAAAAACTTTTTTTTTAATGGGTCTAGCACCCGTGCTACAGGGAAGTCCCTAAAGCGCTCCAGGAGCGGCATGTGTGCGACAAAAGCGATTCACGTTGTTCTTGAATCGCTGTATATTGTACTCGGTGGGAAACACAGCCCTGGGCAAATTATTCCAAAGGGATGATATTCTCCATACAAAACACTACTTGAAAAGCGTTGTACGCGGAGTAACAAGCTACACCTCATACGGATGTCAAATGTTAGCGCGACTTGTGTTTCTAACATGCACCGCTCTGGGAGGAATTAAGCGGGCTACATCCTTCGAAGTCACTCACTTAAGTTACCAACCGTTCTTCGATGTTACAGCGAAACAAGGTCGCCGGTCAGTTTCGGGTCTCCAATCAGACGAACAGCTCTTCTCTGAACAGAATCCAAAAAATGCAGTGTGTGCTTGGGAGCGGAACCGCAAACATGGGAGCAGTATTCCATAGTTGGTCGAATTTGAGAAGAATTAACAGTTATTGTGGAGGGTAAAGCTTTCTGGTTCGAAATAATATTCCCAGCTTTAAGAAGCTCTCCTTGCTATGCCTGCAACATTTTCATGCCAGGACATATTTGCTCCCAAATTAACGCCCTACAAATTGAGTGACGATGCTAGGGGAATGGAGTGCTCCGACATGATTATGTCGGGTTCAGCAACGTTAACTTGTAGAGTAAGTCCGGGATATACGCCCCAACGGGATAGACGCCTCAGTACATTTGTGTGAAATGTAAGACGCGTAAACAAAAGAATGCCTTATAATACGAACGTGCCCCTCCCTCACTTCAATCTGCCACAAAGCGTTGGTGCGTGCGGTTGTGCGTAGGAGCGTTAATGACAGTGACGAGCCAAACAGTCGAGATTTTACTTTGTGGATGATTTTCGGCCCTCTATAACTTTCGAGTTAACATGTAAGTTTATTTTATTTTTACTTCTGAATAAGGAGTAGGGTATGTAGATTATTATTAATTACATTTTTAGGATAAAATAAACGTATTTGCCATTTTTTTTTTTTCGAAAGCATCTATCCCTGTGAAAAGGGATATATGCCCCGATATATTTTGGGATAGTCGCCCTTAAGAGCATCTATCCCTACTTCACTTTAATGCATGCTAGCTTTAAGGGCATCTATCCCTTGCCGTACTTAAGTGTATGTTATATAATTCAGATTGCCCCGTAAATACAAGCGTAAAGCCGGCGTCCAACCGCGTGTCATTACTTGGACCGAGGACACATTGGCTGCAGCTATAGCAGAAATGCAAGATAAACGACTTAGTCTCAATGATATAGCAAAAAGACATGGAATACCATCTAGGACGTTACGTCGACGGTTTGCTACACAACATAAGAAAATAATATCATTAGGTAGGTACCTACTTTTATGATTGCACTTTCACATTTATAACACCTACAATTTTTTTAGGAAAACATCCAACTCTTGGATTCGAAAAGGAACGTCGGCTGGTTACTCATATTCAGAAGCTAGAACGATCCGGGTTTCCTCCTGACAGAAAAACTGTTCGTGCATTAGCTTATCAATTTGCAGAAAAGTTGAAAATAAAACATAATTTTAACACAGAGAGAAAATTGGCTGGAACTGATTGGCTTCAGAGCTTTTTAGAAAGGAATCCCATTTTATCTATTAGACAGGCCGAAGGTCTCTCAGTCTCGTGCATTGGCTCTAAGCAGGGAAGAAATCAATGGCTTCTATGACTTACTTACAAAAGTTCTGGAAGAAAATGACCTTTTGGATAAACTAGATCGAATTTTCAACATGGACGAGACTGGTGTTCAAATGAACAACAAAGTAGGTAAAGTTCTAGCTACTAAAAGAACGAGATCCGTTCACTCTATAACTTCGAGTTTTGCTCATTTTGGATGGCCACAGCTCACTCTCCCATTGATATGCTAGAAATAGCAAAGGATAATGACATTATCCTTCTTTGCTTACCCAGCCATACAACTTCCGCACTACAATCGCTAGACAGAGCGGTGTTTAAGCCATTCAAAACCTTCTTTACTGCTAAAACTAATCTCCATATGCGAACAAACTCGCAGAAAAGAATCAACCGTCAACAGTCCGGAAAATTGATTGGAACAGCATGTATTAGAGCGACAACTCCCGCCAACGCTATAGCAGGGTTTAGAGGCAGTGGAATATATCCACTTAATTATAACGCTATTCCAGAAAGTGAATTTTTGACAGAAAACAATGCAGATACAACAAATAAAAATCAAGCTGAAATTGCGAGCACCTCAAATACGATACCAGATATCCGTGGCTGTGACTCTCCGAGTATCATTGGTGATTATAATCTTGGAATGGCAGATGAAAACAATCCGGAACCTACGGATAATTTGGTTGATGCAGACAATCCGGCAGTTACAAATAATACAGTAGATGCAGACAATCTGTCAGTTATTGGTGATATTGCTACTTCTACGGAAAAAGAAACTTCATCGAAATTGCTTTATGAATCCCAACCAAATCCTACGCTTCCGATTCCCTTTTCAAAAAGGGGTAAACAAGGTGCTGCAGTACTGAATTCCGATTCCAAAATAACGGAGAAAAAAAAGGGAAAGCTAAAAAAGGCATACCAGTGAAAAGAAGCAAAAAAGATCAGCAAGAGGATAAAGAAAAAGTTGATTTGAAAAGAACCAAAGCTAAGAAGCAAAAAAGAAATAATTCACGTGATTATAAGTCAAGCGATACAGATATTACTAAGGATAGTATTGAAAGTGATAAAAATAAAAATGGAAACAACAAAAAGAATAGCATTGAAAAACAAAATCAAAAGAAAACTGAGGAAGCGAATAGCCATGAAATTTTACAGTTCTAGTGAAAATGATAATAAAGAGAATGAGAACAGTAGTTTTGAAGTTGAAGAAATAAAAAGAAAACAAAAAAAAAGAAACAAAAACACGACAGAACTTATTCCAAAACCAAAGAAACATTCAAAAAGGTAAAGCCTGCTTTATTATATAGTTCTAATGATGAAAATGATGGAGTAGATGATAAGAATCTAGATGAGGATCATTGCGTGGAATGTCTTGACTATTATAGTAACACCAAATCCAAAGTAGATTGGATCCGTTGTGTTATGTGCTAAAAGTGGCTCCACGAAACACGCACATTATATAGCAATTATTGCAACAAATGTGGGCGAATAAAGATTATTGCTGCGAAAATGGCTAAATAGTTTTGCAGTTTTTAATATGATTATATTTTCGTACCTAAGATGATTGATCTCTTTAGTATTTTAATTGAAATGTTTATTTTTGTCTATGTTAAGTAGTAACATCATCCAATGATAAAATAGTTTTGCAGTTTTGAAGACGATTGTATTTTTGTACCTAAGGTAATTGATCTCTATAGTGTTTTCAATTAAAATGTTTATTTTTGTCTATGTTTAGTAAATTAGTAACATCATCTTAAATAATTAAAAAAAATAGCTTATATATATATATATATATATATATATATATATATATATATTATATATATATATATATATAAGTATATATATATATATATATATATATATATATATATATATATATATATATATATATAGATATATATATATATATACAGTCCCTGGCCAAATTATTAGACGCACTGTATTTTTTTTAGTAATTTTATGTTTCTTAAGAGTTTTTATGCAATAATGGTATATTTAAACTACAATATTATTGATTTTTATTTAAAAGAATTGTTGTAGACTACATATTTGTATTTATTTTTAACATATGGCAACACTGTGTTGACAAAGTGATACATGAACGTAAACAAGTACAAATCTGTATCAGTCGCGATCGGAATAGAGTCAGGTACGGACGTGTTTCTGTGACTTTATGGACTGTGATTGTTTGTTTAACAGTTTTATACTACTCAGTTATTAGTTTATTTTGTATGCAGTGTTTTAAAAAAGTAATTGGACTATTTTCATTATGGGTAGAAAAGGCGATCTTTCACCACGTAAAAAGGCTGAAGTGAAGGCCCTTGTGATTGCGAAAACATTTACAAACCGAGAAATATCACGAAGATTGGAGGTTTCTGAAGCTAGTGTACGACGCATAAAAAAGAAAATTGAGTCAGGGAAGGAATTAAGCCCGAAAAGAAAGAAAAGATGCGGTAGAAAACCAATTTCCACTCCACGGTCAGAGAGATGTTTGAAGAAAATTTGTGTAGAAAACAGATTTGCTACCACAAAGGTAATAAAATCACAACTCCAGGATGCTAGCGTAAATGCTTCTGAGCGCAATCTTCGAAGAAAATTGAAAGAATTAGATTTTAAGGCCTGTCGCCCCGCCAGGAAGCCCAAGTTAACAGCTGCAATGAAAGCAAAGCGCCTGAAGTGGGCCAAACAATGGCAAGACAAAGATGTGGACTTCTGGAGATCGGTAAGATACAGTAATTTAATCAATAATTGATACATTATTATCATTTTCAGTTAAATAAAGCAAATAAACATGGAAGTTTATATATTTTTCCTATTTTTGACAGGTCTGCTTCAGTGACGAAAGCACATTCGAAATTTTGCAGAATAAAGCTCAGTATGTGCGTCGTCGTCATGGAGAAAAGTTTCATCCTGATTGTGTCGTCCCGACGGTTAAACATCCCACCAAAGTGATGATTTGGTCAGTCATCAGCGGCAAGGGCACTGGACGTCTGTACGTCGTCAAAGGAATAATGAGGCAAGATCAGTACAAAGAAGTATTACAAAATCGGTTGATTCCGCAGCTCAGAGAATGGTTTCCAAATGGGGAACCATTCACTTTCATGCAAGATGGAGCTCCCTGCCACACTGCTCGGTCTGTTAAAGCTTTTTTGGCAGAAAAAAATATCCCTCTGTTGGATTGGCCGGGTAATAGCCCTGATATGAGAGCTGATGAAAAGAGAAGTGGCTAAAGATGTGATTACCAACAAAACACAGCTCCTAGAAAAGATTATTCATGTGTGGAATCATCATCCTCAAATGCAGGAGACAGTACAATCTTGCATTGATAGCATGCCGCGCAGAATTAAAGCTTTGATAGCGGCTAAAGGTGGCTCAACTAAATATTGACTTTTACTAACATTAATTTCACTTTTCTTTAAAACTTAATAAACTTATGCTTTTCTAAATTAATGCTGTTTTATTTATGTCAAATAAATAGGTAATTGATTGGATAATATAAAAATAAAAAACAAATCAATTTAAAATAATAAAACGGTACAATATCACTCGGTAATTAATATTTTACATGAAATCTTGCAGTGCGTCTAATAATTTGGCCAGGGACTGTATATATAGATATATATAGATAGATATATATATATATATATATATATATATATATATATATATATATATATATATAGATATATATATATATATATATATATATATATATATATATATATATATATATATATATATATATATATATATATATTTAATAAATAATAATGTTGATTAAAACGTATATATTCAAAATGTTTGTTTTCTTGCAAAGGGCATCTATCCCCTCCAAAAAATTAGGTCTGGGGCATATATACCGCATACGAGGCATCTATCCCGTTATGCAGTTTTATTTTAAACTCTAAATATACGGTTTATTTATTGACTAGTCTACAACAAGCAGTACGAGGTGATTAAATGAAGGACCAAAGTTAGTGCACATATGAAAATCATGTGCGTATTATTTGTATGTTAAGAGGTATGAGTAAAATAAAAAAAGTTGGGCATATATCCCGGATTTACCCTACAGGCAAAAATTTGGAACCCACACCACGATCTAGATTTAGATAGACTGAGAAAATACCACCACCCAATTTATGACAGCAGAATAGAGAGATTACTGCAACAAGCTTGTCGTGTTTATAAATTAGAGAAGTAAGAGTTGGTAATGAGAGATTCATAATTAAAAGTACATTCTTGTGGCGTTTCTCTTCCACCGGACTATTGTTACAGAACCTGTAATAACAATAAAATAACTTACCTAAATTCTAAGTTTTCCTGTCCTAAACCATAATTTAAAACAGCGTTAACAAAGGACATTATGGCAGTCTTCAAATTGACCTCATCCCTATAAATTCCAGTGGACCTGTCGAGGTCATTTATGATCCCCTGGAACCGCGTCCTCTCGAAGGTGTATTTCTGGTAGTGGTGCATTGCGTCCAATACTTTTTTATGACCTCCGGATACTAGACAAACCGCACCCAGGATTTCCAACGCTGCTATTTTTGTTTTAATGTTATCGGTACTAAGTGACTGTGCTATTGTATTTATGCTGGTTGGGTGGGCTAGGACGTGGGCTCTTCCAGTCTATATGTAAAAAGTATACTCAAACTTAATATAATGTTATTACTTTTTAATAAGCGATTGTCAAATAAGAGTTTTATACTTATAGTTTAAAATAAAAACACGGTATAACATATCAATGTGTTTTTTTATTATTTTGAAGATTGGTTCATGACGCTTTTATGTAAAAGTGATTTCATGTAAATGACTGTTGTTTTAAAGCCCAATCTGCAAAATTTCTACGCAATAAATGGTCGGTTTGTTTATGTTTTCGGGTCAACTGAATTATATGTCTTCAAATGCAAATTTTTCTAAAAAATATTGCATGTAGTGTTCGATGCTCAATTTTTATTACGAAATTAGATCTATGGATTAAATATAGTATTTTCAGGGTTGTAGCATATTCTCTAACAAGTCATAGTACTCACTTTCTCTTCTCCACCTAAAAGTTCTACAATCAGAAGATACAGCCCTCTGAAGCTATTGTAGATTCAATTCCGGAAAAATTACAATTTGCCAGTTGCTTTAATGGGCCACTTATCTCTAAAGTTCTCGATACCGTTAACAATTCTCCCTTTTAATTTTGCTTTCATTTCTTTGTTTAACAAAAATTCTCAACGATGAGGTACACGGTTGACACTATACTATATTTTAAGCCTGTCCTGAAGGAGGTAATTTGGATAGATCCGACTTTTCTGCATTTGGTAGGACAATGTTATTATAGTTCCGAGATATTAATAGCATTTAATAGGTAATACTTTTATACAATTCATTTCTGCACTATAATCAGTTGAAAACAATGTCTCAACTCTTCTATTTAATAACTCATTTTTCTGTTAATTTTTACGATTCTAGTAAAATTGGCTCGTATCTCTTTTTAGTGTTCCGTACGGAACACTTATAAGATCACTTCGGTGTCTGTCTGTCTGTCACACCCGATTTTCTCCGAAACTGTTTGACATAGAAAGATGAAATTTGGTAACAATATAGGAATTGATGGCCTCATCAGAGCCATGTAGTTTTGAGAATTAAATTTTGACTTAAGGGGTTAGTTTTGGGGGGTGAAGTCGGAAGTGAAAAAAAAAATTTTTTACTAGGTCATCGAGTGTGGTGTCAAATGAAAGCTTGTGAAAACACGAGTAAAAAATATATATATAATATTATACTTGCGCGCACTTTTCTTTGTATTATTTTTAAAAATTCGCGAAAAATCGCTGTCCCGGGCCTTATCTCGAAAAGTACTTATCAAAAAATTTCGAAAAAATTCTGGAATATTCTCCACGGGGTGTAGATTGAACGAAAATTATCACGAGTGCATTACCTTTAATAATTTATATTGTATATAAAAAAAAATTACAAGGTCATCCGATTTCAGTAAAGATTGGAAACAAACTTTGTTGAAAACTCATTTGGGTTGTGTTTTGTGAAGTTATTGATCATTTTATACCACCATAATATAAATTTTGACTTAAGGGGTTCGTTTTGAGGGGTGAAATCGGAAGTGAAAAAAATTTTTTTTTACTAGGTCATCGAGTGTGGTGTCAAATGAAAGCTTGTGAAAACACGAATAAAAAATATAAATATAATGTAATACTTGCGCACACTTTTCTTCGTATTACTTTTAAAAAATCGCTGATCCCTACCTTATCTCGAAAAGTACTGATCAAAAAGTTTTTAAAAAATTCTGGAATATTCTCCACGGGGTATAGATTGAACGAAAATTATCACGAGTGCATTACCTTTAATAATTTATTTGGTATATATAAAAAAAAAAAAAAAATCAAGGTCACCAGTTTTCAGTAAAGATTGGAAACAAACTTTGTTGAAAACTCATTTGGGGTGTGTTTTGTGAAGTCACTGATTATTTTATACCATCCTAACAAAAATTTTTATTTTAAAAACAATCAACGTACGGAACACTAATTGTGCAAGTTCAACTTGCACTTGACGGTTTTTTAATATAAAATCGTGATATGTAATTTTTGGCATAACTCAAGGGTTGTGTGTTTTTTGTGATAGAGTTATCGTTAAATTTAAAAGTTTTAGGACAAAGTAAAAAGTTTGATGACTATTGAATAGCGATGACGGTAAAGAGTGAAGTGACTCGTATTATCATGCATTTAGCCTGACGGGAAAAGATCTTTATAACAAGATTAAGCTTGTTGAGTTCCTAAACTCGTGAGGTATAATCAGTAACCTGTTATATGTCAACGTCCGTTCTATCTTCTGGGTATGGATTAGTCCGAGTTTAATAGAGCCATGTTGAGGAACTTGGCATAAAATAAGGGGTGATCTATTAGTCTTGAAACTAATTTCAGGCGCCTGTATAGTAAAATCAGAAAAAATATTTCAAATGCAGTTGTTTATATCGTTAAATTTATTCAAAATCTATCAAATAGCACGTTTATATTACAACGAATGGACCATTATCTTCAATTTTATGCAGCTTGCTTGGAACGCCATCCATCAGCCATTGGACGACCAAAACGTCCTCTTTATTTTGCCAATCAAGTGCCAGTGGTTCTGTGTTTCCCAACCATTTTCATTAACTTTACGCTAAAGTATTGCCCAAAATCTTTCAGTTGGTCGTGCCTGTGAAGCAATTGGTGGATTGACATTCTTGTGACTTTTTTTAGGTAACAACAACATGCAAAGTCTGACCAGAAGATTATTTTGTCGCGCGCATGATTTTCTTCGGTAAACTGCTTTAATTTAGTCGAGCGTTTATTGTCAATTCTGAAGTCTATCAGAATTGACTACAACAGCACTACTTGGTTGGAAATATGGAGATAAAATACCTTTCGACGAAATGGCAATCTACATCAACACTTTTGGTTCAAATTTTATTTTGTCGGCGTATTTGACGTCGTTTGGTGCTGCTTCAAAATCGTCAGTGTAGTAGAAGGAATCATTTCCATTGAGAGAATTGTCCGAAAATATAAAGTATTTTTCATCCTCCATAATGATGAATTTCCCATGCGTGAAATGCTTAACACGAAATGCACAGCGTCATTTTGATATTTTTTCGAGCTGTCTTGCGGCGTATTTCGGTGCCTTTTTACGTTTTCGAACTCTCACATTATTTGTCTTCAAAATCCGATGCACAGTTAATTGCGAAAAACCGTATTTTCTAGACAACTGCCCAACTTTGTCATTTGCGCTTGACAGAAGAATTTTCGTTGCTCTTCGGCTAAAAACAGGTGACCAACCGGATTTTTTTTTTTATTTTCTGGTTCTTTGTCTTCACGGCAATTACTCAAAACACGAAATATGGTGGCGGGAGATACTGACTTATCTTTAAATGCATCGAGAATTTGTTTCGTGAACAGTTGACATAACAAGGAAGCAACTTACTTTCATTAAATCCAGCTCGTATGACATTTCCAATGCGAATAATCAAATGCGCAGATTCTGAAATCAGAGTAGAGGTACTGTTACACCTTTAGCGTAAACAACATTGCAATCTGTCAATTGTTCAGCATTTACTCAAACGCCTAAAATTAGTCTCAAGACTAATGAATCACCCTTTAGGTAAAGTAATTCCGGCTTATTCAAATAAGGACTGATTTTTTGACAGCCAGTCTAATTTTGTACCCAATATCACCAATAATAATGAAAGTGATGGTACCTAAGTGTACTTTTATGAGCTTGAGGTCTGCACGAAAATTGTAAAAATAATAGCATGGAGCGATATCACGTTTATTTAACTTCCTTATGGCAAAAACAACTACAAAATTCTGCACAAACGATAAGCACGCAATCATTTTTGTAATACACAAATATATGCACAACATCGCCAATCCCTTATGCCAATAAAGTGAACTTACATGTTCTACGGTGTTGTCGGTTCAGAAAATTTTCAGTACAATCCACTATAGGAAATTTTACCCCTTTTTTTGGCCAAAAGTAAAAATTAAAATTTTTGCAGTTTATTTTTTTTTGCTTTAATATAAAAAAAAAAACAGCAAAGTAGCCATATCTTTTAAATTATTTGGCAAAATTGATTGATCAGTTGTTTTGCTTGCGATTTCTAAATTAGTTTTCAAAAAACTTTTGAGTGCAGTAAATTTTGTGACAGTTTCTAACAAAAATTTTCGTAATAAAAATTTATAGTTTTTGAAAATTAAAAAATGGAAAATAAAGCCGAAGGTAAGTACTTTAATATTATATAGTGAAATGTTGGTGAACTCATCTATTAGATCGATTAAATGGGAAAAGTTGAAGTGACCTTAAGATGAACTAATGGAATCGTGAATTGGAATTTTATTTATACTTACAAAAAAATGATAGCACATGAAAGACATAACACCATAATAGTCCTCTAGGACAGTCATTTATCTTCCGAATTTAATATATTTTAGCTGCTACTATCTGCTACTTTTTTAAAAAAATGCATTTTTTTCAGCTGACCACTGCGTGCCAAATTCAGAGTTATTCAATATATGGCGAGAGAAACACAACGAAGTTGACAAAAGAGCCGCTATTTATGCTGATTTCTTTTCATACATTGCTGAGAGTGATTGTTCCGAAAACTTTGAACAATGTTTAAAGGAGCAGTCACGAATATTTTGTCCAAATATGAGTATGAAGTGGCGTAAAAGTGGTCGGATTTTGAAACTTTTCGAAAAACAGCATGCTGTTTGGCTTCGATAAAAACGTAAAACGCAGCGTGCCTCCACTAAATCAAAAAGTGGACGACCGCAATTAATTTTCTGCCAAAAATCTGAGAGAACAAAAAAGAAGAGTTGCAGCAGAAATCTCTAAAGATCAAAATAATGAAGTTGAACCCCTGGTTCTTGCTGCATCTGCGGCTGCTCGTAAATGTAATCAATTAGATTTAGCAGTTGTTTTAAAAGAAGCTGTCAGCACTCCACCAACTAAGCTATCTCCTGATGAAGGACTAGCCTTTCTTTTAGAAAACAACTTTTCAAAAGAGCAATATTGCAATATAAGATATGAAAATAAAATAACAAATTGCGATATATATCCTCTATACAAAGAACTTACATGTAGTAAATATAAATGCAGACCAGACGGCGTAATAGTTACTGAGACATTAGCGAAAGTTCCATTGGAAATGTTACTGAAGCATACATCCGAAAGAATAATAAAAGTGCAAGAGGAAGTTATATCTACCTTAATGGAAACAAAAAAAACTGAAATTTTATACGCCGAACTCATTGTCAGTTATGGATTTGACAGTAGTACTGGTTATACAAACTTTGAAAAGGCGGGTTCGTCTCAAAATTGTGACTCCTCTATTTTGGCCACAACAATTATACCTTTGCGTTTAATAGAAGCGTCCGGACATATTTTATGGAACAATCGTACACCACAATCTATTAGATTTTGTCGATAGAGGAAGAAATAAATTCCTTAAGTTCTTTTGAAGTAATGCTTGGTGAAACAAAAACTTTATGCGTTAAATTTAAATTGTACTTAACTTTAATTGATGGCAAAGTATTAAATATTTTGACTGAAACTAAATCTAGTCAAACGTGTTCATTATGCGGTGCTACACCAAAGGATTTTCTGAGCATAACAGATTTCTAAAACCACAAATTTAAACCTAAAGAAGAGAACTTAAAGTATGGGATAAGTCCATTGCATTGCTGGATCCGTTTTTTTGAATTTGTTGTGAATGCAGGGTACAAAATTCACATTAAATGGCGGCAAATAAGAAATGAAGCTGACAAAGCCTTAGTTGCGAAAAGAAAGGCTGACATCCAACAGTTATTTTGGAATGAAATTGGTTTGCACGTTGATAAGCCTAAGACTGGTGGCTATGGGAGTACGAATGACGGTAACACGGCCCGGCGCGCGTTCAAAGAACATTTAAAATTTTCTGAAATTACAGGCATAGACAAAGAACTCATTCATAATTTAAAAGTCATTTTAATATGTTTATCATGTCAGCTTCCTTTAGATTCGAGTAAATTTGAAGAATTTTGTTTTCAAACAGCCACAATGTTCATGCAGAAGTATCCATGGTTACCAATGACAGCAACTGTACATAAGGTTCTTGTACATTCGCGGCAAATTATTGAGTCGACTGTGCTTCCAGTTGGATGCTTTGGTGAGGATGCCTCTGAATCGCGCCATAAAATATATAAATTCGATAGATTGCTTTATGCACGAAAAAGTAGCCGGGTGAACAACTTGGCGGACGTTTTTAATCGAGCATTGGACACAACAGATCCGCTTATTTCCAGCCGGCAGCCTTTCGTTGAATAAACGCATCAAGCACCAGAACAAATTAAAGCTTCCAGCAGAAGTAATCGAATTACTGAGATCAGAGGAGCAAAGTTTTGCGGAAAATTGTCAAACAGATGAAGAAAATTCCGAAAACGAAAATCAAGAAATGGAGAGTAACGGCATTTTGAACCCATCTGTATTAAATGTAGTTGACGATTTGGAACTCGAAAATCAAATTTGTGAATAAAATCCTTTTTAAAACATAACTGTTTGTTACTTTTTTAAATTAGTAAAATGAATTTCTACCGTTATATTCGAACGTAAGTGTACGCCCGAAAAAATATTTATTAAAAAACAGTTTAGAAAACCAGATAACCTATCAAAGATCTAAAAAAATCTTGGATGCGGGAACCTATAACCCTTAAACCTCTTTTGAAAATAATTATTAGTTAATTTTTTAGTTAATTTTACTTATTTTTTTTTTCAGTGTATGAAAAACTTTAGTGGTTCCTCCCTCCCTCTTAAGAGTCTTGCAAAAGTCAAATCCAAAAAAATCATTAAAATCGGTCCAGCCGTTTGGCTGTAAATAATTTTGGCCAAAAAAAGGGGTAAAAATTCCTATAGTGCAATCTAACATACCATAGTTAATATGTCAATTAGATATAGAGGGAAATGGAAGAATCATATTTTGAAAGATTCACTTCCTACCGTACGCATATAAATGCGCCAGAAGATGTAGTACACTTAGTAATTTCCAGTAAGACTAATACCCACACTAGTGTTCCATTTAAGGAAATATAGGAAATATTTGCCAGATCATCGCTAGTTAGTTAAATCGATACTTACAGAATTATTCATAAGTGCCTTTACACAGCCAATGATACTAGTATGTATGGAACTTTGGGCAGTAAAATAGTCCATTGCTTCTAAAAAATCTAAAAGTACTTGAAGGCCATCCAGTTCGATAAACTTAATAACAAAACTATGCGTCGATGTTCTTAGAGCTGTTTTCAGCGCGTCTATTTGCTTCGTTCTCATTCTTACTTCTTCTTCTACGTTGGATTCGGGGTATTGTAGCTATAAATAAAAAATGTGTGTTAATTAATATTAATTAATTATATCAACTTTATTAAAATGGTTAAAATTAAAAAACGTTTAAAGTAAAATATTCATTAGAATCAATATCAACCACTAAAATTGGACAAAGTTCATTTTTCAACAATTTTTGAGTGTTCTCTCATCCGTCAATTCAAATCAGAACGCATTTCACCGTATCACAGCTTCTCAGCCGAGCAAGGACCGACGGAGAAAAATATTAAAACTTGAAGTACTTATTACAGTACTAACACAAAGAATAAGTAAGATACAACAATTTGAAAACTTTAAAGGCATATCTGCCCTCCGTCGGGGCTGTTTAACGACGCCAAGAAATATAAAGGATTTTGTGAAGCAAATATTAGAATCATCAATACTTTAACGCACAAGAGAACTAGAAATAAGCTTAAACATTCAAGAACTATGTGACTGTGTGCTAAGGCAATCGACGGAATTTTACTAAATTAACGTCTTACATCAGGGGTGCTCAAACTTGAACTGCTGGCGATCTACCTCAATATTGTTAGACTACGATCGATCGACTCTGAGAGGCTGCAAGTAAGTGTGATGCAGGATTGTCGTCTAGGTAGGGTGTATCGTGGCATAGATATTAGTTTTCCGCACAATATGCATTTTTTTAGTCAAGGTAAGTGTACGTCTGCTCTGTTTCGCCAATATATGAGATATTTTAAATGACGTGATCGTTGCAGCTTTTGATTGTTTGGCTGGTCTTGTGAACATGGTTTGTTCTTTTTTCAAACAAGTTATCAAATCACGTACTTTTCGTTTTCTTAATTCACTCTGTGACGGAAAATCCTTTTCATAGTTTTTATGGACCGTTTTATGATGCCTCTCTAAGTTCCCACGCTTAGGTATTGCAACTGACGCACGGCAAATGAGACAAATGCAATTATCCTTTACCATACAAAAGAAAAATTCTTCCTCCCAGTCGTTATTAAAATGATAAGTTTTACTTTTCTTCGCCGCACTCCTTTTGGACTATTTATTAATAAACTTTGTATCGATGTATCGCCTTCAAGTTACAACTCAGACTGACTCCTATTCCTGCAGGCGCAACATTTATATCGGCGCGAACGAAGTTCCCGTCAAACACGCCGCCCGAAATTTCTAGAAAAATCGGCGGGAATCAAAAACGCGGCTTTTCTTTGACAAGTATCGCGCGTTCCTTTGATAAAGCCGCCTTTTGCCGCTAGCAGGGGGTTATTACGATAAAAGAAAGTGATGAGGGGATTATTCTGGCCTAATTGTGGATCTAATAAATTTTAGTAGTTTATTCATTACATTTTGTTTTAGTTACCTAAAACAAAATCTGTGAATAGTTCTATATCGGAATTTTTTTCTCGAGATAGACTCAAAAAGCACTCGCGATCGACTTGTCGATCGCGATCGACCGTTTGAGCACCCCTGTCTTACATGATCAGATAATACTATTCCAATAACAAGATCGCTCGAAAGATCAATGTGGTAGCAGAACTTCTTACTTCACACTCTATAGCTTATTAATAGGAAAAAATAACACCCACTATGTGCAAAAATGTCTGATATTATTCGTAGACAGCGTGTCTAATCAAACATCAAACAAGCTTATGGCGCTGATAAAATACCAGTCTCAATCAATAAGCCAGCCAACTAATACCACTTTTTGGTACACTTGACTTCTCCTATATAAAAGAATATTTTTTTTTCTGCTAGAAACGCTGGAAAACTGGATACCTAAAAAAGGCAAAAAGACCATGCCAAACAACTACCAGTCGAATTCAATTATCAGTAACTTTTAAATAATTGAAAGAACCACTAGTATGGATGTCGTAAGTAAAAATCAAAAACGCAACTGAGAATTGTGGAGATTCCCGATCCGTTGTATCTGGTATATCCGAAGTATTCGACCGTATTTAGCAAGAGGGGGAGGGCTATTATAGTATTTCTGTATCTGTTTTTCTGGATATATTAAGTATCTCTTTTGCTTTAGCAGTTGATGGATTCCTTTTCAACGCCTTCACTATTAGCCCCAGTATAAACCGGGGCTTGATAATATTTTTTTTATGGGTCTAGCACACGTACTGCAGGGAGGTCCCTAAAGCGTTACAGGAGCGACACGTGTGCGGAAAAAGCGATTCACTTTGTTCTTGAATCGCTGTAAATTGTACTCGGTGGGAAACACAGTCCTGGGCAGATTATTCCAAAGGGATGATGTTCTCCATATAAAAGACTGCTTGAAAAGCGTTGTACGAGGAGTAACAAGCTGAACCTCATACGGATGTGAAGTATTAGCGCGACGTGTATTTCTGACATGCACCGTTCTGGGAGGAAATTAAACGGGCCACATCCTCCGAACACTTTCCATTAAAATACTTGTAGAATAGGCTCAAGTCGCCAACCGTTCTTCGATGTTCCAGCGAATCAAGGCCGTCGGTCAGTTCCGGGTCTCCAATCAGACGAACAGCTCTTCTCTGAATAGAATCCAACAAATGCAGTGTATGTTTGGGAGCGGAGCCCCAAACATGGGAGCAGTATTCCATAGTTGGTCGAATTTGAGCATTGTAAAGAATTAACAGTTATTGTGGAGTGTAAAGCTTTCTGGTTCGAAATAATATTCCCAACTTTTGAGAAGCTCTCCTTGCTATACCTGCAACATGCTCATGCCAGGACATATTTGCTCCCAAATTAACGCCCAACAAATTGAGTGACGATGTTAGAGGTGAGAGTGTCCCGCCATAACTATGTCGGGTTCAGCAACGTTAACTTTTTTAGAAAAAACTGCCGCCTGGGTCTTTGTAGCGTTAAATTCCACTTGGTTACTGTCACTCCAAGATAGAATTTCTTCTAGGTCTTTGTTAAGTTGAACAACTTCCCGCTGTCTGCGGACACTCGCCTGAGCAGCCGATGTCCAAGCGTTCAAAGTGAATGAAGAGATAAGCGTAGTGTCATCTGCAAAGCTGTAGATTGGATTTCCGGTTTTTCCAGCAGATCGTTAATGTAAATGAGAAAGAGAGTAGAAGACAGTATGGAGCCTTGGGGCACACCGGCGTTGATAGTGAAGGTGTTAGAAAGAAATCCGTCTACCGCCACTCGTAAAGAACGCTCACTGAGGAAACATGAGAGCACATCTCCTACCCCCTTATGATTCTACATTAACGAAATGATAGAAGAGGCTAAAAATACAATATATAAAATTACTGATAGACCATTTCTTCTTTTGTCTTGCTAGCTCAAACCTGAGCTGCCTGTGCAAATATTCCCAGATAGCGGGCAAGTATACAACTTAACCCAGACCTGGAGAAAATTTTATCATGAGGTAACCGTAACCAAGTAGAATTTAAGTCCATTTCAGTCTGAAGAGGATCCTGAGGGAAATATAGAAAGTTAAAATTATTGAAAAACAGAGGCACTGTAACCACAACCAATGATCACAGCTATAACCATAAGTTACAAAATGAAAAATAACAGGAATTGATAATAAGGATTAAGTTTGCTCACTCTTTGAAAACTAGGCAGAGACAACAAAACAAGGCTTTCTTAAATACCATAGGTTTTGGTTGATTCTCTATTACTTTCGTTCATAATCTGCCTAAGAATCTTGTTGATGGAGAGGGAGGTTAGGAGAGATGGAAGAATTGAAGTTAAAAGTTTTTGACCTCAGTTTGCAATATATTTTTATAGATTAACTAAGAACTTGTGTTTATAGTTTGGGAACAGCGTTCGGGCATGCGGAATGAACAAGACCCGTAGAACTATATGTAGTCAGATTGGACGATGACGAAGTTTTTTTAGAATTAATAAGAATGAAAGAAGTGGGATATGTTTACTAATCAAAACTCTGTAAACAGATACTAAGAATTTGTTACTATCATATTACAGAATATTATTTGTTGAAAAATGTGCAGAGTGGTACTTACGGTAGCTAAAGTTTTCAGTCTTTCAATATAGTGCTCAGGCGCATGATCTTGATCCATTGTTTCATCTTCACCCTTTCGCGAGCAGTAAATTTGCCATTTCTTCTGGGGTGGAAGACTTAACATGGCCGCCTTATTGGGTGCTGTCAGATCTAATTCTTCCTGAAAAATAAAGAAAACAAAATGTTTACGCATGTTAAATCTTATAAGTAGAGACCGGATTATATGGATTTGCATATTTTCATATGCATTTGCATATTTAGATCATTCTCACCGATTATTGCATATTTTACCCAAAATCTAGTAATGATGCATATTTTCCCTATATTCACAATATTTCTCGGTATTACTAGGCAATTGAATTGCTCAGGGTATTGTTAATGTCGCCGTCTGGAACCGATCTTATCGCCGGGACATTACCTGCAATAGTCTAAACATCGATTAGGTTATAGTGCCAAGGGAATACCCAAAATTACCAGGGTATTTTATTCCTTTATTTCTTGGTCGGGATATTAAGTGATAAGTAGTTAGTTTCTAAGAATATTTGTTTGAGCGTGAATCAAATAAACAATTTTCTCGAAGACGAATTTTTATTTTAAAACAAGATATCATTTTTAATATTATTGTTGACGCGCTTGCATCAGTGTAGTCTTTTTGCAATTTTTAACGTGTTGTGTTAAAGTTTAACGTGTACCATGCCACCCGCAAAAAAAAATGGGTAGCTGATTATCCTGGAACATTTACATGCGACGGAAAAGTTTTGTATTGTCGAATTTGCGAGAAAAAAGTTTCGTGCACAAAAAAGTTTTAAATTGACCAGCATGTCAAGACAAGTCTTCATATCGCAGGTTTGCAAAAAAAGGCCCACGACAACAACTTATAATAGCAGCAAATAGCAGTGATTCCACTTCTATAGGCAAACAAAAAAAAACACTTTAGCATGGATTTATGTGAAGCATTGCTTGCAAGTAATATTCCTCTCCACAAACTTACAAATCCTATAATCAAAGATTTTCTGCGAAAATATTGCTTGAGTCAAAAAATACCAGACGAATCAACACTGCGTAAAAATTACATACCAACCATTTACCAACATGTTCTGTTCTTAAGGATGACATAATTTGGATTTCAGCTGATGAAACTACCGACAGTTGTGGTCGCTATATTGCGAATTTAATTGTAGGTGCATTAAGATTAGAGCCTTCTTCTTCCTATTTGGTGGCCTGCAAAGAACTTGACAAGACAAATCATTCTACGATCGCCAGATTTGTGAATGAGGAGATTAAAAAAATATTTCCTGAATCTTCTGCAGATGAAAGAGTGTTTATATTTCTCTTAGATGCTGCTCCCTATATGATCAAGGCAGCCAAAGTCCTCCAAGTATTTTATCCAAATTTAATTCATGTGACGTGCTTCGCTCACGGAGTCCATCGACTCGCTTAAGAAGTACGATCCACGTTTGGAAATGTAAATAAACTGATTTCATCAGCAAAGAAAATGTTTCTTAAGGCACCTGCTCGCAATAACGCCTATAAAGAAAAACTTCCAAATGTGCCTTTACCTCCCGAACCATTGGAAACTCGATGGGGAACATGGATTGAAGCTGTACTATTTCGATAGTGCAGAGGCTATGGCAGTTCGCCAATCCAAGGAAGCATTTAACGATTCTGATATTAAAAAAAACATAGCTTTGATTAGCACTCACTTTTCCAACATACCTGCGGGTATTAGAAAGCTTGAAACTCGAGGTTTGGCGTTGACCGAATCAATTCAGTTAATGAATAAAATCCGTCAAATAAACTCCACATTGCCAGATGTATTCCCGCGTAGAGTTAAAGAAAAGTTTGAAAACATTTTGTGCAATAACCCAGGCTTTGAACATTTTTGTCAAATTGATAGTTTTATTAATGGGACGGGTGAACTTTTGCCAAAAACAATAAGTGCTAACATAACATAGCACCCAAATTCAAATACTGCCCAGTTATCTCAGTGGATGTGGAACGGTCTTTTTCCACTTATAAAAATATTTTAAGTGATCGAAGACACAATCTTACTACCCAACATTTGGAACAATACCTTATTGTTTACGTGTACAAGAATACAAATGTTAAATAATTTTAAAAAATGTTAAATAATTGTTAATTAAATTTAAACATCGTCGATAACTTGTTAATTTTATGCTGATTTTGAAATAAAAAACTAAAAATTACTACTTTTATTATTATTTAATATTGCATATTTTGACCCTTTTCATGCATATTTTAAGCATTTTTCATGCATATTTGCATGCATATTTCAAGATTTTTATGTTGCGTATAATGCGGTCTCTACTTATAAGAATGAATTTCTACTATCGTGTGGTTAAAAGCGAAACTGATTTTACAAAAATATAAATTGATAAATAATTAAAGAGATTTCTTAAACTGGCTCACCTATAACTAGCACTTGAATTCTGCTTCTGAGAATTTTTTATTACAAACTTTATTATATTTGCTAGCGAATTTTTTAATATAATAATAACATCATACATACAGTCTGTCAAGTAAGAACGTGTCCGCTTCTATTTTTGAAAAAAATGTGTTTCGAGGAGATTTTTTGCCATATATTCTGTGGTGTGCTAACAATAGCGTAATTATCTTAATAAGTTGTCCAATCGCCTCCTGCATCAATAAATGGCCTGACATCTTAAAGGGATGCTATTGACAAGATTTTCTGCAATGATCTCCAAATTTTTCGAATCTCGCGAGACAACTGAGTCAAAGTCATCAGAGTCTCTCCTCTGAACTTTCTCTTTAAAAGGGACCAAACGTTCTCTGATATCTTATCGTGGGCCCAAGCGAGCCGCTTCGCGACGTGATTTTCGACCAGCAAAGGTTTCTTCAATGTGCTTCGGAATTTGACGTCATGAGCACGAAGATGTGGTCGAATGGTCTCATGCGACACATTCAAACCCGATTTCCTTAATTTTGCTGCTCCTTAACGCAGTGTCAATTTCGGGCCTCGTGAAAACAAAGACACGATTCATTTTTCGACTTTCGGAGTGACTTTGCCATTCACCAAAATTCGTTACCTTGACCTTGGATGATGTATTTAAAAGTCTTGAGTGGAAAGGGAAGGAAATTAAAATCAATGGCATATATTTCCATTACTTGCGATTCGCAGATGATATAATACTGAGCGAAGATCTAGAAGAACTCAAAACATCAAGCTTCACAGAAAGTCGGAATGAACATCAAGAAAACATAACTTCTAAGGCCATAAAGCACAAAAATTAAGATTGGCACGGAGGAGATCGAGAGAGTGGAAGAGTATATATGCTTGGGACATAAGATTAGATTGGATAAGGACAATCAAACAGCGGAAATACGAAGGCGAATTGGTCTCAGTTGGACTAGGATTCATTCTAAAAAACAGACGTATCCCCATAACCTTAAACAGATAAGTGTACGAGAGCTGCATACTTCCAGTAAGTAGGTACGTATGTGTTGGAAACCATGACTCTTACAAGAAATAGTCTTTGTCGACTCCAACGTACTCAACGGACCATGGAAAGACAGATGTTAGGTGTTAGTTTACGAAAACACATTTAAAGCGAGGATATCAGACGAACAACAAGAATTACAGATATCAGTACCAATGAACGGGGCATGTGGCTAGAAAGAATGATGCTAGATGGACAACAAAATTACTTAAATACTTAAATGGATACCTTGGGAGAGCAAACGAAGTGTTGGAAGACCAATGAAAAGATGGACTGATGATATCAGGTTGGTAGCAGACAGGTGATGGCTCCATCTTGCACAGGATAGAGACAATTCGAAGAAACTTGAAAAGGCCTATCTCCTGCAGTGGTGAAGCAGTAGCTTATAAAGAAGAAGAAGATAGGAAATAATAACATAATGCTTCGAATTATACTTCAAGATGAAGAAAATTCAACTTACTTCAAAGTAACAACAAAATTTATTAACGAATCCCGAAACCTAATTTAAATAATGTCACTTTCATTGAGACTAACTACATTTTACATTAATACCATGTTATTTAAAACCAGACTTTACGACCGTTTAAAAAGAAAAGGTAAAAGGCGCCAACGAAGTCGCTTGCACACACACACACACATATCATATCAATCAGTATATAATTTTAAAAAATTCAATGGAATGCTAATAGGAAAAGTATCTAAAGTAACCTAAAGATATCTGGCATCTTTATCATTAAATGATGTTTTTGCATGATAACTTTCATCGGCAACTTTTTTTTTTGTTTATGATGCTGCAGCAGCATCATCTATGCGGCGGGTATGATTTCGACGAAAAGAAACGTCTTCTGCAGTCAGTTACCTACATGCTGTAGACTTTTTAAGCTTTTAATCTATCCTTATTCAAATAGTGGTCTAAAACGTTTTCAATTGGTTCAATTTCGGTCATATCGTAAATTTAATCGGACACGACTGGTAAAGTATACAAAATATTTCTCCATCACCAATTGAACTGAAATCTTGGAACTGATTGCAAAGAGAATGTATTTTACCAACAAAATTCTCCTAAAAAAGCGGGATCATCAGGATCTTCTGTTATTTCATTGAACCTAATAGCCTGGAGACATTTATTTGTTTATAGTTGCTCTTAAAAAATGTTTTATATTTGAGGTTGGTTGAAAGCTGAACTCTTCTAGTTTAGTCAGTTGTAAGGAAGTAAGCAGTGTTTGTTGCCAGGTAAAATTATAAAAGCTGTCTGTTAAGCCAGTCAAAATGTACGTGCTATTAGCATATGAGTGAATATGTAAAGAAGTTATCAAGATTTGAGTAACCCTTTGGTAATATTTACTGGTTATTTTGTAAAGAAACTCAATAACTGTTTCTATATTTAAATCACCATAATTTGCTATTTTTACGGTATACCTAGGACCGTTAGGTATAGTTTCTAGGCTTTTACTTTGGATTCCTCCTTGTTTATTAACAGTAGGGGATGTAGAGCTAGTTCGCCTCCTCGTGGTGCACTTCGGATAGCGCTAAACACGTGAACTTTGATGAATGAATTAGCACATGCTAGCGACCAGACAATTCTTAGAATCGTCTGGTCACTGAAACATTGCAATGGTTGATGAAGATATTAATGCGAATGGACTTTATGTATCGTTAATATTGTAATGTTTCCTGTCATACACTAAATAAATAAATATTAACATCAACTGTGCTTATAGTGTAGTAAAATCAAAATTGAACATGTAAATTGTCTTATTAAGTAGACCATTCACCATTCCTTTGTTAATTTTACTTTTTTTATTTATCAAAGGATATATTGCGTGTATTTTCCGTGGTGATCTTTTAATTAAATTGTCAATTTTATTCGCCCAGTTAAGACAGTCCTAAATAGTTTATATTGATTTGAAAAAAATCAATTTATTTAAATAATTTGGCAATCACATTCTGATAGGTTTTAGCCCCTTTTTGGCAGACCTGATAGGAAGCCTTACGGATATCAAAGAAGAGCGCACCTATATGATAGCTTGTATTGAAACTGAAACTTCTCGAAGGCTCTAAAAAATCATAGAACTTATAAAGTATTATTTTTTCAATAGTTATTTATAGGTTCCGTTGCTTTAGGTATATAAGTAGCTTTTGCTGTTTTCGATGAATTTGGAAAGTCACTGACCTGGGTTATATTTACCGCTTCTAAAATTGTATCCTCAGATATGGTTTTAAGACCCTATATTTAAGATTGCAAAGTCCAGGAGCAGTTTTCACATTTAAATTTCTGATTCATCAGTATGATTGGTTAACTAGAGACGCCGGGGTAAAATTTCTTACTTTTTTTCGCTTGTTATGATATATAGGAAATGTAGAAGTGTTTCTTGCTTTGTAAAAGAAGGTCGAGTGGATAGATCATGATTAAAGGTAGTTTGCTGGTCATAAGAGGTTAAAAAAATAGTTGCTTAGATCAGACCAACGTTTATCATCTACTCTAAATCGCTAATGGCAGAAAAAATCAAACCAAGCCATCAGCTTAAAAAGGTCACTTTAGGAAAAATATTCCTCATATAGGGTATCTTTTGTTGGATTCTTCTTCTTCCTGTTGCATGTACTTCCACACGTCGAGGTCTCTGTGCCATTTCTTCAGTTTATATTGAAGTTTTTATTCTCTACTAGTCGAAAAATGGACGCAGCATCTGGAACTCCACACCAGTCCCTGATATTCCGTAGCTACGACTGCTGCTTTCTACCGCGTCATTGCCGACCCTCTATTTTTCCTGAAGAATAAGTTCTGGAATCGAGTAGCGCTCATATCTTAGTATATGTCCCAAATATTATTATCTTATGGTATATCTGAAAGGTTCTGTTTGTGGCTCTCATATTTCCTCAGAGAGCGTTCTTTACGAGTGGCGGTCGACGGATTTCTTTCTAACACTCTCACTATCAACGCCGGTGTGCCCCAGGGCTCCATACTGTCTCCTACTCTCTTTTCTCATTTACATTAACGATCTGCTGGAAAAGACCGGGAATCCAATCTATAGCTTTGCAGATGACAGTACGCTTGTCTCTTCATTCACCTTGAACGCTCGGACATCGGCTGCTCAGGCGAATATCCACAGACAGCAGGAGGTCGTTCAACTTAACAAAGACCTGGAAGAAATTCTATCTTGGGGTGACAGTAACCAAGTGGAATTTAACGCTACAAAAACCCAAGCGGCAGTTTTTTCTAAAAAAGTGAACGATGCTGAACCCGACATAGTTATGTCTGGGCACTCCATTCCCCTAGCATCGTCGCTCAATTTGTTGGGCGTTAGTTTGGGAGCAAATATGTCTTGGCATGAACATGTTGCAGGCATAGCAAGGAGAGCTTCTCAAAAGTTGGGAATATTATTTAGAACCAGAAAGCTTTACACCCCACAGCAACTGTTAATTCTTTACAAAGCCCAAATTCGACCAACTATGGAATACTGCTCCCACGTTTGGAGCTCCGCTCCCAAACATACACTGGATTTGTTGGATTCTGTTCAGAGAAGAGCGGTCCGTCTGATTGGGGACCCGGAATTGACCGGCGGCCTTGATTTGCTGGAACATCGAAGAACGGTTGGCGACTTGAGTCTGTTCTACAAGTATTTTCATGGAAAGTGTTCGAAGGATGTAGCCCGCTTAATTCCTCCCAAAGCGGTGCATGTTAGAAATACACGTCGCGCTGGTGCTTCGCATCCGTATGAGGTTCAGCTTGTTACTCCGCGTACGACGCTTTTCAAGCAATCTTTTATATGGAGAGCGTCATCCCTTTGGAATAATTTGCCGCTTTTTCCGCACTCGTGCCGCTCCTGGAGCGCTTTAGGGACTTCCCTGCAGCACGTGTGCTAGACCAATAAAAAAAAAAAAAAAAAGACAGGTAATTGCCTCTCCACCCCGACCCCTTGAAGCACTTCTTCAGTGTTCTGTCCAAGAAATTCGTAGCAAACGCCGCAGTATCCATAGCTCGAAAGCTCTGATACGATTCAACCATCTCACTTTTAACGACCATATCTCTACACCATTTAAGAGGATCGGACAGACAGGATTATTACTCGTAGGCGCAGGGCGAGTGGCAATTGTCTTTGAAGCAGTATATTTTTCAACTTTAGAAAGGTATCCTTTGCCATGCCAATCCGCATTTTAACCTTCTCATCACAATCCTATCGTTCGTTGACGATAGAGCCTAGATATTTGATCTTAGTAAACTTCTCAATGTCTTGATCCTTTATAAAGAGAGATGCATCCTCTTGGGGGCGTCTACCAATCATCATCATTTTGATTTTCCCAATATTTATACGTAGACCGTACTTCGAAGTTTATTGATTAGAATTTGTAGGTCTTCCGTGTTATTGGCAACTATTGCGGTATCGTTTGCATACCGAATATTATGTATAGGCTTTCCATTCTCTCTGCATTCATCTTTTAGAGCAAGTTGCCAGGATACATCCCTGCCTAACACCCTTTAAGACACTGAAAGGTTCTATTGAAATGTCCTTAATAATTTTGATATAGGTAGATTGACGCTAGTATAGCTGTCTTAGTATTAGTACATCGTTATCATCTATGCCAATCTCATGAAGCCGCTGCATCAGAAAGTCATGCTTTATGTTGTCAAATGCCCGTGATAGTCAATAAAAACATATAAGTACATCCTGTAATTGGTCGTAACATTTTTGTACAAGATGTTTCATTGAAAATAATGCTTCCCTCGTTCCCAAACCTCTCATAAATTCAAACTATGTTTCCCTACTTATTGTTTCGCACTTATTGACAATTCTGAAACGAATTGTTCCCAAAAAAGCTTTGAGGGCGTGACTCATTACGCTTCTAAGTCTTCACAGCGTCTAGGATTATGTTTTTTAGGGATGGTTACGAATGTTGATATTAGCCAATCATTTGGAATTTGAGGAGTTTCGTAGATTCTGTTGAAAAGGTGTGTGATCTGTTTTGTGCCAACCTGCTTCAGAACCTCAGCATACATCTTGTTATGTCCTCGTGTCTTGCCTTTTTTCAGTCTGCTCATTGCTAATTTCACTTTAACCTCCATTATTACAAGTCCACCTAATTGGCCGATGATAGTTAGTACATTGTTTTCTCTACTGCCATTAAAAAGATTTACACATGGATTAATGTTATGAAAATATTGAAATATATTTAAAATATACCAATAACAGTAAGTGACTTATCCTGATGTTATAGGAAAACCCTGATTTAAAATGTATATCGTAGCTTGTGAAATTGTGTAACAATATTGTAACGATATGGTATTTAAGAAATGAACAATAGTTTTTTTAAGATATCTGGGTACTACTAAACGAAACTGGTGGTATTATTATAGCCTATAAAGAACCAAGGGCTAGAAAACGTTTCTAAAAGTTCATTGGGGTATGAAAGAGTTTCCTACACAATGGATGCTTATGTTAAATCAAAAATATTTACTCGGTGTCCGATATTTGAGTATTCAATTATAATAAATTAACTATTCTCTGTATTTTCGTTGAAATTTTCTCCGCTGCGTTACCATCATGATTAGTTTTAGATAATTCCTGAGTTTACCTTTGAAACGTCTTAATTCTTAACGACTTAAATTATGTATTTGGGTAGAATTTTATTTGGTTCTAAATGAAGATATGTTATATGAAGATAATTATTCGGAGTAAAAGATAATGCAGTCTTATAAGGAAAGAATGGAAAAGAAACCTTTCGTTTCACTTAAGAAATTATTACTAAATTCAAGGTATCTTTATAGGAAGGAAGACATCTTTAAAGAAACGGTAAAATGATTTAGCCAGTACCTTCCTTGCAAATATGTAGTTCTAAAATAAGTACTGAATTTGACTGTCTTAAGTAAACAGAATGTAATTTTCCATAATATGAATATAATCATACAACATATCGACATCAACCTGTTTCACTCCCTTTCCTTCAAACGATATCCTTCAAAAACGATAAGTTTCCTCCCTATTTCAGACATCATTGTCGTATTATGGTGCCGACAGACCGATAGCCTGATAGTCAGATAGATAGACAGATAAAAATGGGAATAAATATTTTTTACGATTTAAGAATACTAAAAAGTTTCGATCTATTTACGTGTTTGTATTTCTAAAACTTTTTCTATAATCAACTTAATATTTTTTAGCTTACTTTGTAACCTGATCTCAATCTTTTCTACATACTATTTCTGTTAAAATTGGGAATAATGAAGAAGCAAGAATACTGAAATAGAAGAAGAGAAGAAGAAATATATGCCCAACCACCCTTCTACCCCTCTACCCCAATTTTTTCACCTTATATATCTTTTACTATAAATGATTAGCCAACCAAAGGTCAGACAAAATTGTTATAATAATATTTGAACTGTACAATATTTAATGATTCCCACTATTTTTACTCTCTACCCCTGTGGATATTGGAAATAGGAAATAATAATTATATCTAGTTAATAAATAATTATGCCTACAATTTGTTCATTATCGCAACTAAAAACCTAGAAAAATTCCCATAATACTGTCCTTTGTCACCTGTTTTCCCATTTAAATTGTAAGTAACGAAAAAATATTTAATTTTCAGATTTCTCAACCCCATAAATCCATCCCATCCCACCCTTTGAGCCCTTTCTTATTTTACCCAAAATATTATGTTTAAAATTTGTTCAATACAGCAACCAAAAAATCTGTAAATATCTCAAAATGCTACTGTATGAATATACAATATTGTATATATATATATATATATATATATATATATATATATATATATATATATATATATATATATATACAATAGTGAAAAATAGGTGTTCGAGAGAGTAAAATTATCTGTTATATTGACAATTACATCAGAAGACCAAAGAAGTACAATATGTTCATTTCAACTATAAAAAAAACTCAGTCTAAAATGTTTTCTAGGGTGCCAAGAGGATACAAATTGTAGGTTTAGAGGAAAAGTACAGAGCAGGTCCCGATTTCAAAATATGTAGGAGTTCTCATCAACAGAAGTAGAAATTTGTACAACAAACAAAAGCTACGAGAATGGATTGAAAAGTTCGCGGCCTCACCAAAAAATAATTAAAATATTTTTTTTATTGTACCCTCAATAAATTCATACTTTCTTTGCTTTTCACAGTGTAAAGTTTTGTTGCTGTAGAATTTGTGGTTTTTGTATTAGAATGAGTTTAGTGAGACCAAGTGTAGCGTTTTTGGAAAAAATTGAACAAAGTGCGGTCATCAAGTACCTGTTTAAAAAAAGATTAACACCAAAGGAGATCTACAGTGATATGAAAACAACACTAGGCAAATCTACTGTGTCATATACCATTGTGAAAAAATGGGTTGCAGAATTTAAACGTGGATGAGAAAGCATCGAAGATGATACTCGCTCCGGCCGGCCCACATTGTCTACTACTGAAGAAAACATCGGCAAAGTGTGTGATCTCATATTGAAAGACCGTAGATTAACTATCAGGGAGATTGCAGTCACTATAGGCATCAGGTATGAACGAACACAAAACATCATTGCCAACGAACTCGGATTTTATAAGGTTTCCGCTAGGTGGGTCCTCAGATTGCTTTCAGTTGAACAAAAACGAATTTGACTCTCGATTTCTAGCGACTGTTTGGAGGTGTTTGAGGCTGATCCGCAAGATTTTCTTAACAAGTTTTTGACAATGGACGAAACCTGGATTCACTACTATACTCCAGAATCCAAACAACAATCCAGGCAGTGGAAAAATCTGGTGAATCGACCCCAAAGAAAGCGAAGGCAATTCTGTCGGCTGGAAAAGTGATTCTCCTGATTTGGCACCTCCTTACGAAGTTGAGAACCAAGGACAACTGCCTTTTCTAGACATTTTAATTATTTTAAAATAATATTAGATTAGAATTTGATATCTATAGGAAAGACACAAATCAGCCGCATTACATTTTACATCTTTGGTCACTTTTCCTTTGAATAGAGAAAACTTTAATAATGAAAGGAATCGTATTAGAAATATAAGTAGAGCTAATGGTTATGACGATGACCAAGCTAATAAATAGACATAAGTTCAGGTTAAATATTCAGAATTTCACCTTTTTTACACACGAAGAAAATAACACCAAGTATGTCTCCATATCATATAATCCGAAATATAGCAGGGGACTCAATAAGGTATTTAATAAGTTAGGCTTCACCTTAGTCCATAAGTCATCAGACAATCTGAGTAATATATTAGAAAATCCCAAAGAAAAGATTCCTAATTGTGAGAAAAGTGGAATTTATGAAATTAGTTGTAATAATTGTGACAAAAAGTATGTTGGGCAAACTAAAAGGTCAATTAAAACACGATTTAAAGAACATTTAGTACACTTAAAATACAGTAGAACAGAAAAGTCTAGCATTGCCGAACGTGCCCTTGAAGCTGATCATATTGTAACATTAGATAATCTAAGATTAATCAAAAATGTATCTGATAGGAGATTGTTGAACGCATACGAAAGTATGGAAATTATAAAATGTAAAAGTACTTTAAATACAGACAGAGGGCCTATTCCTTATAGTCCCCTCTACGGGTTACTTGACCGGAACTAATGGCCTTGCCTATGCCATTAGTTCCGTCTGAGTAATTCAAGCATAAGGCTAAGTATAAATAGGGTAGATTTGTAGTTTAGCTTTAGTCAATCATCGCTCCTGATGAAGCTAACATGGTTAGCGAAACGCGCGTCTAGTGCAAAATTAAAGTATTTGGTGTAGTGGTCATATATACTGAGTAGTATTGATTCATAAGTTGTGTTTTACGATGATAACTTGCCAGTTCTTGTATATGCTCGTTAAAAAACTTGTTACTGTAGTAGACTTTTAAAGCATAAAACTTAACGTTAAACATTAAATTTAATCTCTTGCTGTAATGATAAAACTCTCTATATCTCACTTACATATCGGAGTGGCATAGATACGGGCTTCAACATTTTGATGCATTGCATTCAAAGTAATCATCGAAAATTTCAATGGCGTGAAAGTTGCGTTCTCACTGAAATCATTCTCGTTAATTTTTTTGGTTTGTTTACAACATGCCAACGTCCATCATTCCTCTTTTCTTCTTTTGGGTATGACATTATCGATTTGAGCTTTAAAATATGCTATACATCAAGATAAATTGTACAAGTTGGATGTATTTTCTCTTAGTTATTTATTGGTCTGCAGTATACGTATGTGTAACATTCATGGCGCCACCTTTTCATGTAAACCGATGTACGTACAGAAGAATCGTACCGCAGCAAAGATATTTGACGATTTTAAAGACGCTAAATAAATAGTGATTTGTTTTCATCCTTGACATTTTGGTGGTTTTTTTTTTATTGCAAGCTTCTCTCAAAGTGCAGGCTTGAAAAGTCCGTGCAAAAATAAAAACTACTTATGTGTTTGGGGTAAACCTTTTTTATTTTTCGACATAGTCTCCTTTTAGGCTTATACACTTCGGCCAACGATGTTCTAGTTTGTTGATCCCTTCCGAATAATAGGATTTGTCCAAGTCTGCAAAATATCCATTAGTGTCTGCAATCACCTCCTCGTTTGAATAAAATCTTTGTCCCGCCAGCCATTTCTTCAAATTGGGGAACAAATAGTAGTCCGAGGGAGCCAAGTCTGGAGAATAGGCGGGATGTGAAACGAGTTGGAATCCTATCTCCATTAATTTTGCGACCACAACTGCTGAGGTGTGTGCTGGTGCGTTGTCGTGATGGAAAAGGACTTTCTTGTGGGCCAATCGCGGGCGTTTTTCTTGCAGCTCGGTTTTCAAACGGTCCAATAACGATAAATAATATTTACCTGTAATAGTTTTAACCTTTTCCAGATAGTCGATGAGGATTATCACTTGCGAATCCCAAAAGACAGTCGCCATAACCTTTCCGGCCGAAGGAACGGTCTTCGCCTTTTTTGGTGCAGATTCCCCCTTTGTAACCCATTGTTTAGATTGTTGTTTGGTCTCAGGAGTATAGTAATGTATCCATGTTTCATCCACAGTGACGAACGACGCTTAAAATCCTCTTCGGATTCAATCGCGGCACCCATCTTGGATAACAGCTGCAAACCATCCTGTCATCCATCACCATATATCATGGATTTGCATGATTTCTTCACACGATTCAGCGTTTGTGATATGGCCAGCGTGAGCTAATCAAAGGTCGCATAATGTTTATCAAGCACCCATCATAAAGTGCGGATTATATATATATATATATATATATATATATATATATATAGCTACTATTCCTCGACGTCCTACTTCAAAGAAAAATAGAAATGGGTCATTATCACATACAGTCTATCGCAAACCTACACATACAAATAGATATCTTCATGCAGAATCACACCACCACCCAACCCAACTCTCCGCTGTAGCCAAACAACTAGTGTTCCGCTCGCAGGCTTTAAGGGACCAAGAAAACTTGGAGAAAGAGATGGTTCAGCTCCAACAAGCCTTAACATTAAACGGTTATAAGAAAAATAGTCTACAACAAGCTCTACGAAACTTACAAAAACGGGAAAAAAACTGAAGAGGCAAAGGCTTTCCTTCCCTATGTAAAAGGGACCACAGACAAAATCGGAAAACTCCTTAAGAAACACAATATCACAACAGTCTTCAAAACAGACCGAAAAATCAAGGATATCCTACCTTCAGCCAAGGATAGAATCCCGTTAGAAGACCAAGGAGTATATGAGATCCCATGCGGCGACTGTAATTTGTCATACGCCGGTTAGACTAATCGCAGGATAAGTACAAGAAAAGACGAACAAATAAATGCAGTTAGACAAAAAACAATAACATCATCGCTTTTTCAACACGTCGCCAAGACAGGACATAAAATTAATTTTGCTAAAACGGGGACTTTAGCAAGAAGTAACAACCTGTCCACAAGAATAGTAAGAGAAGCTATAGAAATAGAAAAAAGGCCCATCAATATCAACAATCCAGACGACAGTCAATGTTTACCAACTGCTTGGAAAAATATTCTTACCAAGTGCAGAATTAAGTCAAAAAACAACACAGAGCCTGAAGCAGAAACAATACAAAAAACACCAGCCAGAATAAAACGCAGTCAGATGCACTCGATTGGCCAATCCCAACCAACCAATAAGAACGCCCCTGTTGTGCATATAACCAGACGCAATCGAACCGCAGAGCTTAGTCTACTTCGAGATTCCATCACGTAAGCTTTGAAAAATATGGGGCACCCTCCACACATATGGAGGGTGCCCCATATGTGTGGAATAGTGATTCCACAGCATTTATTAATAGGTATATCAAAAAAATGTTTAAATAAAAGTTATAGGTGTTATATGGCGCATGTGCTGACGTTAGCAATAAAATGTTTTGAACTGTCAGTTCGAAGAAATTACGCCATCTTGATTTTTTTTTTAAATGGAAAGCCCTGTATGTTATTTTATTTTTAAGTCCTACTAAAAATTCTAGATATTATTTGATACCATATGTCTAAATTGAACTGTTTTGGAATTATTGTAATTTGAAATTTAAAATAAAATAACCGGTCAAGTGCAAGTTGAACTTGCGCAATTAGTGTTCCGTACGTTGATTGCTTTTAAAATAAAAAAAAATTGTTACAGAGGTATAAAATGATCAGTGACTTCACAAAATACACCCCAAGTGAGTTTTCAACAAAGTTTGTTTCCAATCTTTACTGAAATCTGATGACCTTGAAATTTTTGTTTTTTTATATACCATATAAATTATTAAAGGTAATGCACTCGTGATAATTTTCGTTCAATCTACACCCCGTGGAGAATATTCCAGAATTTTTTCGAAATTTTTTGATAAGTACTTTTCGAGATAAGGCCCGGGACAGCGATTTTTCGCGAATTTTTAAAAATAATACAAAAAAAGTGCGCGCAAGTATAATATTATATATATATTTTTTACTCGTGTTTTCACAAGCTTTCATTTGACACCACACTCGATGACCTAGTAAAATTTTTTTTTTCACTTCCGACTTCACCCCCCAAAACTAACCCCTTAAGTCAAAATTTAATTCTCAAAACTACATGGCTCTAATGAGGCCACCAATTCCTATATTATTACCAAATTTCACCTTTCTATGTCAAATAGTTTCGGAGAAAATCGGGTGTGACAGACAGACAGACACCTAAGTGATCTTATAAGTATTCCGTACGGAATACTAAAAAAGACAAAAAAACTATTAATAAATACTCTAGATTTTATTTTTAAGGTAACAATTGGTCAAAATGTCTACCGTTAACAGCGAGGCAATGATCCAATCTGTCATAAACAGCCTGAACAGACTTTTGCAGAGAATCCGGGGTGATCTGTGCTACTTCATATTGAATTCTTTATTATAAATCTTCTACAGTTACAGATCGACTTCGCTAAAATTTGGTTTTTAAATGACCCCATAAAAAAATCGAGTGACGTCAGGTCGGGACTCCTTGCAGGCCATTCTACAGCACCTCTTCTGCCTATCCATCGGTTAGGAAAAATCGCATCCAAATATCTACAAACATTGATTTCATAGTGAGGAGGTGCTCCGTCCTGCTGATACTACAGATTCCTGTTAGGGGTATGCAAATTATTTTCATCGGGAAAAAGACCCGCACAAATTGGAATAACTTGCTCTTGGAGCAACTTGCTCTTGGAGTAACTGTAAATACCGCTGTCCTGTAAGATTTGCATCGATAAAAAAGGGACCAATGATATATCGTCCACAAATCTCTGCCCACCCGTTTATCTTTTGTGGTCTTTGAGAATGGCTATCGATTATCCAGTGGGGATTCTCAGTAGACCATATCGGCAGTTAGGACTGTTAACTCTTCCGTTAAGACAAAATGTGGCCTCGTCAGAAAAAACAATATTATGAATTAGGTTAGGATCATTATTGATTCGTTCCATCATGTCTATCGTAGCCATCTTCAGATAATTCTTACAATAGAATGGGTTTGTATGGATGCAATTTCTCTTCATTCAGTATACGACTTAAGGTACCTTTACTTATGTTGTGGTCTAGGCAAAACTGACGACTTGCTGTATGGGGATTTTCTGTAATTTATAATAAACTTTTTATCATCGCTTGTTTTAACTTTTGGAGGTCGATATTTGGAACGATTCTGAATATGACCTGATTGTTTATATCGTTTTAATGTTTTGCTAACTGCGAATTGGGTAATAGGTTCTCGATTCCGATATTCTGCGTTAAAAAGATCACACACATCTTGTTATGTTCTCCTACGGTATCCGCAACCAACCATCATTACCAAAGTGATTCTTTCAGTTACTGTTAAATGTACCATTAGGATATTACGCTCAAATTGCAGTTTGGCCAAATGTAGCAATAAACGTTTTCGTCGATAAGTCTTTTTTGTCGCGTTAATTCGTTACCTGACAGTAAATGTGTGACACAAGCCATAAAAAAAAATTAATTTGATCTTAATTTCAAATATTAATAATTCCAAAACAACTTAAGTTAGTCTTATAATATGTCAGACAAATAACACAGGGCAACAAAAAAAATATTTTTGTTTTGGTGCCTGGGATTTTAGAGCTGATTTTAACTATATTTGGGACGCTAAATCTATACATGCAATCCGTTTTTCTCTATCAGCTCTACTTTTTTAGATACATCAACTTATCTACCAATGTGGTTTTTATTCAGTATATTCATTTATGAGAGTTCTAAAATTATTATATATTCATTAATGTAGGTACAATGGTTTTATTGTCAGTCTGTAATTGAGTAAATTCCAGGTAAATCTATAAATAGTGGAACCATTGCCTATCAGGTACCTGAACTGACCCTTTTAATCACCTAACTTGGGTAAGTCTCGTCAGTTTGTGCGTTCTTACTAATGAGAGTAGATCGAATTCGGCGTGTTATTTTATGTTAACAAAAGAGTGTTTTTGTGTTATTGAACAGAATTAAAATGAGTTCAGGTTCCAGTTCAAGAAAAAGTTGTGTAAATCAACCTGATGTGTTTTGCTATATATGCGGAGAATACATGTTTCAACAAAACAGACAAACTATTACTGACTTTGTAAAGCGAGCGTATCTTGGATACTTTGGAGTTAAGCTTGGTGATCAGGACAAAACGTGGGCCCCGCATCTCGTATGTAAAACTTGTACAGAGCATTTACGGCAGTGGACTACCGGGAAAAGAAAATGTCTAAAATTCGGCGTACCAATGGTTTGGAGAGAACCAAAAAACCACTTCAATGATTGTTATTTCTGTTTAGTAAATACTAATGGAATCAATCGAAATAACCGCAGTAAGTGGACTTATCCCAATTTAGACTCGGCAATACGCCCTATCCCGCGCTCAGATGAAATACCGATTCCAACATTTCATCAGCTACCACATATCTCTGATGACGAATATTTTCCCTCTGATCGCTCTTCTGATGCTAATAAAAGTTCTGATGCTAATGAAACTAACAGTGACTATGGAGGGGGGGGGACGTCATCAATTCCTCAACGCTTCAATCAAAATGAATTAAATGATCTCACCAGGGATCTCAATTTATCGAAAAAAGCTTCTGAAGTACTGGCTTCTAGGTTGAACGAGAAAAATTTACTGGAACAAGGAACCAAAATTACCTTTTACCGTAGAGAGAGAGAAAAAGATCTGCTACCATTCTTTTCTCAAGAAGACAATCTTGTATTTTGTCACGAAATTAGGGAACTCATGAAAGAAATGGGACTTTCTGAATATATTCCAGATGATTGGCGCCTATTTATTGACAGTTCAAAGCGAAGTTTAAAATGTGTCCTTCTACATAATGGGAATAAATATGGTTCAATACCACTAGCTCACTCAACGAAACTGAAAGAAGAATATAATACCATAGCTTTGGTCTTGCAGAAGATAAAGTATTACGAACATCAATGGATGATTTGTGTAGAGTTAAAAATGGTAAACTTTCTTCTTGGGCAGCAAAGTGGTTACACGAAATATCCGTGTTTCTTGTGCTTCTGGGATAGTAGGGACAAAACACACCACTGGGTTAGAAAAGATTGGCCTCAGAGAGAAAACATGGACGTTGGGAAAAGAATGTCATTAACGACGCTTTGGTTGAAAGAGAAAAAATCATACTTCCTCCGTTACATATAAAGTTGGGCTTAATGAAGCAATTTGTAAAGGCTCTTGATAAGAATGGGTCTTGTTTTGCATATATAGGGGTAAAAAATGCATCAGTTGAGCACAGAAAAACTCAAAGCAGGGATATTTGACGGCCCACAAATAAGAAAATTAATTAAGGATCCTGCCTTCATAAATTCAATGAATCAAGTTGAACGAGAAGCTTGGACATCATTTGTTGCAGTTGTAGAAAATTTTCTAGGCAAACATGTTGAAATGGTTAACAAGATGCTTAATAGTTTCAAATCCTTAGGGTGCAATATGAGTATTAAAATACACTATTTACACAGCCACTTAGACCGTTTTCCAGAAAATTTAGGAGACATGAGTGAGGAACAAGGTGAAAGATTTCACCAAGATATTAAAGTTATGGAGGACCGCTACCAAGGAAGATGGGACATGCACATGATGGCAGATTACTGCTGGAGTTTAAAAAGGGACTGTTTAAAAAAACATTCAAGAATGTCGCGGAAAAGAAGCTTTCCAAGTGTTGAGTGACTATTTCATTTCTTCAATGTTTTTTTTTTGTTTGTAAGTACGACATAATATTGTATTTTGTATAACTAAAATAAAAATTTCGTATCTACTTTTGTTTACTACACTTACGTATTTGAGTTACAATAATGTAACTTATATTTCTCTAAAATTGTATATCTTAAAAATTTGAGCTCCTAGGTACAAATGAATATGTTATTTGAATTCAGGACATCAAATTGATATAGAATCAGCTCAAAAAAACCTCGAGACCTGTTCCCCTGTGTAATATATAGAATTTTTAGTAAGACTCAAAAATAAAATAATGTATAGGGCTTTCCATTTAAAAAAAATTAAGATGGTATAAGTTCTTCGAACGTCAGCTTGTGCGCCATGTAACAACCTATAACTTTTATTTAAACATTTTTTTGATACACTGATTAATAAATGCTGTGGAACCATTATTCCATACGTATGGAGCACCCTGTATATATATATATATATATATATATATATATATATATATATATATATATATATATATATATTTATATATATATATATATATATATATATATATATATATATATATAATTCGGTGACCTAAATTTGCCAAGAATTTCAACTGATGTGTCTTTCTACAAGACTGACACTGCCTTGAGGATTTTAGAGGCACATCAATAAACAGAATAGCGATTATTGGAGTTCATTCAACACTAATGCATAAAAAAAATGACTTGGCCTGTATTTCTTTGGTCGTCACACAACTGTTAATTCGTAGAGATATGTCGTCTCATTCGCTTTACAAAACTTTCATAGTTAACCAGATAAGTTGGTTTCGACAAGATGGAGTTACTTCAAATACATCTTTGCCAGTCATTCGAGAAACTTTCTCAAATAAATTGATTTTTACTAGAGGTGACATAAGTTGGCCTCCACGTAGCCATGATTTGTCGTTGAATGCCTTGTTTCTATGTGGTATCTCAAAATCAAAATTGGCACTAAAAATCCTGCAAAAAGTAAGTAATGAATTGCATAAAATAAACTGAAAAAGTCGAACTTAAAGGCTCATTGCCCGTGTAGCCCCAATTTATCATATTGTGATGTAGTTTTGGTCCTATTTGTCAAAAATAAAGTACATGGCGTGCGTTCGTCAACACCTGAAGATGTAGATGATTTATACAGCACCTTTTTTTGATAACTATTTCTGTTTCCAGAATTGGATCGATCGCAAGCAAAAGGCTTTGAAAAATAATAAAGCTATTTATACCCAGTCAATTTATATTTTGTTATATTTTTTTCTAAAAACTTTCTCAGTATCCTACTTATTAATAACATATCAAGTAGTAAATATGGAGTAGAATTCTTGCAAACACGCTATTACCATTTTCTTTCCAAATAACTATCAAAGCAGTGATAAACTGATAACTTACAGAAATAACAGTATTTTTTACTGACATACATGTATGTGGCGACCAGTAATAAAAAACCTAGAGCAGAGTCTTCTTTTTTAAGTAGTTAGTTTATTTAGTACACCTCGTACTAGAGTATGTAAACACAGATTTAAAACTGGAAAATGTAAACTTTGAGTAAATTATCAGAACAATATATTCTAATGAGTTTAAAATAAATTAGAACAACAATGTAAACATTTCTGTGCTTACATTCTTTTTAAAGCAACGACCTTACAACTATTTATTATTTGTTAATTAGTATACAAAAGGAACATAGTAGTAGTCAAAAAAGCTGAATATATTTAGGTAAAAGCAGTAGCAGATAACTTTCATTCATAATTCTGCTAATCATTTGTTAACCATACAACCAGGTTCAGTCCGTTATTACTCTTAGATGACTAATTTTATTTTAATTAGAAACTAAAATAGTTTATTTAACACGTTGACTGCCAACTACGAGATAACTCGTAGATTGCGTTCCTTTCTCGGACGCCAACTACGAGTTATCTCGTCCTGTTTTTACTTGCCATTTTTGTGCAGCTACGATTAAACTCGAAATATATCAGTGCTAATCTCGATAGATGGCTTCTGGGAAAAGAACAAAAAATCAATGCTGGCTTGCATGAACAGAAAATTTTATTAAAAAATGAACAAAAAATATAATTATAAAAATTAGTTCAAATTCAAGAAATAAAATAATATTTTATTGTTTGTGGAACTTCTTAAAACAATCTTCCACACAAAGGGCTGGCTTCTCTTTACAGGCTGGACAGAAATAACGCGTTTCTCGGCGTTTTTTTGCTTGGGTACATATACGACATGGCTTTGTCGGACGCTGTTTTTTTTTCGTAGGTGGTAGACTCTCTAAATAATGGAGCTCTTGCAATTTAATTTTTTTCGAAACTGGTTGAATCTCTTCTCCAATCAACGCGACGACGAATTCTTCTCTGAACTTTATCAGTTTTATTTTAGAAGATGTTACTTTTTGAAAAATTTTGTGAGCATTGTGTATATATATCTCTATAATATGTAATGAAACCTTTTTGGGCCATCTAATAGTCTTTCTTAGAGATGAGTAGTACGAAAGCATTTGATCTGATCGGTCAATGCCAGACATTCCATTATTGTAATCTCGAATTATATTCGGTTTCATACAAATTTTTCCATTGCGATTGGGCACCTCTACCATTTCAACAGCATGCATGTTTGAAATGCTAAGGACATCTCGTTTGTCTTTCCATTTGCATACAGTAACAGGACATTTTGCTGCCAAATACACTCCCCTTTTTTCAGTTTACGATTTACCACATCTCTGGGGTTTCCTTTTCTGTTATTTCGTAAGGTTCCACACACATAAGTTTTTCGTGTATTTAGCAGTTTTGTAAGAGTAACAGAATTATAAAAATTATCCATGTAAACCGTGTATCCTTTATCGAGATAGTCCTCAAGTAAATGTAAAACAACGTCAGTAGTGTGACCTACATTATTGTCAGTTTCCTCAGATTTTCCGCTGTAAATCTTTATTTTCATTACAAGACCGTCGGACTCACATAGTTCATACAGTTTGATACCATATTTGTGTTTATTATTTTTAATGTATTGGCGGAAAAGCAATCTTCCCCGCCATAGCATCATGGATTCGTCAATACAAATATTTTTATCTGGTATATAGTTTTCATGCATAATATTATTGAAATGATTTAGTATTGGTCTCACCTTGTATAATCTGTCGGCAGATGGTATTGAGTTATCAACCAAATGAAAATAACGAAGTAACAACTGGAATCGATTTCGACTCATATGTGAGCGCCAAAAGTTTACATTATATAGCTTGTTTGTGCTCCAGTAATGTTCAGTTGATGGAAAAGTACAAGGTCCCATTTGCAACAAAAGTCCAATAAAAACTTTCATCTCTGCAGCACTGATGTCTTCCCATTTTGATAACCTATTAGATTTTTTTATTTCTTTGCGTTTTTCAATTTCTTGCGCAGCATATAAATTAGTTTGTTCCACCAGTAATGCAAGAAATTCATCCGAAAAAAATAAGTCCACCAGCGTTTGTACTGTAAAATTTGTCGTATCCAATTTCACACCAACATTTTCTTGGAAAATAAATAATTCAGGATTTTGTTGAATTTCTGTCCACAAATCCTCATTCGCATTCGATGTTGTTGCTTGGGAATCATCGTCATTATCTTCAAATTCGGGATCAACTTCAGGTTCGGAGACGACTTCGTCTTCACTATCACTTGAATTCTCAGAAGGTTCATAATCGCTACTGTCGTTACCATCCTCGCCAAAAATCCCGTCAAATTCTGAATCACTTAGATTTGCGTAGTACTCAATTTTATTTTGAGTCAGTGGTCTTTTCTTATCCATATTGCGTTCTTGATAATTTAATTATAACAATAATTATAAAACAAAACACTCAAGAAAGACGTAAATGTGATGCACTCGACAATTTCTGAGATACTACTGGCGAATATGGACGCGTATCTATGATTCAGCTTTAGAGAAGCGACAGGTCGAAGCGTGTCTGTGCGTGTCTGCGTGCGAATTAACTCGTAGTTGGCTTCCGCGAAGAGATTTCTGTTACAGAAGCCAACTACGAGATAATTCGTAAGACCTTTTTTTTTTAAAAAAAAACACATTTTTTATGCTTTTTGATGATAACTATGCACTAGAATTAGAGTTTTTAATAATATAATGTGATTAAATCAAATTGTCATTTTAGGCCAGATTTCTGAAAATTGCCGTGGCAGTCAACGTGTTAAGGAATTAAGAAGTTCAGAAAAAAAATTGAAAAAGATAGAACAGAAGAAAGAAGAAAAAAAAATCAAGCCAAGAAACGGGAAAAGGAAGAAATAAAAGAGAGAGCGGATCTTAACAACATTAAGTTTTTTAATATGCCAATAGAGCAGGGGTCGGCAACCTATGGCACGCGTGCCATCTCTGTCACGCCAAGCAATTTTGAATGACACGCGTTCCTATTCAAAGTTTACACATTAATTCTGTATTCTGTGACATGTTTCGAAATTAAGTAAATAATCGAAGACAGTATTACTTTAACGATACACACAAAACCGATATATTATATAGGTCACTAGGTATTATTACCAAAAACTACAAAATATATATTTTGTAATTTATAATTTTACTGAATGCATTGGTTCGGCAAGTATTAAAGACGGCAAGCCTCAAAATATAAGCCTAGGCAAAAAACACAAATAAACGTCCTCAATTCAGATCAAAACAGCCGCTATAAGGCGGTTTTTGTTTGACTTGACTTCAATCGTTCCGACGAGCGCCGCAACTCTTTTTATATTGCCGAACTTTAGTTTTTGTTAGATTTAACTTCTAGGCGGCCCTTTGATTGCAATGGGCGCGTTGTAGATAATAATTTTTGTTCTAAGAAATTTAATAAACGTAATTATTGGAATTTTCTGAAAACATTATTTTTCTATATATAGCAAGCGGCTACATGTTTGAATTATTTAGTATAGACATAACATCCGTTCCAGTCAATAGTCGTCGAAAAAATTTTTTGCGTAACGACAGATGGCGCTCCTGCTATGATTGGGAGACATAAAGGATTTGTTTCCCTTCTTATTGAACGCATGGGTCGATCAGTTTTGAATTTTCATTGCATAATTCACCAAGAGAGTTTGTGTGCTAAAATCTCCGCTGGAAGTTTAAAATCCGTGATGGATAGGGTGGTTAAAATAGATAACTACATTGTCGGTCGTTCTTTACTGATCCATAGACAATTTAAGGCGTTTCTGCAGGAGTTAGAAAGTGCATATTCAGATATACCATTGCACAATAATGTGCGCTGGCTCAGCAGTGGTAAAGTGCTCTCTAGATTTGTGCAATGTCTGGGCGAAATTAAATCGGTCTTGTTGGAAAAAAATCAAGAGGATGCTTATCCTGAACTAGAAGATAAGAACTGGATCTGTATGTTAATGTTTCTTACTGATATTACAAACCATCTCAGTGAACTCAACTTAAAGTTACAAGGTTCAGGCAAAACAGTTCTGAATTTATACGAATCCTGGAAATCATTCAAATTAAAAATAGATTTATTTATCAGCGATATTACTACAAACATATATAAATATTTTCCAAATTTAAAAACTTATATATCCAGTGTCGACGATGGTGCACTAATAGACGAAATTCTTAAATATATGACTAATTTAAAAGAGGAGTTTATCGAAGGGGTCAGGGTTTTGATAAACATGGTCCTATGTTCACTTTTTTAATCAAACCAGATTTAATGGATTTTTTTCTAGTAGTTGCTTTGACATATCTCTTTTCTCATGGATGGACATTAATGAATTTTTGATCTTCAATACATTGAATTTAAAAGCTCCGAGTTATGGAACACGAAATTTGTGGAATTAAGAAGGGTATTAGAAGGTGACTGCCAGAACCATTCAAACGAGATACTCAGTTGTTGGATGAGTTTACCAGAGAAATTTATTTGTCTTAAGAAAGTAGCGTTTGCTATGCTTACAGCTTTCGGATCATCCTATATCTGTGAACAACTTTTTTCCAATATGAGACTGATTTTAAACCCGTACCGAAGCAGGCTGACAACAGACAACTCGGATGCATGTGTGACACTGAAAATAACCAGACATGAACCGGATATAAGAAAATTCTCTAAAGATCTTCAAGCACAGTGTTCACACTAGGTCCTAGGACTAGTATAATAAAATTATTTGTTAATTGTTAAAATTTTTTTGTAATTAAACCTTCTAAAAGCAATATTTTAAGTTAATTTAAGTTAATTTTTGTTAATTTTAGTTGTAGTAAGTACCTATGTCGGCACGCAAAATGTTGTATGGACGAAAACTGGCACCCCTTAGTTAAAAGGTTGCCGACCCCTGCAATAGAGTGTATTTATATGACATTCAGAATAATAACAATAAATGGGGAGTTTATTTTAAATATACACTTTGCAAAAAATGCAACTCGAAGCAAATCGAAAACAAAAAAAAAGTTAAAACAGCGCGCAAAATAGCGGCGAGAGAAAAGTGACAATATTAGATAGACATGCCAAATGGATAATACAAATGGCTAGATGTTAAACAGAAGAAGAATATGATGGAATAAACATATAGATAAGGCTTCGAACACGTTGGAGTCACAACTTTTTGGATGGAAGCTAATGCAAAGGAATAAGAGGAAGATATTATTGCTGTTCAAATTGGAAATAACGAAAACAAACATAATTTTTACATTCCCCAATTTAAAAAAACCCTGGAAAGCACACAAAATATACAAAGCAACTCTCTAACTTCCTACGTCACCTCTATACACGGTATTGTGAAAATTGTTAAATATATTTAAAGCAGTAAGCAAGGAATTTGAAAAAATAGTGATAAGCGGTGCTTCCTAGTAATTAATGAGACAATCGACATGAGGATTTATGGTTTCTCGACACGTAGAGCAATGGTTGTAGCCAATAGACATACCAAAATAATTGACGACAATTTTGATAATAACGTATTTTACTACGGCCATGCTTAAAATTAAAAGTTCGTTATTTTATTATAAAGTAAATTAAATAAATTTCACTTCTTTATGTGAAAATTAAAATAACTAATGTTGAGAGCTACAAGTACTACTGAAATTTGGTGTTTCACAACAAATTATTCTCTTACAAAAATAAGATTTTTCTATTTAAAGCTCAACATTTTTTAAATCCACTGATAACCACGAAATTTCCGCTAAAACACTGTTTACCTTTTATAGTAGTTTTATTACGACGAAGTGTAGAACGATAAAAAACATAATTTTTAGTATTCCGTACGGAACACTTATAAGATGACTTCGGTGTCTGTCTGTCCGTCTGTCTGTCACGCCCGATTTTCTCCGAAACTATTTGTCATAGAAAGTTGAAATTTGGTAATAATATAGGAATTGATGGCTACACCAGAGCCATGTAATTTTGAAAGTTAAATTTTGACTTAAGGGGTTAGTTTTAGGGTGTGAAATCGGAAGTGAAAAAAAAAATTTTTTTACTTGGTAATCGAGTGTGGTGTCAAACGAAAGCTTGTGAAAACACGAGTAAAGAATATATATATATATATATATATATATATATATATATATATATATGTATATATATATATATATATATATATATATATATATATATATATATATATATATATATATATATATATATATATATATATATGTAATACTCGTATTTGCGCGCACTTTTCTTTGTATTATTATTAAAAAATCGCGAAAAAATCGCTGTCCACCCGCGTTATCTCGAAAAGTACTTATCAAAAAATTTTGAAAAAATTCTGGAATATTCTCCACGGGGTGTAGATTGAACGAAAATTATCACGAGTGCATTACCTTTAATAATTTATCTGGTATATATAAAAAAACAGAAATCTCAAGGTCATCAATTTTCAGTAAAGATTGGACACAAACTTTGTTGAAAACTCATTTGGGGTGTATTTTGTGAAGTCACTGATCATTTTATACTTCCGTTACAACATTTTTTTTTATTTTAAAAGCAATCAACGTACGGAACACTAATTGCGCAAGTTCAACTTGCACTTGACCGGTTATTTATTTTTGCATTGACGAAATGTCAGTTTCAATAAATGCAACGTTTTTCTGTCGATTTTACATACTTTCCTGCAATATGCGCGCTTGTACGGGCTGAGCTGCAGATAATCACATTGCAAATTAATTAATACCCTGCTAATTGTTTAGAGCAATTCAACATTAAATACGTCATCTTTAGTTAGTGACTCCATTCATCTAGAGCATATTTTAGGACTTAAGCACATTTGGTTTTTGAGAGTTAGTTTCGGTAGTACATAGTGTATTTTCTTAATATTATCATCTCCAATAAATACATCATTCTCGCGAAATCGCATTAGAATATTAGGCCAAAGAGTTTTCAACCATAAGGATTGTCCCAACTTTTCAATTTATCATGCATTTTTCCCGTCTTAATGTTGGATGATTTTTTGAACGGGTCGGTCCATCTGGTTTTTCGCAAGGGACAGCAAGTGTCTTTTCACACCTGACATTGTTTTCCAGTCGAACAGAACTGAACTAAAAATTTATAATTTAAAAAATATTTTTCTTTGCGCCCGATTGTCATGACCTGATAAAAAGTTGTCGGCATTTTGTGTCGTTAAGTAGCGCGACAATCGCAATAAAAAACTGTCTTTAGCGACAAAGGCATGTAGGCGAGTCGGAAACTAAAATTACCATTAAAAACTGATCGTTATAAGCGAGTGCTCATTGCAACCGGGCTTGTTTTAACCTAAATCATATACATGCACCATATTTCCTACATCGAGAAATGGAACCGTTTTAAAACTGATCATTATAAAAGAGTTCTGATCATAAACAGTGTACGTTAAAAGCAGGTTTGACTGTAATTAGTACTGCTAGGACAATAGAGAGATTTTGCAACGCTTATTTTGGTAGGCCACTGTCTTTATCTTTATTTGAAGCATGCGCCCACCGTTTGGAGCTTGCACAGTAGTAAAGGGAAGAAATTAAATACAAAAGACTCAGCTGTTATCGTTATTTGAAGCGTGCGCTCACCATTTTTAGATTTCGCGGTATTGAAACCAAATAAGAGAAACCATTATTAAGGATAATGATTTAATTTATTTACGAACTTAGATGTGATGATAGTTGAAGTTCATTATTGCTATCGCTATTATGGAAGGGCCTGTTTTTTTTTCCTACTTAGGTATACAAATCACTAAGAAAATACAGTAAAATTTAAATGATAATCTTTTATTGCAAATAAAATTCATCATCATCATCAGCTATGCAGTCCATTGTCGGACATAAGCCTCCCCTAAATACGTCCATCTTCTTCGGTTTTGGGCCTTGTTTATCCAGTTGCATCCCACTAATCTTTTGATGTCGTTAGAACATCGGGTTTGCGGGCATCCTCTACTTCTTTTCTCATTCTATCGATTATCAGAGAGTCTTGCGATATGACCCGTCCATCTCTACTTTAACCTGCTTACCCTCTAAGCTACATCAGTTATCTTGGACCTTCCTCGAATTTCTTCATTAGTCAGCCTATCCCTTAACGATATTAACAACATCCTTCTTTCTATCGTTCGTTGAGCTATTTACAGGCGATTTATAATGTCTTGATTTAAAGCCCACGTTTCCGTTCAGTATGTCAATACTGGCAACACGCGTTGATCAAATGTGTTTGCTTTTAGTGTATTTGGGATATTGTAAAGAAAGACGTTCCGCAATCTGCCAAATGCCGACCAAGCCAATGATATTCTCCTTGACAGATCCGCTTTCAAGTTTTTCCTTGGATATTACTATTTTTTGTCCAAGATATACGGATGAATCCGTTCTTGTGATTTTCGCGTTTTCAATGTTCAGTTCTGCTTCTTTATCAAAGTCGTCATTTGTCATGAACATGGTTTTGGTAATCTTCAGACCAATCTCTCTGGACTTATTGTTAAGTTCGTTCAGCATTTCTTCCAATTCTTCTTTGTTGTTAGGTATAAACACAATATCATCTGCGAGTTGCAAATGATTTAGTTGCTTTTCTCCTATATTTATACCCTTACTTGTCCATGGAAGTTGTTTGAAAAGATCTTTTAGCGCCAACGTAAACAATTTCGGCAAGATGGTGTCCCCTTGACGTACTCCTCTTTTCATTTCTATTTTATTGGTGTTTTCTTTCAGTACTATCTGAAATGTTGAATTTTTATATATATTTTGAATAATCTGCGAGTATCTGCTGTCAATTTTACAGTTACTTAGACTATTTAATGTTACCCAGATTTCAAGGGAGTCTTTCTTGTAATCCACAAAGGTCAACCAAATCTTAAAATTATACTCATTTGACTTTTCTGTTAAGGTTCTTAATACTTAAAAGTGGTCCAGTGTACTAAAGCCATTTCTAAATCCAGCTTGTTTTCTGGGTTGTTAAGCGTCTTTGGAAGTTATAAATAACCTGTACATTACGGATAGTAGGCTGATTGGTCCATAGTTGGTTAATTTAGACTTATCGCCTTTCTCGAAGAGCAAAAGCACCACAGCATTATCCCAGTCTCGAGGTACATCGCGCATATCGAGAGACTTACTATACAATATAACTAGCATTTGTAATATGGGCTCTTCGCCTTGTTGCAACATTTCGACAAGTATCCCATCTTCACCTGCTGCTCTTCCTCTTGCCATTTTATTTAAAGAATCTCGTATTTCGTATCTCATTCGTAGTTTATTCGTCTGGGTTATTATTCGGTTGTTCTCACCTACTAATTTTGTTATTTGTGGTTGGCCTCTATTTAATGATTTTTGTAAACGTTTTATATCCTTCTTGTTCTTTAGAGTTTCTTCAATTTTCTCATTGTTATAGTTTCTTAAATCTCTTATATTGATATTCAAAGTTTTTAACTTATTTTTATATGCCACCGTGTCTTGTTTCATGGATTTCCGTTTTTGTATCAGTTTGATCGTTTCTTTGGAGAGCTTTTCCTCTTTGATATTTCTCGTGAGAGCTACTTCTTTCGCAGATTTTACTACACGGTGAACGATTTTTCTATTAATTTTGTTGAGGGATGAAGTATTTTCATTGATATTTTGTTCTTCGAGTTTACGTATATACTCATTTTTCTTGTGTTTAAGTTGTGTTCTATCTATCATTTTCATCTTTTGATTCATTATTTTTCTTCGTTCCATCCTTGTGTTAAAATTTATTTTTGACCGAATCATTCAGTGATCACTTCCCATTTTGACCTTATTGATAACCTGTGTATCTAATATTATGTTCCTCTTGTTAGATATTATATAATCGATTTCGTTAGCTGTTAAGCAAATAACACTGACAACAGTAAATTAGTGTTCAGATTACGTTGAGATTTTGCAATCTTTGGCACAATGGCATTACAGTATGTGTAGTGCTAATTTTAAATGAAATTTTATTTGTCGCACATTCGTATTACCTTGGAAATATTGAAGGAAGTGACAGAAACATGGTAGATCCAGTTTTAATTTAGAAACTTGTGCTGACCGGTGTGCTTAATCATGAAATGAATGAAAAAAAATCCGCTAGGTCTATAGAAGATCAATACTAATCTAACCTTGCAATTCCTTAACGTTAATACTGCGCATGCTTGACATAACGATAAGGACAAAGGGATGTGAAAAATAAGGGTTCCGTACGTAACATTTATAGGATCACTTCGGTGTCCGTCTGTCTGCCTGTCACACCCGATTTTCTCCTAAACTATTTGATATATAAATATAGGAATCGAGAGTCCAATCAGAGTCCTGTAGTTTGGAAAGTTAAACTTGACTTAAGGAGTTAATTTTGGGAGGTGAAATCGGAAGTGAAAAAAAGTTTTTTTTTCAAGGTCATCGAGTGGGGTGTTAAATAAAAGCTTATAAAAACACGAGTCCAAAAATATATATGATCTAATACTAGCGCACACTTTTCTTTGCATTATTTTAAACAAATGGGCAAAAACCACTGTCCCTTCACCCTAACTTTAAGAGTACGGATCAAAAAATTTCGATGAAATTCTAGAATATTCTCCATAAAGTGTAGATTAAGCGAAAATTATCACGAGTGTATTAAGCTTGATAATTTTTCTGGTATAAAAAAAAACAATATGGTGAATATTTTTTTTGTGGAAAGTTGTGAATTTTACTGGAACTAAGAGCTACGAAATATCAATACGTATTCGGTGTAATTAATAATATACTTATATACTTTTCAGTGCATTACTGCCTTAAGCATTTGGTCTATCATATTATATCACCTTGCCAAATAACTACCGACCAGTTGCACTGCTTTCAATAATATCGAAAGTCATGGAAAAGGCTATCAATCACCATCTTCTGAAATATCTTGAAGGATTCAACATTATAGCGATCACCAGTATGGCATAGATCAACAGGAAATCTTCTGAATTATGTAACACATGTTTGAAACAACGCAATTGAACAATTTGGAGAATCTCCAGCGGTTGCTCTTGACATATCCAAGGCATTCGACCGTGTTTGGCACGATGGACTGTTGGCTAAGCTACACTTTTATGGTATGTCTGAAAAGTTCTGTTGTGGCTCTCATGTTCTTTACGAGTGGCAGTTGACGGATTTCTTTCTAACACCTTCACTATCAACGCCTACTCTCTTAAAATTATATAAAAACAACACTGTTTTAATTTCCAATATATTTAAAGTCACTTGACAATTGTTTCACCATACAATGGCTTCTTCAGAAGTAAATAAGAAAGAAAAATATTTGGTGGTAAACTTGGTTATATAGTGCTTAGAAGATTATGCTAATCATTTTATTACATTATTTACAGACAGAATTATTTTAAGAATGCAAATCTGTGGTACTATTTCCGAGAACTAATAAAGATTAAGTAAGGGTGAATGGTTTTAAGTCTACCTGTTCGTTTAATAATTGATTGGAGTTTTTCCGTTTGTTAATTTCAAGACATTCAAGCAAATTTAATTTTTTAGATTTATTTTCTACATGTAGGATGTTTAATGTATCATCAAAATTATGGGATTCGTTTATTATATGGGTTGCGTAATGTGAATTGTTCTTATTTTTTAAATAACTATGTTTATGTTCTTTAATGCGAGTTTCAAAAGATCTACCAGTTTGTTCTACGTAGGTTTTAGTACAAGATCCACAGTTTAATAAATAAACTCTTGATTTTAAGGATTTCTTAGTTTTGGTTTTGTTATTCAAAATTATACTCCCTAAGGAATTACTGGTTTTGAATGCTATTTTATTGTTTTTTTTTTTTATTAAATGTTTGGAAATTGTTCTAGTTATTTTCCCTGTGTATTTGAGTGTACTAAATTTTCCTTTTTTTGTCATTAATTGTGGGATAAATTAGAGAGATTGCTTGTTGTTTAAAGAGATTTTTTATTCAAGATATTATCTATAATGTTGGGGTCATATCCATTATTAACTGTTATTTGTTTGATTATGTTGAATTCTTTGTTAAAATTAGTTTTAGTCATAGGGATATGTAACAATCTATGTATGAAAGAGTTAAAAGCTGCCATTTTGTGAGGATAAGGGTGGGATGAACTATTGTGTATGACTGTGTCAGTATGTGAAGGTTTGTGAAAAATCGAGAAATAGTGTTTATTGTTCACTTTTGATATAGATATGTCCAAGAAATTTATAAAGTTATTGGTTTCTAATTCTATGGTAAATTTAATATTAGGATGCAAATTATTTAGGAAGTTAAGGAGGATTGTTAGTTGTCTATCTGGTCCCCTGAAACAGGAAATGATATCGTCAACATATCTATACCAGTAAACAATATTTTTGCTTACCGCGTTTTAATGAAGTAAGTCGTTCAACTTAACAAAGACCTGGAAGAAATCTTATATTGGTGTGACAGTAACCAAGTGGAATTTAACGCTACAAAAATACAGGCGGCAGTTTTTTCTAAAGAAGTTAAGGTTGCTGAACCCGACATAGTTATGGCGGGGCACTCCATTTCTCTAACATCGTCACTCAATTTGTTGGGCGTTAATTTGGGAGCAAATATGTCTTGGCATGAACATGTTGCAGGCATAGCAAGGAGAGCTTCTCAAAAGTTGGGAATATTATTTCGAGCCAGAAGGCTTTACACTCCACAACAACTGTTAATACTTTACAAAGCTCAAATTCGACCAACTATGGAATATTGGTCCTATGGTTGGGGCTCCGCTACCAAACATACATTGCATTTGTTGGATTCTATTTAGAGAAGAGCTGTTCGTCTGATTGGAGACCCGAAACTGATCGGCGGCCTTGATTTGCTGGAACGTCAAAGAACGATTGGCGACTTGAGCCTATTCTACAAGTATTTTCATGGAAAGTGTTCGAAGGATGTAGCCCGCTTAATTCTTCCCAGAGCGGTGCATGTTAGAAATACACGTCACGCTAATACTTCACATCCGTATGAGGTTCAGCTTGTTACTCTTCGTACAACGCTTTTCAAGCAGTCTTTTATATGGAGAACATCATCTCTTTGGAATAATTTGCCCAGGACTGTGTTTTGCACCGAGTACAATTTACAGCGATTCAAGAACAACGTGAATCGCTTTTTCTGCACACGTGTAGCGCTCTAGGGACTTCTCTGCAGCAGGTGTGCTAGACCCATAAAAAAAATCATAGACAAAATAAATTGACTGGTGACCATCGGATAGATACTAACGCAAAATAATTTTATTTTGGTTGTTTATATTTAAATAAATATTCAGGTAGTAATTATTTGTTTTAAACTTTTACTACAAAGATGACTGGCTTTTTATATATTCTAGGTAATTCTTAATTTTAGGATATTTGGCTTTCAGGTAATAATAATAATTAGTGAAAATAAATAAAGTTTTTCCAAATAAAGAAAACAAAAACATGCCATTGGTTGCGATTTATATCTAGAAATTGCTATTAGTAGAAAACTATTTATAAATAAGTACAAATCAATATAATCAATCGGCATCTAAATCAAGATAACCGTGGAATCTCTTTGTTAAACCATAAAGAAAAAAGAAATGAAAGATTATTTAACGTTTATTCTGACCAATGAATCTCATACACCTGTTTCTCGCTGTAAGTAATTATTACAATTAAGTTGTGTAAACTTCGTACCGCGGAATTATGTTTGTAACGGTTAAGAATAGCTATTACATTTATTTCATTTATTGGCAGATGATGAAAGTCGTTCACCTTTTATTTAATAATAAACAAAGGATTAATAAAACGAATTTATTCGATTCGCCAATATGGGACAATATAATTAAATATTTTATTAACTTTACTTGTGGCTTTTTTCACCTGCTCTTTTGTATGTTCTTTATGCCTTCGTAGAGCCTCAACCGTTTGATGAATTTTAATGACTGAGGAGTAATATCAAATATTTAATTATACTATGAGATGGCGACGTTGATCAGCGTAAAGCAACGGTAGTATGCGGTGGCAAACGGCTAATGCAACAATCTCATAATCGATGCTGCGCCATCTAGAGACGATTAGTGACATACTGGCAGGCAATGGAAAAGAGGAGTGTAATTGACAACGGCTGAAGATGGTTCCGCTTGTTTACATCTAAACGCGAGCCAAGATTAACAGTTTTTTTATGGGCGTAGCACAAGTGCTCCCTAACGCGTTACAGGAACGACTCGTGTAAGGAAAAAGCGATTCACATTGGTCTGGAATTGCTGTAAATTATACTTGATAAGAAACATAGTCCTGGATTCTCCATATAAAAGACTGTTTGAAAAGGATTGTATGAGGGGTTACAAGTTGAACTTCACACGGATGTGAAGTATTAGCGCCACGTGTATTCCTAGCATGCATCGTTTTGAAAAGAATTAATCCAATCCAATGAGCACTTTTCATAAAAATACTTCTAGAACCGACTTAAGTCGCCAACCGTTCTTCGATGATCTAAGGAATCAAATTTGCTAGTCAGATCAAGGTTTCCAATGAGCTGAACAGCTACTTTTGACTATGAATGAATTCAACAAATGTGGGAGGAAAGTTAAGCTTTTTGTAGCGCTAAATTCTACTTGGTTACTGTCACCTCCAGATAGAATTTCCGCCGGTCTGTATTAGGCTGAACGACTTCCTGCTGCCTGCGGATACTTGCATAAGCAGCCGATGCTCAAGTATTCAAAGTGAATGAAGAAATAAGCAAACTGACATCTGCAAAGCTGTAGATAGAATTCCTGGTCCGTTCCAGCAGATCGTTAATGTAAATGAGAAAGATAGTAGGAGACAGTATGGAGCCTTAGGGTACACTGGCGTTGATAGTGAAGGTGTCAGACAAGAATCCGTCGACCGCCACTCGTAAAAAATGCTCTTTTAGAAAACACGAGAGCCATAAACAGGACTTTTCAAACATATCTTAAAAGAGTAGTTTAGCCAACAATTCAAACATGGTCGAATGCCTTGGATATATCAAGTGTAACGGCTCGAGATTATCCAAAGTGTTCAATTACATTGTTCTAAATATATGTTACATAAGTTAATTTTTGTTTACGAAAGCTAATAATATTCTTCAAGCTATTTTACTTACTTATTTACTTAATCCTTATGCCTTTCTATCCCTTTTTTAGGAGTGTAAGACCCGTGGAGTTGAGTTATTCTATATTTTTTTTTTCCATATTTCCTTCTATATCTCTCTATCCTGTTTAAATTGCCGATTGCTTCTTTCTTATTCAAGAAGAGTAAAAAAGCTGATAAGAATATCACAGAAAAAGAAAAATGAAAGAGTAGATAAGACAGACAATTTGATAGAAATGATCAGAGAGCTAATGTTAGATATAAAAGAAATAAAACAAGATTGAAAGAGATACCAACAAGAGTTGAGGGAACTAAGAAAGGAGAATGAAGTATTGAAAGAGGAAAATAAGATAATTAGAGAAACATGAGAAGTATGGATTTGAAGATGAGTAGGCTAGAAAAAGACAACGTAAGCAATAATATCGGGAATGAGATTTGAAGCGAATAATCAACCAGATCTGAGAATGGGTGTAGAACATTTTATGGAGAGGAGTATGGACACAAAAGTACAGATTAAAGATGTGATAAAAATAGGAGCAACTATATACAAGATAGAACTTGGAAACACGGGAGATAAAGAAGCTGTGATGAAAACAAACTGAGAAATCTAAGAGAGAGAGTTTACATTTACAACGATTTAACAAAAGGTGAACGTGAAATTCAAAAGAAATTGAAGCATATAGCAGAGAATGAAAGAAAGAATGGAAAAAAGAGTGAAAATAGGATATCAAAAAATCATAATCGAAGGAAGAGAATATAAATGGGACCTTGAGGAAGAAAAACCGAAAGAACAAACGACCATCAAGTCAAAAAACTGAGAAAAAGTAGTTAAGGTAAAAAGAGTTCGGTAGATTGACGACAACCCTGGCAAAGATAAAGGGTATGGACGAGAGGACTAATGAAAGGAATACAAATAAGTCAATAATCGAAGAAATAGATAGAAAGAAAGAAATGGAAAATAATTATCGAGTTATTAGATTGAGAACACGGAATAATAGGGGTATAAATGGAAAAGAGGAAGAACTGACAGAAGAATAACAAAGGTAGTACGTAGGAATCACAGAAACAGAAAGGAAAGGAAATGGATGCAAAAAAGGTCATAAAAGAAGAAGCCAAAATTATGGAAAGATGGAGGGAATACTATAAAGAACTATCAGATAGGAATGACATAGCATACAAAAGTCAACATAGAGACATAAGCTATTTTAAAAGATGTTTATTGAAAGCCTTCTGCGTGACAGGTTAAAAAGTCTACAGAAAACTGGTGTTGATTCTCTAGCAGATTTTTTAAGCACTATGGCAGGAATTTTGTCATCGCCAGAAGGTTTTTTGCTGTTCAGCTTGCATAAAATACGTTTTATGATATGCTGTCTGAAGACAATAGCGGGCATCACTGCGCTATTGGAATAATTGGTGGGGTTTTTCCTTGAAAATTCTGAGTAGAATGTGAAGCAAAGAGTTCAGCCAACAAGTTGGCTTTCTCAACTGATCTTGTTACAGTAGTATTATCTGGCCGTGTGGACTAAACGAGGGGCGACTGGAAAAGATGAGTTACAATTTGGTTGACTGTACATGTTGCCACATTTCTAAAATATTCAATGGTGCATCGGCTTCTGTTGTATTACTAAAAGTCAGATCTAATGAAGTAAAATTATTAGCTCATAAAAAAAAGTAAATGACATACAGTTGAATATTTTCTAAATTAGTACCTTAATAAGTTATATATAACCACATATAACTTACTATTAAAATTATGAACTAATATAAGTGACAACACCGGTACGTATCCACAGCCGAGCCGGTTTTACTAGCAGAACAAGCGCGATCAGTCAGGATTTAAGCGGTGCTGCACGGACAAGGGGTGCGGTAATTTTTGCCATTAGACGGGATTGGAAACATCTCCAGCGTTTTCTACTTGTCCTTAATTCACTCACTGCAGTTTCTTATGAGTTACTGATTTGGCAGGAAATGATGGTACAAATGAGATACTCCGTCTATTCTTTTTCGTGTCTGGTATTGAAGATGATTCCTCGCGAAATACTATGACTCTAAAGTCGGTAAGCAGCTCTGAGGATCGGTCCATAGTTAACATGGCTGAAAGCGGATTTATACGCATGCCTCAAGGTCCAGCGAAAAGCTCTTCTGGAATAACAGTAGATGGACGTCATTCTAACTTCAATTCAACGCTGATTTTTGTATTAGCTGTTATAGACTCAGTGCGCGTGCCAAGCTGTTTAAATCTGGTACTTGAATACTCCCTAATATGGTTATGGTATGACAGAAAGAAACAATATGTGTACATCAGTGAGTATTTGTCTAGGATAGACTCAGAGTGTCAGTCATTCGGATCATAGCAAAATTCTGGTGCGTCGGAGTGAAACTGAGCTTGGAAATTTGGAAAACAAGACAGCTGTGACTAACCAGTGTCTTGTTATATTCTTTTTAGCTAAAAATCATTTATTTTGTTTCCTTTTTTTTTTATTTCTCAAATTAACTAAAATAGTCAACAGCAATGTACTGATTTATTTTAAAATTTCAAGAAATTATTAATTTATCCTTATTATATACTTAAGTAATGCATAAATCAGTGAAATAAAATTTTGGAGTACCTAAAAAAAATAATAAATAACAAAGGCATACAAAAAAAAATAATTCTTTTAAGTTTTTTTAAGTGAGATACATGTTTTCTTAAGTATTTTTATATGCTGACTCCAAAAAAATCATGAAATTAGACATCCATAGTGATGTTTTTTCAGAAAAACACACTTTAAGTTGCCAGAAAACTATTAATTGAAAAAAATAAATTTTAATAAATAATATAAAACTGTATAATCATTAAAACTATAGAATAAAACTATTATTTCGGACATAAATATTTTGAATATACATTTATCATAAAAACTTTAAAATATTACGTTTTAGGGTTCATGTTTAACAAAAACACGCATATACCACCTTTAACTAAGCTACGTAGCAAAATTCTGTTTAAAATAAATATTTGCAACCGCTAAATTGAATAATGCCTGGTATTATTTCGAAAAATTACATATACGAGGCATGTTTTTTAAGTAAGTACCGTTTTGCGATTCCGCCGCCGCAGCGATACGGTCGGCGTTCCGCGCATGCGCGCTGGTAACCTACATCTCATGTCTACGCACTGACGCCATTACAGTCTGATTCTTCATTGTATACGTTGTTTACTGAGTGTTTAAGATGCCTACGACAATCGTGAGTCCCGCCGATTGTGAAGTACGGGCTGTTATACGATTTCTTAGTGCTAAAGGCGTAAAACCGATCGATATTCATCGTGAGATCTGTGAAGTTTACGGACAAAACATTATGAGTGATGGAATGGTAAGGAAATGGGTGAGAGCATTTAAAGATGGCCGCACAAATGTGCATGATGAAGAACGGAGTGGGCGTCCTTCGGTCGTTAATGAAGATTTGGTGCAGAAAGTGGACGAAAAGGTGAGAGAAAACAGACGCTTTACAATTTCATCATTGTGCGACTGCTTTCCTCAATATTCAAAACATTTGTGATACAGTGGTTAACAAGTCAGGCGGCAGAATTTTATGAGGAGGGTATTCAAAAACTGGTGCCACGTTATGACAAGTGCCTCAATATTCACGGAAATTATGTAGAAAAGTAGATTAAGGTACAGGCTTTCATGTAAAAATAAAATTATAGCGATATCTTTGCACGCCTTTTTTTAATTCCAAAACGGTACTTACTTAAAAAACATGCCTCGTACATGAATGTACATATTAATAAATAACTGAAGACAAATAATTTTAACAGTTTTTTTGTGACCGGCAGTTTATATTCAGGATTCAAGGTTACGTAAATATTTTAACTTTATTAAAAAAAAACAACATAAATTTTTGTTACACAACCAGAGCTACATTACATTTGGTTAACAATCCCAAATATTGGGGAGTGTACCGCGCATAACAACATCAATAATTTATAAAGTTGACTGCAGACGAATATAAACTGTATCAACAAATTAAATTGAATAACCGGTCAAGTGCATGTTGAACTTGCGCAATTAGTGTTCCGTACGTTGATTGCTTTTAAAATAAAAAATTTTGTTACAGAGGTATAAAATGATCAGTGACTTTACAAAACACACCTCAAATGAGTTTTCAACAAAGTTTGTTTTCAATCTTTACTAAAATCTGATGACCTTGACATTTTTTTTTATATATATGAGATAAATTATTAAAGGTATGTAATTATTAAAGGTAATGTGGGATAATTTTCTTTCGATCTACACCCCGTGGAGAATATTCCAGAATTTTTTCAAAATTTTTTGATAAGTACTTTTCGAGATAAGGCGGGTGTACGGCGATTTTTCGCGATTTTTTAAAAATAATACAAAGAAAAGTGCGCGCAAGTATTACATTATATACATATTTTTTACTCGTGTTTTCACAAGCTTTCATAAAAAATTTTTTTTTTTCACTTCCGATTTCACCCCCCAAAACTAACCCCTTAAGGCAAAATTTAACTTTCAAAACTACATGGCTCTGATGAGGCCATCAATTCCTATATTATTACCAAATTTCAACTTTCTATGTCAAATAGTTTCGGAGAAAATGGGGTGTGACAGACAGACAGACACCGAAGTGATCTTATAAGTGTTCCGTACGGAACACTAAAAATTGTTTTTAATTCTAATTAATATTGAACAGAACTATTATTTCATTGCATTTATTTATTTAAAAAAGCATTTTACCAGCCACATAGCGTCCTTGTAAGTGTTAAAAGCGAGTTTTTTGTTGAAACTGAACATAAAACTTTATTTTTTGATGTCAAGTCAGAATTAAGAATTCCAAAAAACACTGGAAATAATAGTTTTGTTCAATATTAATAAAAATTAAAAACAGTTTTTTCATTTAGCAGTTGAACATATTTATTTTAAACAGCATTTTGCTACGTAGCTTAGTTAAAGGTGGTGTATGCGTGTTTTTTGTTAAAAATGAACACTAAAACCTAATATTTTTAAGTTTTTATGACGAATGTAGATTCAGAACATTTAAAGATGTCCGAAATAATAGTGTTATCCCATAATTTTGATGATTCTACAGTTTTAGATTATTTATGAAAATTTATTTTTCTCAATTTAATAGTTTTCTGGCAACTTTAAGTGTGTTTTCTGAAAAAACCTTAGGGTGGATATCTTTCTTTTATGATTTTTTTGGATTCAGCATAAAAAATTACTTAACAAAACACGTCTCTCACTTAAAAGATTAAGAATTATTTTTTTTGTATACCTGTGTAATTAAAAGAAAAACAAACCCAAACATAGAAATATATATCATTGTGTCTTTTTCTATTAAACGATTAATCTTAAGGAGCTCTATACCAAAACATTTTCTCTTTTCTATAATGCTTCGTTTTTTGCCCTACTTAAGATATATTATACTACTTGAGAAACTTTTGGTATTAACCTGATTTCTGAATCTTTTAGTTTCTTATCTTTTATTAATGAAGCTAATTTTTCTTTTTGATTTGAGTATTTATAAAAACCTTCTGATTGTGTTCTTGTAACTTATTGTGTTTTTCGTAAAAAAATATAATATGATTGTGTTTTATTATGTTTTTAGTTTGTTTCCATAATATCTTCCTTATTTTTTAATTACTTCCTTATTTTGGATTTTTAGTTCAGTTCAAGGATCCCTATTGTATAATGTAGATGAGTATGTAGTAAATAAACAACGCCAAAATTCCTTGTCCTGACTTAATAGTACGAAGGTTATAATAAATATCCTCTTAATATATAATAGCTAGGGACCAGTTTTTAATTACCCAATAAATGACTATACAATATACTATATGAAGCGTAACTTAGTGACTGTTAAAAGTCTGCATGACATTAGACTATATAGATCTTATTATATGTTAAAAGTAACCTTACAAGTAACATGGCATTTTGAAGCTATAAAGAGTAGTTTGTACGTGGTGCTTTAGTAGTAGTAGAAATTATTGATGGAATCAAGGAGGATTCAAAACAAATTTCTTGCCTTTCTCAACAATTCCAGGTCTTTTTGGTCGGGTTCTCAGGTCATTAGTCCAAACTTCACTAAATCCATTTTACCATCAGCCTGATGATACTACTGCAACATTCGCTGAGAAAGATAACTTGTTAGCTGAACTCTTTGCTTCTTGCTTTCTACTGTAATTTACAAGGAAAAACATTACTCACTATTCCCAGTGTGCAGCCAAAGATGCCGGATATTGTCTCCAAGTAGCGTGTAATAAAACGTATTTTAATCAAACGAGATACCAAAAAATCTTCTGAGGCTGATGGCATATCTACCATAGTACTCAAAAAATGCGCGAACGAACTAACGCCAGACTTTTCAACTCATCCTACAAAAAAGGAATATTTTCTTCCTGCTGAAAATGCGTTACAGTTCAGCCGATATCTAAAAAATAACAACAGTCGTAATACTGTCAATAATATCGAAAGTGATGAAAAAGCCGATCAATCAGCATCTTCTAAAATATCTGTCTTTCTCAATCCTTTTACCCCAATAGGAGTATCGGTGACACTATGTAATTGCTGCCTCAACCGTCATTCTCCAGGCATTTCGATCCTGCGCGACCTGACTTGACTCGTGCATACTCATACCAAGGAGAGGTCTTACTTGGTCGGACCATCTTATTGGAAACCATCCCCTTGATCTTCTACCTTCTATCTTCCCCATTATTACAAACTTTTCCACGGCATCCACTTTCCTTATAATGTTACCGAAATATTTCAGATACTGTTTAGTAATTCTATTTGAAAATCGGTTTATTTATACCAAGCTCTTCAAGAATAGATAGGTATCAATTTGTCTCTTGTCAGCTTGGTTAATAGTCCATGTTTTCGATGCATAAGTTGCTATGGGGAATATAAGGCTGGATAGCAATATTAACTTCGTGTTTTTTGTGACAGCTGGATATTTCCAGACCTTAGTGAGTTTGATCGTCGAGTTTCTTACCATAGCTAAACATCTTCTTACTTCCGCTTCACAGCCACCATTGTTAGTTATGAGGAATCCCAAATAGTTGAAATGGTCTATAACAGTGAAACCACCATTTCAAAATATCTAGAAGGATTCAATATTATCAGGGACTATCAATATAGCTTTCGTAAGTAAAAATCAACAGGAGATCTTCTAACTTATGTCACATATATTTGGAACGAAGCAATTGAATATTTTGGAGAATCTCGAGCGGTTGCAATTGATATATCCAAGGCATTTGACCGTGTTTAGCATGGCGGTATGTGGCTAACCTACATTCTTATGGCATGTCTGAAAGGTTTTGTTTATGGCTCTCGTGTTGTTTCAAAGGGTTTTTTTACGAGTGACAGTTGACAGGTTTCTTTCTAATACCTTCACTATCAAGGCCGGTGCGCCTTAAGGCTCAAAACTGTCACCTACTCTCTTTCTCGTTTACACTAACAGTCTGCTTTGCAGATGATAACTTCATTTACTTTGAATGCTCAAACTTCGGCTACTTATGCAAATGTTAGCAGTTCGCAGTCATATAATTTTACAAAATTCTATCCTGGAGTGACAGTAACCAAGTAGAATTTACCGCTACAATATGCCTTGGCATGAACATGTCGCATGCATAGCAAAGAGAGCTTCTTAAAAGCGGGGAATATTATTTAAAACTAGAAAGCTTTACATTCCACAACAACTTTTAATTCTGTACAAATACATCCCGCAATTTATTGGATTCTATTCAGAAGAGAGTAGTACTCCTGATTGGCGACCTAGAACTCACCAGTAACCTTGACTTTTTGGCAGATCGGAGAAGGGTTGGTGACTTGAGTCTACTCTACAAATATTTTCGTGGTGTTCGAAGGATCTCTGCATTCCTCCGAGAGCAGTGCATGCTAGGAACACAAGTTGTCCTAATACATCACATCGGTCTGAGGATTAGTGTCACTCCTCGTACAACCCTTTTCAACTAGTCGTTTATCTCTCTTCCATTATCCAGGACAGTATTTTCCACCGAGAACAGTTTACAAAGATTCAGGACAAAAGTGAATTAATTTTTCCGCACACGTATCGCTCTTGTAGCGTCTTAGGGATTTTCTTGCGGCACATGTGCTATGCCCAGAAAAAAAAGTTACACTACCCTGACGAAGTCCCACTGTGCAACTGAAAATTTTAGCTGCTTTCCAATTTTTGAGATACTGATTAAATTTTTCCCTAAAAATATTCAACGGACCTAGCGCTTTAATCTGTACCTGCAACTTTTTTGATATTTTTTTTTTGAAATATTGGCTGGCTGAAGATGAAAGAGATTCCTATTTTTAGTATTCCGTACGGAACACTTATAAGATCACTTCGGTGTCTGTCTGTCCGTCTGTCACACCCGATTTTCTCCGAAACTATTTGTCATAGAAAGTTGAAATTTGGTAATAATATAGGAATTGATGGCTTCATCAGAGCCATGTAGTTTTGAAAGTTAAATTTTGACTTAAGGGGTTAGTTTTGGGGGGTGAAATCGGAAGTGAGAAAAAAAAAATTTTTTACTAGGTAATCGAGTGTGGTGTCAAATGAAGGCTTGTAAAAACACGAGTAAAATATATATATATATATATATATATATATATATATATATATATATATATATATATATATATATATATATAATGTAATACTTGCGCGCACTTTTCTTTGTATTATTTTTAAAAAATCGCGAAAAATCGCTGTCCATCCGCCTTATCTCGAAAACTACTTATCAAAAAATTTTGAAAAAATTCTGGAGTATTCTCCACGGGGTGTAGTTTAAACGAAAATTATCACGAGTGCATTACCTGTAATAATTTATCTGGTATATAAAAAAAACAGAAATTTCAAGGTCATCAATTTTCAGTAAAGACTGGAAATAAACTTTGTTGAAAACTTATTTGGGGTGTGTTTTGTGAAGTCACTGATCATTTTATACCACCGTAACAATTTTTTTTATTTTAAAAGCAATTAACGTACGGAACACTAATTGCGCAAGTTCAACTTGCACTTGACCGGTTATTTTTAAATAATACTATATAATAATTTGCTCATGGTAATATATCTTTCTGCGGTCGCTGATTACTTGAGAAATAGTCATTTTAGTGAAAATTTTGGGGATTTTAAGCTACTGGCTAATTTCAGTTATTTTTACCTTTTCTTTTATAGTTTCTTTTAGTTTATCAATGCGCAACAAAAATTAGCAAAAATTGGACAATAATTAAAAAATATACGACTATTAGCTAATCTGCATTGCCTGGAATCAAAAACTTTGTGATCATAAATATCCACTTAAAGAATGCAATTTATTTTGCACATTAATAAAAATTTATAAAAAAGGAAACAAAATGGTCCAAAAATGGCCAATTACTACAAACAAAACTTATTTCTAACAAAATAATATTATTCATTTTTAATATACCTCATACAAGTAGATTATTATCTTTAAATAATTCCCACTGGAAAAATTTCAATTGAAAACAAAGAAATAAAATTTTTAAAAAAATTGAAAATTGGCCATTTATTGAAAACTAGATTAATTTTATTCAAAATTATTGTAGTATTATTAAGTACCTTAAAATAATATTGTTGAACCAGAAATTACCCGTTCTTCCTTTATAGGCTGAAAAAAAATATAGAAAACGGCGGAAAATAAACAAAATTGGCGAATAACTTAAGATCCTAAAAATTTTTGCTAAAATGACTATTTTTACAGGAATCAGCGACTTCAGAAATATATATTACCATAAGCCAATTATTGAGCTTTCAATTTATACAGTAAAAAGTTCATCGCCCAACAGAGTATTATTTAAAAAAAAACCGGTCAAGTGCAAGTTGAACTTGCGCAATTAGTGTTCCGTACGTTGATTGCTTTTAAAATAAAAATTTTGTTACAGAGGTATAAAATGATCAGTGACTTCACAAAACACACCCCAAATGAGTTTTCAACAAAGTTGGTTTCCAATCTTTACTGAAATCTGATGACCTTGAAATTTTTTTTTTTTTTTTTTAAATACCAGATAAATTATTAAAGGTAATGCACTCGTGATAATTTTCGTTCAATCTAGGCCCCGTGGAGAATATTCCGAAATTTTTTCAAAATTTTTTGTTAAGTACTTTTCGAGATAAGGTGGGGGGACAGCGATTTTTTTTCGCGATTTTTTAAAAATAATACAAAGAAAAGTACGCGCAAGTGTTACGTTATATATATATTTTGACTCGTATTTTCACAAACTTTCATTTGACACCACACTCGATGACCTAGTAAAATTTTTTTTTTTTCACTTTCGATTTCACCCCCCCAAAACTAATCCCTTAAGTCAAAATTTAACTCTCAAAACTACACGGCTCTGATGAGGCCATCAATTCGTATATTATTACCAAATTTCAACTTTCCATGTCAAATAGTTTCGGAGAAAATCGGGTGTGACAGACAGACAGACAGACAACCAGACAGACGGATAGACATACAGACAGACAGGCACCGAAGTGATCTTATAAGTGTTCCATACGGAACACTAAAAAAGAGGCTTTCATCTTTCAATCAAGTTTATAAAAAAAATTCAACAAAAAAATTTGCAGGTTAAAGCGCTGTATCTGACTAGTATTTTAGAAAAAAATCAAATTCAGTATCCTAAAAATTCAAAGGCAGCTAGAATTTTGAGTTGCACAGTGGGGCTTCGATCCACCGTGCGTGGTCTCGGGATTTTCTTATGCTATCAAAGACCTGTTGGACTCACGCATAGAGAGTGGAAAGCGCCCAGTTTATTCGTCAATTAAATTTTCCCCAACGATTTGTTTATTGGTCTAGTTGTATCACTTTACCACATAAACCACACTTTAGGCGCAAAATATGCAATTACTTAAATATATAAATCAATATCGTTATCTGGAGTTGAAGAATTAATAACTCGCTCCAATTTTCAGGCCAATTCTTTTCCAATTAAAATAGTTAAATAGTTAGATAAAGAAAAATAAAAAGTTTTTACTATTCTGTCTATTTAGAATTTTTTTAGATTTTTAAGATGCAACATAGGCACTTGTAATTTAATAAAAGAAAAGAATGCAATATAATTAAGTAATAACTCTTTATTTTCTACGTATCTGTCAATATAACTGCCGTGCATTTATATGTCTTTAAGCATTTATATCGTTTTTATTTAATAATGGGTTACAAAAACTAATTTACTCATACAGCTGTTATACTCTTAACTTTCATTATATATTATACCTCCAGATAGCGTAATACACGGAAAATACTTTGATCGTTAAAGGTTTTTGTATAATTTTCGAACATATGGTTACTAATAGAGATTAAAGTCATATTGTGGCAAAAGAAGTCTAGGAATTAGTATAAGCTATGTGATTATATAAGATTTAAAATACATACACATTGAGAAAGAAATTAAAATACATACATAATGAGAAAGAAAGAGTCAAAGTAAAAAACCAGCCAAGTGTAAGTGTAAGCGGATAAAGGAAATAAGGTTGTTTTAATGGATAAGAACGATTACTTTGAACAAGTAGATAATCTTATCGAATCTGGCCCTTATGAAAAGGTAATAAGAAATCCATTACCGAGAATGATAACAGAGGTTAAAAATTCTTTAAAGAAGAACCTTATTTTCGCAGTGAAGAATTCTTTAAAATTCATTAATAAAACAAAAAATCTAGTTCCTAATGAAGGTGAAATCTTAATTTCTTCTGATGTCAGTTCTTTGTTCCCAAGTGTACCAATACCACAAACTTTACAATATCTCGAAGAGTTGCTTAGGATGAATGACTTTGAGGACAAAATTATTCATGAATACTTAACATTATCTAAACTGTGTATGGAATAAAATTATTTTCAATATAACAGTCAATTTTATGTTCAGAAAGAAGGAACAACTATGGGTAATTGCTTATCTAGAGATTATATGCATTTGCATATTTTCATATTCATTTGCGTATTTAGACTATTCTCACCGATTATTGCATATTTTACCTAAAATCTAGTAATGATGCATATTTTACCTATATTTACAATATTTCTCGGTATTACTAGGCAGTTTAATTGCTCAGGGTATTGTTAATGTCGTCGTCTGGAACCGATCTTATCGCCGGAATATTACCTGCAATAGTCTAAACATCGATTAGGTTATAGTGCCAAGGGAATACCTAAAATTACGACGGTATTTTATTCCTTTGTTTCTTGGTCGGGATATTAAGTGATAACTAGTTAATTTCTAAGAATATTTGTTTGAGCGTGGATTAAATAAACAATTTTCTCCAAGAAGTATTTTTATTTTAAAACAAAATATCAGTTTTAACATTATTGTTCACGCGCTTGCATTAGTGTGTGTGTCCTCCAAGTATTTTATCCAAATTTAATTCATGTGACGTGCTTTGCTCACGGAGTCCATCGACTCGCTGAAGAAGTACGATCCATGTTTGGAAATGTAAATAAACTGAGTGTTTTTCATCAGCAAAGAAAAACTGCCAAATGTGCCTTTACCTCCCGAACCAGTGGTAACTCGATGGGGAACATGGATTGAAGCTGTACTATTTTACAATGAACATTTCGAGGCCATCAAAGGTGTAGTAAATGACTTCCATAGTGCGGAGGCTATGGCAGTTCGTCAATCCAAGGAAGCATTTAACGATTAATGAATAAAATCCGTCAAATAAAGTCCATATTGCCAGATGTATTCCCGCGTAGAGTTAAAAAAAGTTTGAAAACATTTTGTGCAATAACCCAGGCTTTGAATCTTTGTGTCAAATTGATAGTTTTATTAATGGGACGCGTGAACTGTTGCCAGAAACAATAAGTGCTAACATAGACCCAAATTCAAATACTGACCAGTTACCTCAGTGGATGTGGAACGGTCTTTTTCCACTTATGAAAATATAGATATATAAAGTGATCGAAGACACAATTTTACTAGTCAACATTTGGAACGATACCTTATTGTTTACATGTACAAGAATACAAATGTAAAATAATTTTAAAAAATGTTAAATAATTGTTAATTAAATTTAAACATCGTAGATAACTTGTTAATTTTATGCTGATTTTGAAATAAGAACCTAAAAATTACTACTTTTATTATTATTTAATATTGCATATTTTGCCCCTTTTTATGCATATTTTAAGCATTTTTCATGCATATTTCAAGATTTTTATGTTGCATATAATCCGGTCTCTACTTATCACCATTCGTAGCCAATTTATTTATAAGTAAGTTTGAATCCGAAGCTAGTCAAGAATTTGAGTATTTCCCAAGGGTATGGTATAGGTATGTGGATGATGTTTTCGCTATCCTTAAATTATCTATGGTTACTGTATGATTATGCTCAAGAGCATGTTTAGCAATACTAGATTTTTCTAATCTACGCAGTTTAAATGAGCTTAATGTCCTTTAAATCTTCTTTGTATCGGCTTATTTTTTGTTTTTATCGATCACTTCTCCGCCTGAGTAGGGATTCTACCCTTTTTCATATCCTAAGGATATCGGCGAGGATGTCGTAATACCCGTCAACATTGTCCAAGTTCCGAAACATACATTTCTGTATTTTTAAACAACGCGGTAGTGCTGCCACGGACGTTATTTGCATTTCTTTTTTTTTAAGGGTCCAGCATACCTGCTGCAGGGAAGTCCCTAAAGTGCTACAGGAACGACACGTATGCGGAAAAAGCGATTCACGTTGTTCTTGAATCGCTGTAAATTGTACTCGTTGGGAAACATAGTCCTAGGCAAATTATTCCAAAGGGATGAAGTTCTCCATATAAAAGACTGCTTGAAAAGCGTTGTACGAGGAGTAACAAGCTGAACCTTATACGGATGTGAAGTATTAGTGCGACGTGTATTTTTAACATGCCCCGCTCTGGGAGGAATTAAGCGGGCTAAATCCTTAGAACACTTTCCATCAAAATACTTGTAGAATATGCTCAAGTCGCCAACCGTTCTTCGATGTTTCAGCGAATCAAGGCCGCCGGTCAGTTCCGGGTCTCCAATCAGACGAACAGCTCTTCTCTGAATATAATCCAACAAACGCAATGTATGTTTGGGAGCGGAGCCCCAAACATGGGAGCAGTTGGTTGGTATAATTGGTCAAATTTGAGTTTTGTAAACAATTAACAGTTGTTGAGGAGTGTAAAGCTTTCTGGTTCGAAATAATATTCCCAACTTTTGAGAAGCTCTCGTTGCTATGCCTGCGACATGTTCATGCCAGGACATATTTGCTCCCAAATTAACCCCCAACAAATTGAGTGACGATGTTAGAGGAATGGAGTGCCCCGCCATAACTATGTCGAGTTTCCTAACGTTAACTTTTTTAGAAAAAAACGGCCGCCTGGGTTTTTGTAGCGTTAAATCCCACTTTGTTACTGTCACCCCAAGATAGAATTTCTTCCAGATTTTTGTTAAGTTGAATGACTTGCCGCTGTCTGCGGATATTCGTCTGAGTAGCCGATGTCCGAGCGTTCAAAGTGAATGAAGAGATAAGCATACTGTCATCTGCAGAGCTGTAGATTGGGTTTCCGGTCTTTTCCAGCAGATCGTTAATGTAAATGAGAAAGAAAGTAGGAGATAGTATGGAGCCTTGGGGCACACTGGCGTTGATAGTGACGGTGTAAGAAAGAAATTCGTGGACTACCACTCGTAAAGAACGCTCTCTGAGGAAACATGAGAGCCACAAACAGAACTTTTCAGACATACCATAAGAGCGTAGCTTAGCCAACAACACACGGTCGAATGCCTTGGATATGTCAAGAGCACCCGCTCGAGATTCTGCAAACAACTACTACCTACAGTCCCTGGCCAAATTATTAGACGCACTGTATTTTTTTTAGTAATTTTATGTTTCTTAAGAGTTTTTATGCAATAATGGTATATTTAATCTACAATATTACTGATTTTTATTTAAAAGAATTGTTGTAGACTACATATTTGTATTTATTTTTAACATATGGCAACACTGTGTTGACAAAGTGATACATGAACGTAAATAAGTACAAACCTGTATCAGTCGCGATCAGAATCGAGTCAGGTACGGACGTGTTTCTGTGGCTTTATGGACTGTGATTGTTTGTTTAACAGTTTTATACTACTCAGTTATTAGTTTATTTTGTATGCAGTGTTTTAAAAAAGTAATTGGACTATTTTCATTATGGGTAGAAAAGGCGATCTTTCACCACGTAAAAAAGCTGAAGTGAAGGCCCTTGTGATTGCGAAAACATTTACAAACCGAGAAATATCACGAAGATTGGAGGTTTCTGAAGCTAGTGTACGACGCATAAAAAAGAAAATTGAGTCAGGGAAGGAATTAAGCCCGAAAAGAAAGAAAAGATACGGTAGAAAACCAATTTTCACTCCACGGTCAGAGAGATGTTTGAAGAAAATTTGTGTAGAAAACAGATTTGCTACCACAAAGGTAATAAAATCACAACTCCAGGATGCTAGCGTAAATGCTTCTGAGCGCACTGTTCGAAGAAAATTGAAAGAATTAGATTTTAAGGCCTGTCGCCCCGCCAGGAAGCCCAAGTTAACAGCTGCAATGAAAGCAAAGCGCCTGAAGTGGGCCAAACAATGGCAAGACAAAGATGTGGACTTCTGGAGATCGGTAAGATACAGCAATTTAATCAATAATTGATACATTATTATCATTTTCAGTTAAATAAAGCAAATAAACATGGAAGTTTATATATTTTTCCTATTCTTGACAGGACTGCTTCAGTGACGAAAGCACATTCGAAATTTTGCAGAATAAAGCTCAGTATGTGCGTCGTCGTCATGGAGAAAAGTTTCAACCTGATTGTGTCGTCCCGACGGTTAAACATCCCACCAAAGTGATGATTTGGTCAGTCATCAGCGGCAAGGGCATTGGACGTCTGTACGTCGTCAAAGGAATAATGAGGCAAGATCAGTACAAAGAAGTATTACAAAATCGGTTGATTCCGCAGCTCAGAGAATGGTTTCCAAATGGGGAACCATTCACTTTCATGCAAGATGGAGCTCCCTGCCACACTACTCGGTCTGTTAAAGCTTTTTTGGCAGAAAAAAATATCCCTCTGTTGGATTGGCCCTGATATGAACCCCATTGAAAATGTGTTGGAGCTGATGAAAAGAGAAGTGGCTAAAGATGTGATTACCAACAAAACCCAGCTCCTAGAAAAGATTATTCATGTGTGGAATCATCATCCTCAAATGCAGGAGACAGTACAATCTTGCATTGATAGCATGCCGCGCAGAATTAAAGCTTTGATAGCGGCTAAAGGTGGCTCAACTAAATATTGACTTTTACTAACATTAATTTCACTTTTCTTTAAAACTTAATAAACGTATGCTTTTCTAAATTAATGCTGTTTTATTTATGTCAAATAAATAGGTAATTGATTGGATAATATAAAAATAAAAAACAAAACAATTTAAAATAATAAAACGGTACGATATCACTCGGTAATTAATATTTTACATGAAATCTTACAGTGCGTCTAATAATTTGGCCAGGGACTGTATGTACGTGGTCAGGCCAAATATACTTAAATAAATTAATATGGGATTGAACCCTCGACCTTCTGCACAGTAGCAAAGTAATACGCCACCGAGCCACGGCCAACCACTTTCCCAACTTTATTCGGGAATGTGACTGGTCGTACAGCTGTTTTACTGCAGCGATTACTATAGTGTTTGTGGCTGATAATTCTAATATTTGCCATAGTTTTTCACTGGGACGGTATCATACGCTTTGGTTAGATCTGTAAACAGTAGATGGAGCTCTCTGTTCGTTGATGTACTTTTCTCGTTTAAGTGAATTATAATAAATATATTGTCTATACACGAGCTACCAGCTCTAAAACCAGATTGTTGTTCAGTCTCGTAAAGATTACATTCGTCTTATATATATTTCTTAAAATTTTTCTCTAGACTTGACTGAGGGTGCTCGTGAAATTATTAAATGTAAAAATAGTTTAAATAAGGACCGAAAACCTATTGTTTAAAGTTGTTTGTACAGGTTACTCGACTGAAACTAATGCTCCGTCTGTATTAAGTTCCATTCGAGTAAATTGCAAGATTAGTATAAATAGTCTAGCTTTTAGTGTTAGACTTAGTTAATCATCTCTCCTGATGATGATAAAATGATTAGCGAAATATGTGTCGAATGCAATCAAATGTTTGGTTTAGTGGCGATAAGTGTTGTGTAATGTCATTATGCCAAATATCTCAAAATCCCAACGTAGTGGAGGAACCTTAAGGTTTTGCTTAGAAGTCGATTTTTGAAGGTTATTTTTTAATAAATTTTACCTAATTGCATTCAAATTTCTAATTATTTTTATAAATGTTTTTCATTCTAAATGGTTCACCAAATTTAGCAAAATATTTTAGTAGAAGCTAAAACCCAAGTTAAACTTGAAACAAGCTGATATAAGCTTTCTAGCTTCAAACTACTTCAAGTTTCTTCTAAAATGTGCAATAACTACGCAAAATATTTAGTTTTTCAATCAGTGCCTCCAAAACCAAGTAACACTTAAGTACATAAATCTTAAAACTCACAACACCAGGAAAGCAGCCAAAAAACAGTTATACTCGCCAAAAGAAAATGAATATATACAGAGAGAAAAATCCAGGATAGCATTAGAGACTCATATAACATGTATCTCAAGGTAATCCACACAGAATTATTATTCAAACTAAACTTTATAGAATTTATGTTCTTAGATTCAAACACACGTGAAAAAGTAAATACAATAATACATAAAAAAATATTTAAAACAATACGATAAACTATAGTATATCATTCAAAAAAAAACGTATAACATAAAATTAGAAAAGAAAAGAAGTTTTTTACCGATCATTAATTCTTTAATCGATTTATTAACATTTCCAACATTTCGGACAGGGAAAAAAATCTTCTAACAAAGAGTTTCAAACACAATATTCAAACTCACTTTAATATCAAAGACTCGGAGACATTAGGTATTGATACTGAGATAGCCTTGAAAGATATTCCTAACAACATATTATTAAAATTCCAAACAGCCGAAATTATTAAAAAAGAATTCATATCTAATAACAACAACATCAACCAAGACTTAAGGACAATAAAAACCATTCAGAGTAAAGTAAAACAAAATGATGTAATCTTTACCAAAGCAGATAAAGGTAACACAGTAATTAATATTGAATATATTAATAAAACGTAAGATTTTTTCAAAACGGGAAATTGCGAAATTTTAAATAAAGATCAAACGAATATTTTTCAAAAAGAAATAAAACATCAAATTGAACAGACTAAAGGTATCATTCACGATAAAGATAAATTTAAATTGATAAATATGAATCCCCAAATCCCACAACTTTATTCACTCATAAAACTACACAAACCTGACCTCCCAATCAGACCAGTTGTATCCTATATGTCTGCTCCAGCATATAATACGTCATCCTTTTTAATTGATTTAATCAAATATCATGGCAAATTTGAACCTAAACACAGTATCAAAAACTCATACGAACTCGTGGATAAAATTAAGAATATAACAATACGAGATAATTCTAAATTAGTTTTCTTAGATGTCAAAAACTTATTTCCAAGTGTTCCCTCAGACGAAACAATAATTTTAATAGAGAACATGTTAACGAAAAAGAAAGTAAATGAAGTTATAAAAATGGATATAATTAATTTATTAAGAACTTTCCTAAGTCAAAATTATTTTTCATTTAACAATAAATTCTACAAAAGTAAGGAAGGGTTAATTATGGGGAGTCCATTAAGCCCATTACTTGCCGAAATTTTTATAAGCAGTAATAAAACAATGATATTTAACAACAATAATAACACTAGTAATAAACAGTATTGAAACAATGATATTTAACAACCATAATAACAATAGTAATAATTGTCTATACTGGTATCGACACATAGACAATATAATTGTATGCTTTACAGGAACGGACAGACAATTAACTTTTACAGTACATTAATTCTTTACATAGAAATATCAGTTTTACAATGGAAGAAGCAGTCGAAGAGAAAATCAACTTCCTAGACTTGACAATCAGTAAAACCAGGAAAAAACATGAATTTACAATATGTTACAAACCCTGTCATACAGATAACACAATTCACAATAGTTTTCACCACCCCAAGCATCATAAACTCGCGGCCTACCATAGCTTTATACACAGACTAACTAATGTCCCCTTATCAGAATACAATTTTACTAGAGAATTAAACTACGTAAAACAAGTAGCCGTTAACAACGGTTATTCAGTTACCTTAATCGATAACATCGTTAGGAAAAAAACTTAGAAACAAGGAAATCTCAGAAATATACCCATATTTTAAGGACAGAAAAACCACATTTAATTGCTTAATCTATTTCGGCAAACCAACAGAAAAATTTTTAAATCAAAAAAATATCAACATAGCTTACAAGACGAACAATACTATAGGGAAATATCTCAAAAACTACAAACCGCAAATCAATAAAGATAATAAATCAAGGGTATGCCAATTAACATTTGCGTCATGTCCTAAAGCATACATAGGACAAACTGGACGTACAATTATACAAGGAATTACAGAATACGAAAAAAGTTTCATCCATAGAAAGTCTAATTCAACATATGCTAATAATCTTTTAACAGAGAATTACACGTTTAATAAGAATTTACGTACCCAACAAAAAGGTTTAAAACTAAACGTTTTAGAGATAATGCAAATAAATCAATTAAGGACTACAGGTACTTTGCTCAACGACCAGGTAGAACAAAAACCATTATTGAATTTATTCTCCTAGTACCATGTCTGTGTGGGTTTTCCTATACTACCAATATAATTTAAATAGGTCTAATATTATAATTAAGAAATAATATAAAATTGTAAACATTAAACCTAACTTGATGAGTATAATGTAGATTCGAAGAAGCTGCATCGACAGCGAAACGCGTCATCACAATTATAAATAAACCAGTGGAAATTGACTAAAAACAGTCTCTTATAATATATTTTAGGAGAGTTTTATTTAGCCTCCTAGCAATTTTCACTACGATGTTTTTAAAGTTATTTAGGGTCATAATCGAATACAATTCTCATTAAATTTTATCACTTACCAAGTATCATTTGTGAGAGCTAAGATTTTATTTACTGCGAGTAAATATTAAATTCCTTAGTGGCTATTATAAACATCCATGTTTTTGCAAAAGTATATTTTAAACGCAATAAAATATTTCCTGTAAAGCCAAGCTATATTTAAACTGTGTGCCTCTTATAGGGGAAAGTTGCATTTATTTTATCTTCTAATAATATGGATCTAAAAGATATTCACCTAAATCGATTAATGTTGTCTCTAAATTCACTAAAAACTTTGATTCTAGAACATTAATTAATTACATAAATCTATTGTACTAAATGAGATTCTCAGCTCGTCAATTCTCGTACTACCTTCTTCAAGAACCCGTTAATCTGGAGAACCTCATTCTTTTGATCCCAATACATCGTCAATAGCAGGTTGGAGCTGTCCTCCTAGACATTTCTAAGGCTTTTGACAGAGTCTGGTACGAAGGTCTCAGCCACAAGCTCATCTATCACGGGACCGTACACTCCAGGTTCGAGTTAACCAGACCATTTCCGAAGTCAAGCTCATTCGAGCCGGAGTTTCCCAAGGCTCCGTCCTTTCTCTCCATTTATCCAACATCTTCACATCCGACATTCTCAAGTCATACTACACTTCGCTCCTCATGTATGGTGATGCCACCACCATCATCAAGTCGACCAGGATAATCACCAACCGCCTCCAGTGCCACCTCAACACGCTAGTCCCCTGGTACGAATATTGGAGAATCCAGATCAACCCAATGAAGACCCAAACCTTCATGTTTTCAAAGGCACAGTGCCGGCAAGTTTCAATTTACACTGCCGGCAAGTTGCAATTTACAAGATGATCATCCGAGCCGGATTGACCTATTCCGATCCAGTATGGTGTCAAATGTTACGTCTCCCCAGATCCACCCTCTAGATCGTCCAAAACAAGACCTTCCGTATCATCGCCAAAACCCCATGGATTACTCGCAACAACTAGCTTCTCCAAAACCTCCAGACGCCAACAATCTGGGAATTCATGAGCAACGTTCGGCTCAAATTTCTGGAAAAACCACGCACCACCACAACCCCACAGTCAGGACCGCCTACCGCCCCTCTCTACGCCACGCCCGAATTCCAAGGCCTTTGGATCCCTTACCACTGGATTAGCTTAAGTTAGCCATAACTAATTTTAAGTTTAACCTTAATTCTATGTTCATGAAATATCTTTAAGTTCTCTCAGTACAATTATATAAATTCTTTACCTAGGCTAAGTTAGTTAGGTCCCAATCATGTGTATATCTAAAGATCCAATTTGTATACGCTATTTCTAACCATATCATTGTATAATAGTAATAGTAAAAAACTAACTAATTTGTCAATAAAAAATTATCAGTTCTCAATCTTTTGAAATGAACAGCCTAGGACGGCTGTTTAAACCAAGTACAAACTGCGGTTATTCAAAACCAACTGCTGCTTTCGCATACCTGCCTTCTTGTATTGCCTTAGTGGTTTCTCTGTAGCGTGTGAGTTATACCCATAAAATAAAAAAAAAAATACTTCTCAGATTCCACTTTCAGATAACATTATAGTCAAGATTCACCATGTATGAGTGTGTTTTTTAGCGAACATGGGCCGGCGTTAGTAAATTTCACACCAAGACTACCTGCGCCCTTAATACAACAGGTAATCCACACGCACCTTATAAGGGTGCTTAAATCTTACAGGTAATTTCCACACAAAGCAAATATAATTATGCTTTATTCATCTTAATAAAATTGGACGGATTTCTTTTAAATCAGTTTTTATTGAAAATTTTAGATATTTGCAAAAATATATGTTTTTATTTCATAGTAGAATAATATTGATAAAACATGAAGTTTTTCCTAAA
>CM032449.1:212554809-212605121 GCA_019049505.1 Pachyrhynchus sulphureomaculatus
CCTCCTGATGAAGCTAACATGGTTAGCGAAACGCGCGTCGAGTGCAAAAATAAAGTGTTTGGTGTAGTGGTGATATATACTGAGTCGTATCATTGTGCCAAAGATTCCACATTCCCAACTAAGTTAAGCCTAGATAATCGAAATTATGTAGAGATAATGGGAGATAAGGAGAAATATTGAGAGATAAGGGGAAATAATGGGAGATATTTTATTACGTTGGGTAAATTAAGGAATAAGCAGTGACGATAGTGGTGAATCAAGTCCACGCGAGCGGAGCCGCGGGCCCGGCTAGTCTATTATATAAGTTAAAATAATTTTTATTAATCAAAAATATACAACATAAAATTAAACTATCAAATTTTAAACCGAAGTTTATTATGGACATTACAACGGGGAGTTTTTGCAAGGATATATTGATAACAATGGCAATATGGCTAAACATATTATGGCACTGTCAGATTATTAGGGTAAGGAGTTGATAATGAACTCATGACCTGTACGAAACCTAATACTAAAAAGTAAGATCTTCCCTCCTAATTTAACAGTCTTTTTTGGGAGGACTTCCGTTCGACAGTTTGAGGCACGCGGATGAGTTTTTCCGGTTGTGACTTTTGGAGGTGAAGTTTGAACGGTTTTGGGGGTTCCGGAGTGTGGAACGGCGGTCCATAAGACGCCCAATAGGGGATTTTATCGCAGAGGGTTACTAAGCACCCTAAGGTGTGATTTCTAAAACGTCTATTAAAGTTATGTGGTTTGAGTAGAGGTTGAACAGCTGAGGCCCTAATTTTTGTGACAATTGTGTAATCGAATTGGCGGGCTGACAGAAAACAGTTATATCCAAAATCAGTAGCAGTTTCCTAATAAGATCCTTTATTAGAGCATACATAAACAAAATCAAAGATATAATCAAAAAGACAATAAATTATTGAACAAATAAGTAGAATTATGGACCTAGATTCCGAACTCACGTAATGGTGGACCCTACCGCTACAATTATGAAGAATAGCGCATCCAAACTTGACGACGTGTAAGACAGTCCCAAGGGTAGCTGGGGTTCTCTTTAAGAGCGACACGGATTTGACCGAATAGTCATAGCAGCTGTAATGTCTCAATTCCAAATTGTCCAAAAACACAAACATGATTTAATCTATCAAAGTTACCTATATTTTTTATTTCGTTCTTTTAGTTCTTATAATAACAACCTGGAAGTGTATAACGAGATATCTAGCTTGTAGACTGTACTTCAAGTTGTAGTAGAAAGAAATTTGGACATTTTTCAGTTCTCATAATCCCAGTTTGGATGTGGGTAAGAAGATAGGAATATGGTAGATGATTGCTAACAAAGATGTCTTTAAAATGAACAATTCTTTGTTTTTTTTTTAAATTAAGTGTTTTATTGGAGCGTAATCTTTAATTTTATGGTCTTTAAGTGATTGAGTTCTAAATTTTCTAAAGATAAGACTATATCTAACGAAGTTATATAATTCAAATATTCTACTTTTTAAAATAAAAAAATAAATCATTCCATGTTATATATTATTGTAGTCAGAACATGAATATGGGTAACGAAATGTGTAGCCCATTATCATATTGATTAGAGTAACACAAAACATCGGGCACAGCGAATTTAGTGATAAATTTTATAACCAATTTACGGGTCAATTTCGATAGGAAACCATCTCAGCAACAATCTCTTCAAACGGAACTAAAACACTTACTTCCATTCTGTAATCAATACCGAGATATAAAACGCCCCATTCAAAAACATATACCACCCAGGTGTCTTTGAAGACTAGAAGTCACGCAGATCAGTCTCTTGGGATTGTAGTCTTTCCATATATTAAAAATATCGTAGATTTCATTGTGAAAATTGTACAGACATAAAATAATAACAAGATTCTCTACGTGCCCTAACCTCACAACATCTCAGATGTGTCAAAGATAAAATTTCCTTTTGAAAATACAGGAGCCTACATTATCCCATGTTGTATATCGGCAAAACGAGCAAAAAATATGTATTAAGTACGTTTTTGTTACTTTTTTACTTCAGCACTTTGCAGAATACCAACATGGAACGAGACTCCAATTTTTTTTTGACCAATCAAAGATGGTTACAATAATTTTTTTTTCTATCCTAGAAAAATTCGAAACTGTTTTATTGAACCGTTGTAAATTTAAAAATATTCAAATTCAAATTGGAGATCTTCCTTATAAGATAGTATTGGCTTTGGTTAGTTTTCTGTCTGCTGTGGGGACTCAACAGAAAGACTAAGCATAGTGAGAGAAGATTCCTAGCTGGGTACTTAGGCTTCTATACTATACTAGGGTTTTGTCGGTGGATTCCACGAAACTTAAGTTGGTAGAAACTTGTTATACTCAAAGGTCTATAGCAGTTTTTTTGGCGAGCCTCAATCGAGAGATTTTAGAGGTTAATAGAGAGAATATTTAGTCGAGTAAGAATTTAGTAAGAAAGATTAAGCATTCGCACACATGCCGCTCCTGGAGCGCTTTAGGGACTTCCCTGCAGCATGTGTACTAGACCTATAAAAAAAAAAGAAAAAAAAAATATAATTGTGAATGAATTTTTTCTTTATTTCAGTAGCAGATTATGTTATTTCACTATATTTTTTGTTCATATTTCTACTTGTCAAAGGGCATCTAAACACGGAAGCTCTAGGATATTGCAGTATAAATACTAGAATAGTCGAGTACTGTCATCTATTACAGACGAAGGTGGACAATCCTCAAAAGACCCTTATTGATAGGTCCCTAAAGGTTTTATTACTAATAATGGAAAACTGGAGTTTCCATGTTCCTCAAAGTAAGATATGCTTCTTCTCCTTACAACACCTCACAAGGATTGGCGATCCATATAACTAAGTAAACTTTAGAAACTGCTGCTCGAAAAATATCACTCGAAGTACATCCAAATGTCCTTCAGCCAAGAATTCTGTCGTCTTCCGATCAATCGTCTGTCATTTATCTTGTTTTCGATAATTGGACGTAGCAATTCGTACTTTGGGACCCTCATTATATATCCGAAGTATTGAGTTTTTCTTATTTTTATGGCTAGTAATTCCTTCATCTTGTTCATTTTTTCCATTACTTTTGTGTGTTTTATTTTCTGCACCCAGGAGGTGAAATGGGCGTCTGTAAATGTATATTTCAAAAGATTCCAGTCATTTCTCTGAGCCAGAGTCAAGAGTTAGCACTCACATCCAACAACAGCATGAAAAATACATACGCTCTCTCCATTCGCGTTTTTCGAGTTCGAGACTGAGACTTGTGTGATGGAAAAAATTATTCATATTGATATATGTTACTTGGACGTGTTCAACTCGAGAATCTATTTCCTTTCTTGCATTCCACTTGTCATTTATATTGGTTTCCAATTATTGCATATTTTACCCAAAATCTAGTAATGATGCATATTTTCCCTGTATTTACAATATTTCTCGGTATTACTAGGCAATTGAATTGCTCAGGGTATTGTTAATGTCCGTCTGGAATCGATCTTATCGCCGGGCCATTACCTGCAATAGTCTAAACATCGATTAGGTTATAGTGCCAAGGGAATACCCAAAATTACGATGGTATTTTATTCCTTTGTTTCTTGGACGGGATATTAAGTGATAAGTAGTTAGTTTCTAAGAATATTTGTTTGAGCGTGGATCAAATAAACAATTTTCTTGAAGACGAATTTTTATTTTAAAACAAGATATCAGTTTTAACATTATTGTTGACGCGCTTGCATCAGTGTAGTCTTTTTACAATTTTTTTTAACTGATTATCCTGCACATTTAGATACGACGGAAATGTTTTATATTGTCGAGTTTGCGAGAAAAATGTTTCGCACAAAAAAGTAGCAGTGATCCCACTTCTATAGGCAAACAACAAAAAAGCAGCAAGTAGCACCCACTTCTATAGGCAAAACAAAAAAACCACTTAGCATGGATTTATGTGAAGCATTGCTTGCAAGTAATATTCCTCTCCACAAACTTACAAATCCTACATTCAAAGATTTTCTGCGAAAATATTGCTTGAATCAAAAAATACCAGACGAATCAACACTGCGTAAGAATTACATACCAACAATTTACTAACATGTTCTGGAAGAAACACGTAATGAACTTAAGGATGAGATTATTTGGATTTCAGCTGATGAAACTACCGACAGTTGTGGTCGCTATATTGCGAATTTAATTGTAGGTGCATTAAGATTAGAGCCTTCTTCTTCCTATTTGGTAGCTTGCAAAGAACTTGACAAGACAAATCATTCTACGATTGCCAGATTTGTGAATGAGGGTATTAAAAAAATATTTCCTGAATCTTCTGCATATGAAAGAGTGTTTATATTTCTCTCAGATGCTGCTCCCTATATGATTAAGGCAGCCAAAGTCCTCCAAGTATTTTATCCAAATTTAATTCATGTGACGTGCTTTGCTCACGGAGTCCATCGACTCGCTGACGAAGTACGATCCACGTTTGAAAATGTAAAAAAAACTGATTTCATCAGCAAAGAAAGTGTTTCTTAAGGCACCTGCTCGCAATAAGGCCTATAAAGAAAAACTGCCAAATGTGCCTTTACCTCCCGAACCAGTGGTAGCTCGACGGGGAACATAGACTGAAGCTGTACTATTTTACAATGAACATTTCGAGGCCATCAAAGGTGTAGTAAATGACTTCGATAGTGCAGAGGCTATGGCAGTTAGTCAATCCAAGGAAGCATTTAACGATTCTGATATTAAAAAAAACATAGCTTTGATTAGCACTCACTTTTCCCACATGCCTGCGGGTATTAAAAAGCTTGAAACTCGAGGCTTGGCGTTGACCGAATCAATTCAGTTAATGAATAAAATCCGTAAAATAAACTCCACATTGCCAGATGTATTCCCGCGTAGAGTTAAAGAAAAGTTTGAAAACATTTTGTGCAATAACCCAGGCTTTGATCCTTTATGTCAAATTGATAGTTTTATTAATGGGACGGGTGAACTTTTGCCAGAAACAATAAGTGCTAACATAGCACCCAAATTCAAATACTGCCCAGTTACCTCAGTGGATGTAGAACGGTCTTTTTCCACTTATAAAAATATTTTAAGTGATCGAAGACACAATCTTACTACCCAACATTTGGAACAATACCTTATTGGTTACGTGTACAAGAATACAAATGTTAAGTAATTTTAAAAAATGTTAAATAATTGTTAATTAAATTTAAACATCGTCGATAACTTGTTAATTTTATGCTGATCTTGAAATAAAAAACTAAAAATTACTACTTTTATTATTATTTAATATTGCATATTTTGACCCTTTTCATGCATATTTTAAGCATTTTTCATGCATATTTGCATGCATATTTCAAGATTTTTATGTTGCATATAATCCGGTCTCTAGTTATTACCGTCCACTTTTTCTTATATTCCTAGTTAATCCAAATCTTTCGCTGGCTGTTACGGCTCGATTGATCAGTTGCTGGAGTTCTTTGATATTATTTGCGAATAGAACAGTATAGTCAGTATACTGTATGTTGTTTAGATATGCTGAGTTATTTGAAAAAAGTGTACGGGACAAAATGTAATTTTTGTGTAGATGTTAAAAAGTTGCGGCAACTATTTTTTGGCACTAGTTTTATGTATAGGAATAAAAAATTTAAACAAATGTTTAAGATCACCACTTATGTTTATTATTGCTGACAATTGTTTCGACACACTGTGTCTTCTTCTGGAGCACGATGTAAATTAACTAAGAAAGTATGTTTCAGAATACATAGTTTACCTAATTATAAGTAATAAATTCATTAACAATATTTACCTTAATACCTAGAACAAGTTCAATAAAGGAGACCCTCCCCCATTTAATTGATCGTTGAGTAATAGACCTGAGGATTTTTTTTGATTAATTTCTACCTGTTCTAAACAATTCAGTAATTTTCCTTTCTTTCCGTTATGCAAAATTTTGAAATCTTCATTGAATATATGGTTTTCTTCTGTTAAATGTTTGGCGTAGTGAGATTTGTTATTTTTCATTCTAAAGCTTTGTTTATGTTCGTTTATTCTTTTATAAAAAGGTCTGCCTGTTTGTCATATATACGTTTTGTTGCAAGTGCCACAGAATAATTCGTAAACCCCCGATTTATTTTCTTTTTTTGTTTTACTTTTATTATTTTTAATATGTCGAGATAATGTATTATTTGTACGGAAAGCTATATTTACATGATTTCTACGGAAAAAAATTTGAATTTTATTAGTTAATTTTTCGGTATAAGTGAGTGTATGAAATTTTTATTTATTTAGTTGTTTGTACGGGTACACCAGTCCTATTGCTTTTTTAAATTGTTTTTTCATTAAAATATTATCTACGAAATCGCTCTTGTATCCATTGTTTATACTAATTTGTTTTATAATATGTAATTCTTTCTGAAAATATTCTTCCGTTAATGGTGTATTTATTAGTCTATGGATGAAACTATTATAAGCCGAGATTTTATGGGTGAACGAGTGGTTAGAATTAGCGTGTATAGTTATGTCTGAGTATGTTGGTTTATAGAAGATTTCAAAATCGTGTTTATTCATTTTGTTTGATATTTTTAAATCTAGGAAATTAATCGATTTATTTGTTTCTATTTCTGTGGTAAAAATAATATTATTATGAAGTTGGTTAATATAATCTAAAAAAAGTTTTAATTGTCGATCTGTGCCTGTAAAGCAAGTCAATATATCATCTACGAGGCTGGTTTGAAAAGTCCGTGCAAAAATAAAAACTACTTATGTGTTTGGGGTAAACCTTTTTTATTTTTCGACATAGTCTCCTTTTAGGCTTATACACTTCGTCCAACGATGTTCTAGTTTGTTGATCCCTTCCGAATAATAGGATTTGTCCAAGTCTGCAAAATATCCATTAGTGTCTGCAATCACCTCCTCGTTTGAATAAAATCTTTGTCCCGCCAGCCATTTCTTCAAATTGGGGAACAAATAGTAGTCCGAGGGAGCCAAGTCTGGAGAATAGGGGAGATGTGAAACGAGTTGGAATCCTATTTCCATTAATTTTGCGACTACAACTGCTGAGGTGTGTGCTGGTGCGTTGTCGTGATGGAAAAGGACTTTCTTGTGGGCCAATCGCGGGCGTTTTTCTTGCAGCTCGGTATTCAAACGGTCCAATAACGATGAATAATATGCACCTGTAATAGTTTTTACCCTTTTCCAGATAGTCGATGAGGATTATCCCTTGCGAATCCCAAAAGACAGTCGCCATAACCTTTCCGGCCGAAGGAACGGTCTTCGCCTTTTTTGGTGCAGATTCCCCCTTGGTAACCCATTGTTTAGATTGTTGTTTGGTCTCAGGAGTATAGTAATGTATCCATGTTTCATCCATAGTGACGAAACGACGCTTAAAGTCCTCCGGATTCTTCTGGAACAGCTGCAAACCATCCTTGCAACACTTCACACGATTCCGTTTTTGGTCAAGCGTGAGCAATCGCGGCACCCATCTTGCGGATAGCTTTCTCATGTCCAAATGTTTATGCAAAATATTATGTACCCGTTCAGTCGAGATGCCCACAGCACTAGCAATCTCACGCACCTTAACTCTTCTGTCATCCATCACCATATCATGGATTTGATCAATGATTTCTGGAGTCGTAACCTCCACAGGCCGTCCAGAACGTTCAGCGTCACTTGTGCCCATATGGCCAGTCCGAAAATTTTGAAACAACTTATAAACTGTTCTAATCGAAGGTGCAGAGTCACCATAATGTTTATCAAGCTTCTCTTTAGTCTCCTGAGGCGTTTTGCCTTTCATAAAGTAATGTTTAATCACCACACGAAATTCTTTTTCGTCCATTTCTTGAAAATCACTCGACTTCCTTGATTCACACGAATGCCAAACACAAAGAAATAGACAAATATGGCTGAAACTTGGTGTGCGTTCATTCAAGAGATGCTACTAACTAAACATGACCTCGATACGCGCCGGTGGTACCATCTCTCGGACTTTGCACGGACTTTTCAAACCAGCCTCGTACATACCGGTACCAATAAAAGAAATTTTTAAAAAGATGAGAATTACTGATATGTTCTTCTAAATGGTTCATGAAAATTTCAGATAAAATTGGACTAAGAGGGTTTCCCATTATTAAACCTTTCTTACTTATGTAAAAGTTATTATTAAATTCGAAATAATTCTGATCTAAGCACAATGTTAAGATATCTAATATTTCTTGTTTAATTATTGGGTTAACATTATTTTTATTGAGTAATCTTTGGACCAAATTTATAGCGTCTGATGGTGGTATACTAGGAAAAAGATTTTGTACATCAAACGATATAAATCTGGAGTTACTTGGTATAATTAACGGATTAATTTTTGCTATCAATTCATTACTATTTTTAATACTATATTTAAGTGCGAATTTACAATATTTTGTCAAAACCTCAATCAATTTATTTGATGAAGAAAAAGCTGGCGCTGTTATGTATGAAACTACCGGACGAATTGGTGAGTTATTTTTATGTAATTTAATAAGAGAATATAATTTAGAAACTTGAGGGTTCATCGAGACAAGTCTGAATTTTTCATTCTCTGTGAAAATGCTTATGTCTTTTAGCACATCTTTAATTAATTTTTGGAAAGTTATTGTTGGATCAAAGTTGATGGATTTGAATACACCTGGTTTTAGGAAATCTATTGTTTTTTCAATGTAAATTTATTTCTTTATAGCTATTACAGTTTTTCCTTTATCTGCTCTCGTAAAAAATTATGTTATGTTCATTACTTTTGTTTTTTATTTGGTTAGGGACCTTATATTCATTATGGAATTTACCTGGGAAAAATTCAAACTTTTCTGTGCGTAACATTTTAGTAATTATATGTTTATTCGTAACATCGAGTAAATTACTACTACAGGCTATTTCACATTCTGCACCTAAATATTTTCTAGTTTAAGTACAATCTTTGACATCATGCTTCAGAAAAAGACACAGTGTGTCGAAACAATTGTCAGCAATAATAAACATAAGTGGTGATCTTAAACATTTGTTTAAATTTTTTATTCCTATTTATTATGGATCTCCATCAAGTAATGGCTAAGTCAGTGCAGTAGTTTTATGTATCGTATTCTATGTTATTTTATTAAGCTTTTTGGCTGCACACACATTCATTTACTTAATTTAGAATTGCACGAGCACCCAAAAGGAGACATTTTATTTGAAAATTATGTACAATAGATTTGACCACTTGTTTAAAAGAAATAGCAGGCAGCGACACACTATTTTTCGTGTATTCTTTCTCGAGCAGACGAAAAATTTCTTTTTTTAAGTCGCGGTAACTAGTTGCTGCAACAGTGAGTTAGAGTGCCTATGTACTTAAAAATTAACGGCGATCGCTTGCAAAATCTAACTAATATTGAACCAACAAATACTTTATTAATGAGAATACGGATATAACTATCTAGAAACTTTCATTTTTAATGTCATCTATTCTTTACATGTGATGTTCATGCCGGTACCTAATTATTAATATTTAATAACGTAGTTTGCGACATTCCTTTGATTAAAATGTTGATGTGTTTATTCTCTAATTTTTTTCTTTTTTTTTATGAGTCTAGCAGACGTGCTGCAGGGAAGTCCCTAAATCGCTCCAGGAGCGGCATGTGTGCGGAAAAAGCGGTTCGCGTTGTTCTTGAATCGCTGTAAATTTTACTCGCTGCACAGTGTGTCGCGTAGAACATGTTAGGGGGACAAAATTCATGTTATGATTTCCAGGAAATCTTATTTGCAAAACGTAAACAACACCACCAAACCCCGAATTCCGAGAAAAGGTTGTTTATCAAATTTGCAAGTGGCGAGTCATAAGCGTCAGAAGTCAGGTAATGAGTTTAATGCAGCTCTTTCAATCAATCAGTTGCAATTTAGCGACACTTTCGTGCACATCTTATATTGACATATTGTAATATTGTGAAAGTTTTTGTGATGAATATTAATACTGAGGGTAAGTACTATTTTTTAATGTATTTTTTTAATCAGAATCTATTAATTTGAATTTTTAGTTTTTTTTTTTTTTAAATAGCCTATATATTTTAGCGTGTTTTTTTAAAAAAAAAAACTTTGAAAGTTCAGAATATACAGACATTCACCTCTATCCGGGCTAGTTTTTAGATATTACACAGAAATAACTTTATTCTTCGTAAAAATACACATATTGTTTAGCACACTTCAGTACAACATGTTTTTTTTTATTTTTTTCCAGAACACGTTTACTCTATTTCAAGGGTAGCCTTTTTTGAGGAGTGGTTGAAACACACGAAGAATGAAAAAAAACTCGCGTGTATATGACTTTCTTTATTTAAAATTTCACTTTGGTGACATTACTGAAAGCAGCCAAAAAGAAATAAAGTTGAAGATATCCAACTTGTCTAATAAGTTTGGTGCCAAATGGTTGGCTTTAGGAAAGTCGAAGAAGCGTTTTTTAATTAAAAATAAGAATTGGTTGGATGAAGCAGACATACAGTTTACGGCGAGTTCTTTTGCGCCACAACCTTCAACATAAAGTGAGAATGTGACTCCTGCAGGAAGACCTCGCAAAGATTTCGAGGAATCGTCGTTTAAAACGAAGAAACGTCGCGTCGTGGATCTCGTAGAATCCCGAAGTGTCAGTGAATTGGTGACTGCTGCCGAAATTGCTGTGCGTTCAGCAGGGCAAAGGAAAATTACCAATGTGATTAGAGACATTAGTGAGAGCCCAGATAATATTATTAAGTCTAAAAATACCAGTTCCGTTAATCCTAGGCAATTAAGTAGTGACGAAGCCTTAGCTTACTATATAGATTCTAAGTCAACAACGCATTCTTACAAACAAACTAGGAAGTGGTCCATGAAGGCGAGGCATAATGTGTTTCCGTCATATTTTAGTTTAAAAAAGTCCAAACAGGCCTGTTACCCTGCAGAGGAGCATATTGCTATAACAGAATCTCGTGCTGAAATAAATTTGCAAGCCTTATTAAATAAAACAGTGGAACGTCTAGTATTAGCACAGAATGAAGTTATCAGCAGTGTGCTCCCAACAAGTTCATCGTTTACGCTTGTTAGTAAATGGGGATGTGATGGAAGTTCTGGGCACAGCACATACAAACAGAGATTTGAGAACACTGAATATACGGACGAGTTTCTTTTCGCATTTTCTTTAGTTCCCCTTAAGTTATACGATGGGTCCAAAATTATTTGGCAAAATCCTCGGCCTTCATCAACTTTGTATTGTCGCCCAATCAAATTTATATTTGTCAAAGAAACGAACGACTTCACAAATTTTATCGATATTGAGTACCTGCGGTAAATTGTGAATAAAACCCACATTTATTAACCGATTTTCATGAGTAATACCTTATTTTATTTTCCAGATACGCAGCTGTCAGAAAAATGTATAATATTTTGTTTTTCTTTTGTTATTGCGCTTTTTTACCGAAAAAAATAATGAATTTTACACGAAAAATTTTTTTTTCTCTCCATTAATTTCTAAATAACTCCAAAACGATAAAAGATAGAATAAAATAATATTCAATCAACTTTAATAAAATTTTGTTACGCATTTTTTAATGTTTTATTTATAAAAATCTGACAAGTTGTTCCCGAGTTATCGTTAAATATGTCTGCGTAGCTGACTAATTTAGGGGAAAAAATTAGCCATGCCCATAAAAAAAACCAACGCGATGAATTTTTTCTTAAAATAACTTAATATGCCTAGAATATACATAAACAAATGAAATAATTGAAAAAATAATTTTGTCCAGCTAACTTGTACTAGTCGACACACTGTGCGCTGGGCAAATTATTCCAAAGGGATGATGTTTTCCATATGAAAGACTGCTTGAAAACCGTTGTACGCGGAATAACAAGCTGAACCTCATACGGATGTGAAGCACCAGCGCGACGTGTATTTCTAACACGCACCGCTTTGGGAGGAATTAAGCGGGCTACATCCTTCAAACCCTTTCCATGAAAATACTTGTAGAACAGACTCAAGTCGCCAATCGTTCTTTGATGTAGCAGCGAATCAAGGCCACCGGTCAATTCAGGGTCTCCAATCAGACGAACAGCTATTCTCTGAACAAAATCGAACAACTGCAGTGTATGTTTGGGAGCGAAGCCCCAAAAATGGGAGCAGTATTTCATAGTTGGTCGAATTTGAGCTTTGTAAAGAATTAACAGTGGTTGTGGAGTGTAAAGTTTTCTGGTTCGAAATAATATTCCTAACTTTTGAGAAGCTCTCCTTGTTATGCCTGCAACATGTTCATGCCAGGACATATTTGCTCCCAAACTAACGGGGAATGGAGTGCCCCGACATAACTATGTCGGGTTCAGCAACGTTAACTTTTTTAGAAAAAACTGCCGCCTGGATTTTGTAGCGTTAAATTCCACTTGGTTACTGTCACCCCAAGATAGAATTTCTTCCAGATCTTTAAGTTCTACTTAAATTATAATCAGAGATGTATCCAAATGGTCATTTGCAAAGTCTTTACAAAATATAGAAAAACACTCTTAGCAATTCTTTTCTTTATGAACATAGCGCACATGTTGCAGAGAAATCCCTAAAGCGCTGCAGGAACGGCGCAGGTGCGGAAAAAGCGATTCGCGTTGGTCTTGAATCGCTGTAAATTGTACTCGGTGGGAAATACAGTCCCTGGTAAATCATTCCAAAGGAATGTGGTTCTCCATATGAAAGACTGCTTGAAAAGGATTGTTCGAGAAGTGACAAGCTGAAATTCATACGGATTGGACGTGAAGTGTTAGCGCGACGTGTATGTACCGCTTTGGTAGGAATTAAGTGGGCTACCACCATTACTTTGCATGAAAATACTTGTAGAATAGACTCATGTCGCCCAAGTTCTGTTCGTGGCTCTCATGTTTCCTCAGAGAGCGTTCTTTACGAGGGGCAGTCGACGGATTTCTTTCTAACACCTTCACTATCAACGCTGGTGTACCTCAAGGCTTCATACTGTCTCCTACTCTCTTTCTCATTTACAATAACGATCTGCTGGAAAAGACCGAGAATCCAATCTACAGCTTTGCAGATGACAGTACGCTTATTTCTTCATTCACTTTGAGCGCTCAGACATCGGCTACTCAGACGAATATCCGCAGAGAGCAGGAAGTCATTCAACGTAACAAAGACCTGGAAGAAATTCTATCTTGGGGTAACAGTAACCAAGTGGAATTTAATGCTACAAAAACCCAGGCGGCAGTTTTTTCTAAAAAAGTTAACGTTGCTGAACCCGACATAGTTATGTCGGGGCACTCCATTCCTCTAACATCGTCACTCAATTTGTTGGGCGTTAATTTGGGAGCAAATATGTCCTGGCATGAACATGTTGCAGGGATAGCAAGGAGAGCTTCTCAAAAGTTGGGAATATTATTTCGAACCAGAAAGTTTTACACTGCACAACTGTTAATTCTTTACTAAGCTCAAATTCATCCAACTATGGAATACTGCATCCATGTTTGGGGCTCCGCTCTCAAACATACACTGCATTTGTTGGATTCTATTCAGAGAAGAGTTGTTCGTCTGATTGGATACCCAGAACTGAGCGGCGGCCTTGATTCGCTGGAACATCGAAGAACGGTTGGCGACTTGAGCCTATTCTACAAGTATTTTCATGGAAAGTGTTCGAAGGATGTGGCCCGCTTAATTCCTCCCAGAGCGGTGCATGTTAGAAGTACACGTCGCGCTAATACTTTACATCCGTATGAGGTTCAGCTTGTTACTCCTCGTACAACGCTTATCAAGAAGTCTTTTATATGGACAACATCATCCCTTTGGAATAATTTGCCCAGGACTGTGTTTCCCATCGAGTACAATTTACAGCGATTCAAGAACAACGTGAATCGCTTTCTCCGGGCACGTGTCTCTCCTGTAGCGCTTTAGGGACTTCCCTGCAGCACGTGTGCTAGACCCATAAATAAAAAAAATCTTTCTACGATGCTCCAAGGAATCAAGTTTGCTGGTCAGTTTTGGATCTCCAATCAGGCGAACACCTCCAATCCAACAAATGTAGTATATGTTTGGGAGCAGAGCGCCAAACGTATTCCATCGTTGAACGAATTTGAGCTTTATACCGAATTAACGGTTGTTGTGGAGTGTAAAGCTTTCTAGTTTAAAATAATATTCTCAGCTTCTGAGAAACTATCTTTGCTAAGCTTGGAATATGTTCGTGCCACGACATATTTGCTCCCAAACTGACGCCCAGTAGATTGAGTGACAATGGTACATATGGACATATAACTATGTCGGGTGCAGCCATGTTAACTTTAAAAAAAAACTGTCCCGTTGGTTTTGGTAGAGTTAAATTCTACTTGGTTACTGTCACCCAAAAATAGAATTTTTTTCCAGTCTTTGTTAAGTTAAATGACTTCCTGCTCTCTGAGGATATTGGCATGACTAGCCGATGTTCGAGCATTCAAAGTGAATGAAGAAATAACCGTACTCTCATCTGCAAAGCTGTAGATTGGATGCCTGGTCCTTTTCGGCAGATCATTGATGTAGATGAAAAAGAGAGTAGGAGACAGTATGGAGCTTTGGGGCACACCGGGGTTTATAGTTAGGGTGTTAGAAAGAAACCCGTCGCCTGCCACTCGTAAAGAACGCTTACTGAGGACACACGAGAGCCATAAACAGAACTTTTCAGACATACCATAAGGGCGTAGCTTAGTCAACTACACTGGTGAGCAAAAAAAATTGACACGAACGATTTTGCTTCACTTAACACCGATCTTTAAATTTAATATTCAAACAGTGGTATTATTTTTGGTATCATTAAAATGCTGATTTTATTACTCTTTCCAATAATACCAAAAACATTTGGATTCCTAAAAAGTTTTAATGGTTAAAACGGTTTTACTCAATAGAACCGTTTTTGCTCGCTCAGCAACGTACTCGTTGCTATTCGTCCCTATGAAAACACATGCAACTGCATTTTCCTATCATTCCTTTATCGGAACTTGAACAGTTAACATCTTTGCTATACCTGTTTACTAATTACGTCATCGGAAAATGGATACCCCTCCGGAAGAAAGTCATTGCCTTATTACAAGAAGGGCATAGCTAACGTATAGTCGCTGCGTAACTGCACCTGAGCCAGTCAGCTGTCTCCAGAGTCTACAGACGTTACCAAAAAACTGGCATCTTTACACGGAGACCAGGATCAGGAAAAAGAAGGTGTACCTCGGAGCGAGTCGACCGCTTCATTGTTAACACAACTCTAAGAAATCATCACGTGAGGCATTGAGGCCAGCAGGAGCTCCGACCTAACTCCGACCAGCTAACGGATCCAAATTGACAGTAGCCCATCGACAAGCGCGACTTAGCTTTGCCCGAGAATATGTCGACTGAACCTTAAAGCAATGGCGCTTCGTTTTATTCTCCGACGAGTTCCGAATGTGCCTACATGGCAATGATGGAAGGGGACGTATCTATAGGAGGCTTGGGGAGCGTTATGTGAAGTGCTTCATTACTGAAACGGTCGCCTACGGAGGAGGTTCCGTCATGATGTGGGGAGGCATCTCACTGCATGCGAAAACCGATTTGGTATTAGTGACTGATGAGACTCGTAGCGGTAGATTAACTGCTCACCGGTATATCAAGAAGATCCTGCAGAAACACGTCGTTCCTTACGCGGGGTTTGTTGGCGATAGCTTTGTGCTAATACACGACAATGCGAGGCCACATGCTGCTGCGTCGATGCGTCAATATCTAGCGCAAGTGGGAATACCCACATTAGACTGGCCTGTGCGGAGTCCCGACCTCAATCCAATCAGCACATGTGGGATGAGTTCAAAAGAAGTTTTCGAGCCAGAAATTCAGCCCCTGTATCGCCGATGGACTTAAAGGTCGTGATGGCGGAAGAGAAGAATCCCACAGATAGTGATGAAAAAATTCACCTGCTCCACGAGAAACTGGCTGGAAGCAGTAATAAGGGCTAGGGGAGGGTAATACAAAATATTGATTTTGGTTTTTATCAATAAATTTAATTGTTAAGCTGTTTAATTTTTCCGCTCTCTCACCCCTATTTTCAATTCTTCTTTTGTTTCCCTTTTCAATCAGTTTAACGAGTAAAAAGCATGAGGTATGCTATGAAATTTGGTATCATTAGAAAGGGGATAGAATGGGCTTTCAAATGATACTAAAATCCGTAAAAATACATAAACATTAAATTCTAGGATCAGTTTAAAATGAAGACAAATAGTTTAAGTAAATTTTTCTGCTCACCAGTGTATATGTGTCACTATATGTGTATGAATTGATAAAACAGTTTCAACAGTTCGGAGGATAGTTTAACTAAATAATTTTATTTTAATTTTTCATTTTTTATCATAATTGCTGGCAATAAATTCGTTTTTGTTTAATGCATTTATACACATAAATTTCGTGCAAATTAAGGGAATTTATTTTTATCCAAGCTCATTAATATGGCAAAAGTGAAAACACTGGTTGTTGCTCTTAAAATGTTTAATTTATTTTTGTTTGGATTTCGTCATCGTTATGTTGTTTTTATTCATAAAAAAGCTGAAAGAATGTGATAAATTATAAATAAGCACTTCTTTTATTTGCTAATTATGATAAATTTATAATATGAATATGGCTAATTAATTTCGACCCATATAAGAGCCACGATACTGCAAGAAAATTATTATATACCGGTTTTCTTTCTCTAGAAGAGAAAATGGTCTGAACAAATTTTATTTAAAAAATAAACCGGTCAAGTGCAAGTTGAACTTGCGCAATTAGTGTTCCGTACGTTGAATGCTTTTATAACAAAAAATTTTGTTACAGAGGTATAAAATGATCAGTGACTTCACAAAACACACCCCAAATGAGTTTCCAATAAGGTTTGTTTCCAATCTTTACTGAAATCTGATGACCTTGAAATTTTTGTTTTTTTTTATATACCAGATAAATTATTAAAGGCATGCACTCGTGATAATTTTCGTTCAATCTACACCCCGTGGAGAATATTCCAGAATTTTTTCAAAATTTTTTGATAAGTACTTTTTGAGATAAGGCTGGGGGACAGCGATTTTTTTTTTTTTTCGCGATTTTTTAAAAATAATACAAAGAAAAGTGCTCGCACGTATTACATTATATATATTTTTTACTCGCGTATTCACAAGCTTTCATTTGACACCACACTCGATGACCCAGTAAATTTTTTTTTTCACTTCCTATTTCACCCCCCAAAACTAACCCATTAAGTTAAAGTTTAACTCTCAAAACTACATGGCTCTGATGAGGCCATCAATTTCCATATTATTACCAAATTTCAATTTTCTATGTCAAATAGTTTCGGAGAAAAAAATCGGGTGTGACAGACAGACAGACACCGAAGTCATCTTATAAGTGTTCCGTATGGAACACTAAAAATAGATCATTATAATTGTAAATTGACTATCGCTCTAGTTCGTTTATTGGAAGAGTTAGGTAAAAATGTTACATACGAGGTGCAATTCGAAAGTTTCCAGAATAACGTTATTAAATTTGAAGTGTAACATACACTTCTTTTAACCTATGGCTTAACCAAATTTTAAAATAGAAAAAAAGCAGACACATAAACAAACATATACCTTGTGTGAGTTTATAATAATAACTAGCCGGGCCCGCGGCTCCGCTCGCGTGGACTTGATTCACTACTATTGTCATTGCTTATTCCCTATGTTACCCAGCCTAATAAATATCTCCCATTATTTCCCCTTATCTCTCAATATTTCTCTTTATCTCCCATTATCTCTACATAATTTCCATTATCTAGGCTTATCTCTGCTTATCTCCCATTATTTCTCCTTATCTCCCATTATCTCACCTTATTTCCCATTATCTAGGCAAATCTCGACTTATCTCGTAATATTTCTCCTTATCTCCCATTATTTCTCCTTATCTCCCATTATCTCACCATAACTCCCATTATCTAGACTTATTTCTGCTTATCTCCCATTATTTCTCCTTATCTCTCATTATTTATACTTATCTCCCATTATCTCACCTTATCTCCCATTATTGAGGCTTATCTCGACTTATCTCCCATTATTTCTCCTTATCTCCCATTATCTCACCTTATCTTACCTTATCTCTCATTATCTAGGCTTATATCGATTTATATAGAACATATGTATAAATTTATAAAAACACGTAAATCGGATAAGACAGGTAAATCAGATAAGTGGTTCTCGCGTGATAAACGCATTAATGGACAGACAGAGAGACATTGCATTTTATATATACTATAAATTATAGATATTCTCTGCTACATAATATTGTTCCATATTTAATGGTTTAGGATGTGTATCGCAAGGGAACGCGCCAGAGGCAAACTTTTTTTCCGAATTCATTCACTATTTTACTTCACTGTTCATTTCTTATGCTACCTATCGTAATAAAATATAGCCTATAACCTGGCCAGAGAACATATGTTTTAAAAAAAAAAGTACGTAAATCGTATAAGTGGTTCTCCTGTGATAAGCGCACTAACGGACAGACAGACAGACAGAGAGACGTTGCATTTTATATATATTATAGATAAAAACCCCTTTCAAGAGGCAATACCCAAAAGCTCGACCCTTAAAACTATAAAATATCTTAGTTCAGATTAATCTGAACTACAATTGAGTACACTCTGTTTTCTGAAGTGCAGAATTTTTAAATAGAGGTGAGTTTCGTCACAGAGCAATTTAATTTACCTTTTTCTCTACGTTTTAAAATTAAGTAATGTTTGCTTTTTTTATGATTAAATTTAATAACGATCTTTTGGTGATTTTTTATAGCTGGCTACCCATTGTTTAATTGCATAAAGCTATAAATAATATTTAATTAATAGTTGATGTACGAAGCCTAACGGATAAAATGTTATTTGATTATTTAGATATTTCGTAGTGCTATCTGTTTTATTATATTCTTACTAGTAGATGGGACGGAAGCCTTCCGTGCCTCTGTTATTGGCTTCATTTCACGCCTTACTGCTAGTAAGGGTTAGTAGCATAAGCAGGAGCCTCGCGTGGCTCTGCCCTTGGCTCCATTGCACGGCTCAGCTAACACCACCTTATTTTATTATATTGTTATTAGTAGACTAGTAGAATCTGTCCTTATTACCATTGCACAACTCACTGCTAGTACGGGTGAGTAGTTGGTGCGGATGACTTGCGTGACTCAGCCCTTGGCATTATTGCACGTCTCCGCGAAAGACACTTTATTTGATTATGCTCTTTCTAATAGCGGGAGCGGGTGCCTTGCATGACTTTGCTCTTGGCACCATTGTACCACTCACTACTAGCAAGGGTTAGTAGTTGAAGCGAAAGCCTCGTGTGACTCGGCCCTTAGTATGTCTCAGCAAAAGCCACGTTGTTATATACTTGCTAGCAAGTGCTAGTGGATTGATTTTTCAGTTAATAAAAAGACATAGTCAAGAACAGTTAATTGATCTCCTGCTTAGTAAAAAGACATAGTGAAGCACAGTTTATTAATTTTGTAAATATTCAAAAGACATGGAAAACCACAATTGTCTAATGGTGATAATAATAATTGTCACGGTGAGATGAAGTTTTAGTCTCTATGTTGTGGAAACCGACAGATCAACAGGCTCAGCGATTAAAAGTTTGAGACCTTCTTAAGTTAGTTTTAAGTGTTATTATCGAGGGGCGCTATTTATCAACATTTTTGTTTCAGTTGCTTTTGCTACAGAGATATATTTTAAACAACTCTTTTTCAGTATACTACTACCTTACCTAAAGTATCAGAAAATGTTCCTTAGTGCCTAAGCTTTGATTTGAAGTACTTAAGAAGTCATTTAAATAATTTAGGCCCGAGAAATTGGCTATGTTATGTTTTTAAATGCAAATTTACGATTTCTTTTCCTTAGTTTTATAATATTTTTAGTTATTTTTGATTACTATACACAGCTTACTGTTACCATAAGTCTCAGCTAGTAATTTGAATCTTCACGAAGAAGTAAACCATAACTTATTACCGATTTATGACAATGGACTCATTTTTAATTATTATTAAGTAATTTGTAAATGTTTTTTATTACCGTATTTATTTAATTTTTATTATTTAATAATTACTACATTTAAAAACATATTTATTCCTCCATTTTATTTTGATCAGTTTTGTTTTTATACTTTAAGTAACTAGTATAATGTTGCTTTATAACTAGATTTTTTAATGCTATTGCTCCTACTTTACTTGTACGTTTAGTTACTCAGCGACATTCATCCAGTCAGAAACAGTGACCTTAGGTATATAAATAGATATGATTCTAGTGCTTTTAAGATCATACTGACTACATAATACACACTAATAGTACACTATAGTATAGTACTGACGTTTTGCAAAAAATTGAGCAAAAAATAGTAACAGTCCGATTTTGTAAACAAAAAAATTCCTTTTCACTTTATGTTAAGTAGAAAAACTCTTAAATGAATTACATGTAAATTTTATATGAAGATATAATAATTAAATTAATAAAAATTATAAAGTTACTGCACAAAATAATAATTTTAATGATATCAGTTTAACTAAATCAGTTAAATAAAATAATAAATTATATTTAAATTTTTGTAGCAATATATTTTTTATTTAGTAGGAAGATTACTACTTTTTCAAAATATTATGAAGCAAATAAAATTAATTTTCTTTCAAAAAAATCCTATGAGATAAAACATAAAACGGGTTTCTCAATATATTGGTGAAACCTGACTCTCCACTAAGTTTCATCCAAATCGGTGACCCAAATGCTCTGACCTCTCCTTGTAAGACATATGGTATACATTTCATAACTAATAAAAATGATCTTCGTTACAGCAGATACTAGAAATTCAAGAAAATTTCATTTTTTAAGAGGAACGGTAAATTTAAAACAAAAAAAAACCGGTCAAGTGCAAGTTGAACTTGCGCAATTAGTGTTCCGTACGTTGATTGCTTTTTAAATAAAAAAAATTTGTTACAGAGGTATAAAATGATCAGTGACTTCACTAAATACACCCCAAATGAGTTTTTCAACAAAGTTTGTTTCCAATCTTTACTGAAATACCTTGATATTTTTGTTTTTTTTATATACCATATAAATTATTAATTTATATGGTATATAAATTTTCGTTCAATCTACATCCCGTGGATAATATTCCAGAATTTTTTTGAAATTTTTTGATAAGTGCTTTTCGAGATAAGGCCCGGGACAACGATTTTTCGCGAATTTTTAAAAATAATACAAAGAAAAATGCGCGCAAGTATAATATTATATGTATATTTTTTACTCGTGTTTTCACAAGCTTTCATTTGACACCACACTCGATGACCTAGTAAAAAAATTTTTTTTTCACTTCCGACTTCACCCCCCAAAACTAACCCCTTAAGTCAAAATTTAATTCTCAAAACTACATGGCTCTGATAAGGCCAGCAATTCCTATATTATTATCAAATTTCACCTTTCTATGTCAAATAGTTTCGGAGAAAAAATCGGGTGTGACAGACAGACAGACAGACAGACACCGAAGTGATCTTATAAGTGTTCCGTACGGAACACTAAAAAGCCTAAAATTGAAAGTCAAAAGGGCCAGTTTCTTCAACCTAAATGAACCAAACGACTCCCTCAGCCACTCAACATGTACTCGTACTTGTGTATAATAATTAAAAATAACTTTGGTTAGTGAAAATATTATAAAACTCAAGAAAAATTATTTTTTAAAAAGAAATCGCAAATTTGCAATAAAGAAAGTAAATTTGAGAAAAAAATGGCCAATTTCTCTGCCCCAAATTGTTTAAATTAGTTCTTAAGTACTTCAAATGAAAGCTTCAGGACTAAGAAACATCTTTTGGTATCTTAGGTAAGTTAAAAAAAGCTGTTTAAAAAATTCCTCAGAAGGAAAGAACGTGAATCGGTAAAATTTATCAATATTATGAGGAGTGAAAAATATATCTAATATGTAAAAAATGGTTAAAGTTATGTTTGGATCAATTGAAATTAGCTTTCAGTTTTGCAAGTATACCTATTTAATTATAAATAACTGGTCAAGTGCAAGTTGAACTTGCGCAATTAGTGCATATAGCATATATTTCCTTTATGGATTTAAAGAGTGCCTTAAATCGAATGAAAATAAACGACATTCTGAGGTTGGTAGAAACAGAAAATTAAACTAATTGCGGAAATAAATAAAAATAAAATGAAAAATATAATGCCAAGAGGTAAAACAAAACCTACACCTATAAATGGAGGCATTATTGTTTTCAACTTAATGATGATAAGAGGCGAAGTAACAAACCAGAAGTTTACAGAATGGGACCTAACAAAATTAATATACTATGTTACGCTGATGACGACTGATAGCAGACAATAGAGACAATGTCCAAAGATAACTATACACATCCCACACACACAACAGCGAAAGCATATAACCTGCAGATCTCTGCGGAAAAAACAAGGTGATTAGTAGAGAGCCTCGAAGGAGCAAACTTGAAGTGGAAGGTAGCAGTATAGAACAGGTGATGACTTTTACATACCTTGGAATTGACATAATAAGCGAAAGTAACATAACAGCCGAAGTGAAAAGACACTTAATCCATATGGAATAATAAATATATGTCCATAGAGAGAAAAATGAGAGTATACAAAGAACTGTGAGACCGATCTTAACTTACACGGCAGAAACCCGAGCAGACACTAAAAGAACAAGGCAGATAAGTAAGAATAATGCGGGGCATAACACTCAGAAATAGACAAACAAATAAGAACATATAGAAGCAATGTAACATTCAGGGTATAACTAAATGGATAAAGACTAGGAAAAGAAACAAGGATGATCACGTGAACAGAATGGCGGACAGACTGGCTACCATCTCCAAAACTAATAAACTGTGCAGTAGAAGATCGATAGGAAGACCAAAGAAAAGATGGAAAGATAACCTACTAACAACAACAGAAACGGAATAAGAGGCACAGAACCAGGAGCAATCCTAGTCAGGCGAAGAAGAAGAAGAAGTTATCAGATATTAGATGTTCGTGAAAACATCTTTGAGATAGAGCAGAATTTTTTGTGATCACATAATTACATCACATTATTTATTTTCACTTAAATAATTCACAGTAATAATATTAAAAATACAGGCCAAAAAAAAAAAATATTTGTAAAAACTTTTTAAACCAATACATCTAAGTGTTATGTATTTTTGGGTGCTGAAACCGTATTTGGTGTCTTTTTGTATCACCCGCAGTTTTATTACAATATGACATCGATTAAATTTCAAAATAGGGAAAATTTGATACATAAAGTATGTAAGTTTCCTTCATATGGACCGAATGAGCAGCAGGCAGTGAAGCATAAGTATTTCCATTATGCAACAGAACACCTTTTAAACTAGTTTTTGATGAGTCTATAAAAAGCCTCCAATCTTCCTTCTTGTACTCAATGCCAAATTCGTTCATTAGACTACCAATATCATGGCAGTAAACCAAATACTCTTTCTGCTTGAAAAAACTGAGCAAACTGTTGATCTCTAGTGCTATAACGGTAAATAGATGTTCCAGATTCCAATAAATATTTTTCTTTCAGCCTAGAAGCAAGCAATTCTGCTTTTTCCTTAGTCAAACCCAAATCTCTCACTAAATCATTTAACTCAGCTTGTGTAAACAACTGTGGTTTTAAATTTTCTAGAGAACAGTGAAACTCATCATCATCCGGTCGACTTTCATTAAATTCGAGACTGGACTGTAAAACGTCATCAATAGATTGAGGTAGCTCAGGAACAGGAAGTCCCGGTCCATGTCCTACCAAACATAACATAGTTTGTGAGCCCAACATTTTTCTTGATTACCGATTTCTACACCAAAATATGCAAAGTATAGTTTTTTTTACAAAATCAGTAATGTTTCTTTGATGTTTTTTAACTAGAAACTCATTACATATATAACAAAAAGTATTGGGAGAGTTTTTACAACCGCGATTAGCCATACTCTGAGTGTGAATTAAAGCACATGGGTTAAACACTGCAATACGAAGTTATATTAACTGGAAAAAAACAGCTGTGACATTTATGGGAACTGCCAACGTAATAACATTTGATTTTACTGCCAAACATATAAAATTCTCATTTTATTGCCAACCTAATAACATTCAAATGAAAAAAAAAACTTTTCGCATTTTGAATATTAAAATGTGAAAAATTGGTGGGTGATACGACTTTTTATTATTATTTTCAGGCTCAGCACACCAAAAAACATAGGAATGAGGTAAAATTATTTAAAAAATTTTTTCATCGTTGGCCTGTGTAATCGGTTAATTAATTGATAAATTGTTATGCTTACCTCAGCTTAGTCATCATTTAACAATAGGAATCATCATTTCTGCTTGAAGCAAAGAAAGCAAACAAATATCTTGTTTTGTCACTGTGAAATACAACAATCAAAAAATAACTAATTGCGCAATTTTCTCTTAACGTCCCTATTGAAACACCTTGAACAATGATACACGATATTTAAAAAAAAAACGTTTTGTTTTGGGTATAATATGTAGTGAAAACAGTATCAGTGAAATATGACTTGAAATTTTAACATACGTACATAATAATACCCTAAGGGTTCTTACGTTAATCACGAAAAAAATCGTGTAAGTAAATTGTCGATAAAGTTTCTCCGATGAATCATTATACAAATATGTAGGAATATTATTATTTATTTATTAATGGTTCCTTATTGTTTATTGTTCTTTTTGCATTTCAAGCAGCGTTCGACACGAACAGTTTATTGAAGATAATTAAAAGTAAATTGCTTTTTCCTTTATTAAATATGAAAAAAAGATATATAAAAAAGTCTGTCATACTTCTTAATCTAAGGAGAATTTATCATTAATTTTGGGAGAGTTTAATTTTATTTTAATTCAATTTCGTTACCGCTCCTTTAAAAAGTAATAAACCTTGTTAGTCTAACGAAATTAATAGTTAAGTTTTATTTAAGTGATATCTGGTGAGAATGAGAGCATTTTTAATAGACATAATATAGATTCTCTTTCTCTATCTATACTTATAAAATAGTATCGTGACTGACAACGCACAGCCTAAACCGGTGAACCTAGAGATTTGAAACTTGAAGGAAATATCCTTTGAGTACCCCAGGGATGCACTAAGGAGGGATTTTTTGAAATTCCATTCCTAAAGGGGTGGTAAATTTTGTATGAAGAAACATTTTTTTAAAACCTACGATGATGACACTTTGTAAATATACCCTTCAAAATAAATAAAATAAAACACGTCTCATTATTTTGGAAAATTCGTCTCCTATGGGGGTGAACGGGAGTGGCAAAGTTTGTATGGTGAAACATTAATTATTTTTTCAAGGTACGATTTTGAAACTTTTTTGTACACTATTCGAAAGAAAGTAATACAAAAATACGTTTTAACTAATTTAAGGGTTGATTTATCAAAATGTATATAATTTTCATGGATCTACCCGAAAAAAAAACACAAAACACACATAGAAACTGACGGAGTTTGTATGTAAGAAAGAAATATTTATGTTGAAACTTTGAATAAATATTCTTATTCCAGAAATAATTAGACGTGTTTTTTTTAAAAAAAAAAATCAGCCTCCTAAAGGTTAAAATTAAGTTGCAAAGTTTATATACTTCCAGGGTGGAAATTTGAAGCGGTCGGTGGAGGAAAATTACTCGAAATATTGAGCAAATTTCATTATTTTTAGAAATCATACACGTTTTTAACTTCGACAACCTCCAATAGATGTATGACCACATAAAAGAATGCATCAAACAGGCGGCCCTAGAAGCATTAGGGAAAGAAGACAACGAGAATAAGAAACATAAAATTAGAATCTGTGAAAAAACCAAAGAATCTATAAAGGAGAAAAAAAAGACTATACGAAAAATGGCTGAATACAAAATCAGAAGAAGATCTACAGAAATATAAAGAGAAAAATGCAGAAACGAGGAGGATGATAAACAAAGAAAAGAACGAGAGTTGGGAAAAAATCGTGCGAACATGTAGAACAGTATATAGGAGGAACTAGAAGCACAGAGTCATGGAGAATCATTAAAGCATTAAGGACCAACAATAGAGAGAAGATGTATATAGAGTATATCCCAGAAAGCGAGTGGGAAGAATATTATAAGAAGCTGCTAACAGAAGACAGACAAGAATTCCAGGAAGAGAACCCTGAAGAAGAACAGAATAAGGAAAAAAAGAGATAGAATTAAACTATGAAGAAGTAAAGAAGACAATGAAAAACACTCAAAAATAATAAATCTGCAGGGCCTGAGGGTGTGGTAAATGAAATGATTAAGTACGGGTCTAATAAATTACATCGAATGCTGAGAAACATGTTCCACAGAGCGATAAATGGAGAAAAAAATACCAGAGGAATGGTCAAAAGCCTATGTAGTATCTATATTTAAAAAGGGAGACCGCAGAAAATCCACAAACTATAGAGGCTTAAGCATAATATCGAGTATGGGACGTTTGTATGGAAAAATTATTAAAAATATCAAAGAGGAAAATATAAAAGGAAAAATTGGAGAAGACCAAGTAGGCTTTATGGCCGGATAATCATGTATAGACCGCATATACACTATAAAACAAGCAATGGAAAAAAAAAACTGGCAAAGAATAGAGAAGTTCATTTAGCCTTCATAGACATAAGAAAGGCCTATGAGTCAGTACCAAGACAAAGATTATGGAACGCAATGAAAGAAATAGGCATTGACAAAGAACTAATATACGCAGTAAAAGCTCTCTACGAAAACAACACAGTGAACATAAAAATAGGACATAAAATAGGGAAGAGACTCCAAACATCAAAAGGCCTATTACGAGGATCCTCTACATCCCCCACACTATTCAAAATATACCTCGAACAAACATTAAAAAAATGGAAGCAAAAATGTAGTGGAATGGGAGTCCCAATACGAGAAGATTACTTATATACTCTAAGTTTCGCAGACGACCAAGTAATCATAACTCAAGATGAGGAAGACCTCAGTTAAATGGTAAGAAAACTGAAAGAAGAATACACTAAAGCAGGATTAGCAATAAACTTTGATAAAACGGAATATCTAACAACAAAGGAGGGAAACGTGGAGAATCTAGAAGTTGATAACGAAACAATAATCAAAGGAACCGATAGATTTAAATATTTAGGAACCATCATTTCAAGAAACGCAACATCAGAAGAAGAGATTAAAGTTAGATTAGGACAAACGCGGACATGCATAAGACAATTAAATTCGATCCTGTGGAACAAGCACATTACAAAGAGAAACAAAACACGCATATACAAATCAATAATACAAAGCATAATGACATACGGGACAGAAACATGGACGATCAACAAAAGAAATACATCTAAAATTAACGCGGTAGAGATGGAGTATTGTAGAAGATGTTGTAGAGTGACACGTATGGAGAGAATAACAAATGAAGAAATAAGAAGCAGAATGAACATCAAAGAGAACGTAATAAACACCATTGAAGAAAAACGATTAAAATGGTATAGACACATAAGACGGAGCGAAGATAATAGGTGGATAAAGAAAATAACGGAGTGGAGCCCTATAGGGAGAAGAAAAAGAGGAAGACCCAGACAATCGTGGAGAGACGATGTGGACGAGGCTATGGAGGACAGGGGTCTAACAGATGGAGACTGGGAAGATAGAAACGGATGGAATCAAAGGCTGAGAGAAGGAAGACAGCGTCAGCTGTAGAAAATCCTTGATATATATATATATATATATATATATATATATATATATATATATATATATATACGAGGCATGTTTTTTAAGTAAGTACCGTTTTGCGATTCCGCCGCCGCAGCGATACGGTCGGCGTTCCGCGCATGCGCGCTGGTAACCTACATCTCATGTCTACGCACTGACGCCATTACAGTCTGATTCTTCATTGTATACGTTGTTTACTGAGTGTTTAAGATGCCTCCGACAATCGTGAGTCCCGCCGATTGTGAAGTACGGGCTGTTATACGATTTCTTAGTGCTAAAGGCGTAAAACCGATCGATATTCATCGTGAGATCTGTGAAGTTTACGGACAAAACATTATGAGTGATGGAATGGTAAGGAAATGGGTGAGAGCATTTAAAGATGGCCGCACAAATGTGCATGATGAAGAACGGAGTGGGCGTCCTTCGGTCGTTAATGAAGATTTGGTGCAGAAAGTGGACGAAAAGGTGAGAGAAAACAGATGCTTTACAATTTCATCATTGTGCGACTGCTTTCCTCAATATTCTCGTAGTGTTTTGTATCGCATTGTGACCGAGTCAGGCGGCAGAGTTTTATGAGGAGGGTATTCAAAAATTGGTGCCACGTTATGACAAGTGCCTCAATATTCACGGAAATTATGTAGAAAAGTAGATTAAGGTACAGGCTTTCATGTAAAAATAAAATTATAGCGATATCTTTGCACGTCTTTTTTTAATTCCAAAACGGTACTTACTTAAAAAACATGCCTCGTATATATATATATATATATATATATATATATATATATATATATATATATATATATATATATATATATATATATATATACATTTTTAAAAAACCGCTTGCTTGAACTGGGAATCGAACCAGCCTAAACGACAACAAATAAGTGATCCTGCCTTTTATGGCACTAATGGATAGACACAACAATGAGGATCAAATATTTTTGTGAAATATTATGCTTTTAATTAGAGGAAAATCACATTTCATGGTTTTTCTTCTAATTTAAGAAAAAATATGCCTGAAAAGAATGTTTGGTTCATGTATTTCTCATTTATGCTGGTTCGATTCCCGGCTCAGACAAGCGGGTTTTCAAAAATATTGAAATATCGGTATCTTATTAAACTTCCACCCTGTATAGAATTTTTTTTAACTTACGACTTTGTATAAATACTATTAAATAAGAATAATTAGACACGTTTTTGATAATTATTCTAATATCAATTCCCTGAAGTTACAATCGAGATCTAAATTTTGTATGTAGTCCTAGTTGATGATACTTCCGTCCCCCATCAACGCTAAAACGCAAAAAACGAAGTATTGTGTCGCGATCTATAATGGGTCATCCCTACCACTCCGTCGCACCAAGCTTACCTTAAACATTTCTTGATTAGGTTTATTTGTATAATTCCATAGCTTTAGTAGGAAACTTTACACTAAGAAACATCATCATTTAAGTACACTGTTTCCACCCAATCAAGTTGTCCCTTTTTGTAAAAAAATACAGCATCATCACCCTCTTCCAATAAAAATGAGTAGTTATATTACCTCATCATCTACGCGTATGCCCCCCGTATGAAGTCGCGGGTAAAAGCTAGTCTATCTATATATATATATATATATATATATATATATATATATATATATATATATATATATATATATATATATATATATATATATATATATATCCGGCTTTATAGCGTTTTACGCCTACAGGTTCACTGCTGCCAGACTCTTCTATTATCCCAACGTCCCAATAATATTTTTTTTTTCTGAGATGGCTCTCTGGACGCTACCAATTCATTTCGGTCTTCCTCTCTTTACTTTCTCTGTGAGCCTTCAATTCAAAACTAGCTTTAGAATTCATTATCCTGTGATCCTTTCTACGTGTCCCTATCAAACTAGTTGTTTTTCTTGGATATCGTCTAGTACTGTTCTTTTTATCTTCATGACTTTTCAAATTTTTTCGTTTGTGATTTCATCCAGTCTTGATATTTCAGCTGACCTTCGCTAGTAGTCATCTCGAGAGTAAGAAGTTTCTGTTCTAAGTACTAGTTTAATTACTAAGCTCCGCAGCCCTAGAGTATGATGCCTTTAAAGCTTGCGTAATAGATGTAGGGCCTATTCTGGATGAACCATAAAATCGTTTCAAAGAATTTTATACTTCTATGAAACTTAAAAATAATAAATATAGTATCCTATCTCCAAAACATAAAACTTGTGTGAATTAAAAAACAATTTGCACAATTGTTGCTGTCTTAACTACGTTAAGAACCTTGGACTTTGTTAAGTTAAACGACTTCCCGCTATCTGCGGATATTTGTCTGAGTAGCCAAAGTCCAAGCGTTCAAAGGGAATGAAGAGATAAGCGTACTGTCATCTGCAAAGCTGTAGATTGGGTTTCTGGTCTTTTCCAGCAGATAGTTAATGTAAATGAGGAAGAGAGTAGGAGATAGAATGGAGCCTTGGGGCACAACGGCGTTGATGATGAAGGTGTTAGAAAGAAATCCGTCGACTGCCACTCGTAAAGAACGCTCTTTGAGGAAACATGAGAGCCACAAACAGAACTTTTCAGACGTACCATAAGAGCGTAGCTTAGCCAACAGTCCATCGTGCCAAACAAGAGCAACCTCTAGAGATTCTCCAAAGTGTTCAATTGCGTTGTTCCAAACATGTGTTTCAGAAGTCAGAAGATCTCCTGTTGATCTATGTTTATGAAAGCCATACTGGTGATCGCTAATAATGTTGAATCCTTCAAGATATTTTAGAAGATGCTGATTGATAGTCTTTTCCATGACTTTCGATATTATTGAAAGCAGTGCGACTGATCGGAAGTTATTTGGTAAGGTCTTCTTACCTTTTATAGGTATTGGCTGAACTGTGGCACAGTTCCAGCAGGAAGGAGATATTCCCTTTCTGTAGGATAGGTTGAAAAGTCTATAGAAAACTGGTGTTAGTTCCATCGCACAATTTTTGAGAATTATGGCACGTATTCCGTCAGCGCTAGAAGCTGTTTTGGTGTCTAGCTTCATTAAAATACGTTTAATGATACGCTGTCTGAAGACAATATCGGGTATCCTTGACTGCGCTATGGGAATAATAGGTAATGTTTTTCCTTGGAAATCGACAGTAGAATATGAAGCAAAGAGTTCAGCCAACAAGTTCGCTTTTTCAACAGGTGTCGTTGCAATAGAATTATATGGCATGGTAGATTTGGTGAAATTTTGACTAACTGCCTTAGCGACTGACAAAAAGGACCTGGAATTATTGGGACAAGCGAGAAGTTTGTTTTTAATTCGTTGATTGTGTGCCTTCTTGATTTGGTCGATAATTTCTTTGCATCTGTTCCGATCACGAACAAAGGTATTACTATTTATGGTGTTAGGATTTACACGCCACTGTCGGTAGGCAAGATGTTTAGAAGCAACAGCTTCTTTGCATTCTCGGTCAAACCAAGACTTTTTTCGAAAAAGGAATGTAAGCTTCCATACCAGCTAAAATAACATTAGAAACCTCCCTGGCGCAGTCAGATGGGTCGTCAGATCGAAAACAGCCTAAGGCCTTCTTCAGGTCTAATTTATAACCTTTATTTTCTTGGTGTAGTATTTTGAAATTTGGATCAAAAGAGCGATATTAAAGTTTTATAAGGCACTCTACTCATAGAAAACATGGTAAATAAAAAACTCAAAAATCAAGCTATTTCAGAAATTTTCCCAATAACAAAAGAAAAGTTGCCTTATAAAACTTTAACATTTTATGGTAACCTATCAGTAAAAATAAGAAAAATACTTAATCATCAAAATATCAACCTAGCATTCAAAACAGAACACTCAATAGAAAATTATAGAAAACGAACCGATAAAAATAATAAATCAGGTGTTTATGAATTAACCTGCGGCACGGGTCCTAAAATAAACATAGGACAAACAGATAGAACTTTTCAGACACGGATTAATGAACACTATAAAAGTTTTATAAATCGAAAAAATAACTCAACATATGCGAATCATCTATTACACAGGGCAACAAAAAAATATTTTTGTTTTGGTGCCTGGGATTTTAGAGCTGATTTTAACTATATTTGGGACGCTAAATCTATACATGCAATCCGTTTTTCTCTATCAGCTCTACTTTTTTAGATACATCAACTTATCTACCAATGTGGTTTTTATTCAGTATATTCATTTATGAGACTTCTAAAATTATTATATATTCATTAATGTAGGTACAATGGTTTTATTGTCAGTCTGTAATTGAGTAAATTCCAGGTAAATCTATAAATAGTGGAACCATTGCCTATCAGGTACCTGAACTGACCCTTTTAATCACCTAACTCGGGTAAGTCTCGTCAGTTTGTGCGTTCTTACTAATGAGAGTAGATCGAATTCGGCGTGTTATTTTATGTTAAGAAAAGAGTGTTTTTGTGTTATTGAACAGAATTAAAATGAGTTCAGGTTCCAGTTCAAGAAGAAGTTGTGTAAATCAACCTGATGTGTTTTGCTATATATGCGGAGAATACATGTTTTAACAAAATAGACAAACTATTACTGATTTTGTAAAGCGAGCGTATCTTGGATACTTTGGAGTTAAGCTTGGTGATCAGGACAAAACGTGGGCCCCGCATCTCGTATGTAAAACTTGTACAGAGCATTTACGGCAGTGGACTACCGGGAAAGAAAATGTCTAAAATTCGGCGTACCAATGGTTTGGAGAGAACCAAAAAACCACTTCAATGATTGTTATTTCTGTTTAGTAAATACTAATGGAATCAATCGAAATAACCGCAGTAAGTGGACTTATCCCAATTTAGACTCGGCAATACGCCCTATCCCGCACTCAGATGAAATACCGATTCCAAACATTTCATCAGCTACCACATATCTCCGATGACGAATATTTTCCCTCTGATTGCTCTTCTGATGCTAATAAAAGTTCTGATGCTAATGAAACTAACAGTGACTATGAGGGGACGTCATCAGTTCCTCAACGCTTCAATCAAAATGAATTAAATGATCTCACCAGGGATCTCAATTTATCGAAAAAAGCTTCTGAAGTACTGGCTTCTAGGTTGAACGACAAAAATTTACTGGAACAAGGAACCAAAATTACCTTTTACCGTACAAGAGAAAAAGATCTGCTACCATTCTTTTCTCAAGAAGACAATCTTGTATTTTGTCACGAAATTAGGGGACTCATGAAAGAAATATATTCCAGATGATTGGCGCCTATTTATTGACAGTTCAAAGCGAAGTTTAAAATGTGTCCTTCTACATAATGGGAATAAATATGGTTCAATACCACTAGCTCACTCAACGAAACTGAAAGAAGAATATAATACCATAGCTTTGGTCTTGCAGAAGATAAAGTATTACGAACATCAATGGATGATTTGTGTAGACTTAAAAATGGTAAACTTTCTTCTTGGGCAGCAAAGTGGTTACACGAAATATCCGTGTTTCTTGTGCCTCTGGGATAGTAGGGACAAAACACACCACTGGGTTAGAAAAGATTGGCCTCACGAGAGAAAACATGGACGTTGGGGAAAAGAATGTCATTAACGACGCTTTGGTTGAAAGAGAAAAAATCATACTTCCTCCGTTACATATAAAGTTGGGCTTAATGAAGCAATTTGTAAAGGCTCTTGATAAGAATGGGTCTTGTTTTGCATATATAGGGGTAAAAATGCATCAGTTGAGCACAGAAAAAACTCAAAGCAGGGATATTTGACGGCCCACAAATAAGACAATTAATTAAGGATCCTGCCTTCATAAATTCAATGAATCAAGTTGAACGAGAAGCTTGGACATCATTTGTTGCAGTTGTAGAAAATTTTCTAGGCAAACATAAAGCTCAAAAACTATGTTGAAATGGTTAACAAGATGCTTAATAGTTTCAAATCCTTAGAGTGCAATATGAGTATTAAAATACACTATTTACACAGCCACTTAGACTGTTTTCCAGAAAATTTAGGAGACATGAGTGAGGAACAAGGTGAAAGATTTCACCAAGATATTAAAGTTATGGAGGACCGCTACCAAGGAAGATGGGACATGCACATGATGGCAGATTACTGCTGGAGTTTAAAAAGGGACTGTTTAAAAAAACATTCAAGAATGTCGCGGAAAAGAAGCTTTCCAAGTGTTGAGTGACTATTTCATTTCTTCAATGTTTTTTTTTTGTTTGTAAGTATGACATAATATTGTATTTTGTATAACTAAAATAAAAATTTCGTATCTACTTTTGTTTACTACACTTACGGATTTGAGTTACAATAATGTAACTTATATTTCTCTAAAATTGTATATCTTAAAAATTTGAGCTCCTAGGTACAAATGAATACGTTATTTGAATTCAGGACATCAAATTGATATAGAATCAGCTCAAAAAACCTCGACACCAAAACAGCTGTTCCCCTGTGTTATCTGAAAATCAATTTTTTCATCCAAATTTCAAAATACTACACCAAGAAAATAAAGGTTATAAACTATACCTGAAGGAGGCCTTAGAAATAAACCGTATAAAAAATACAAATATTTTATTAAACGAACCAACAGAGACAAATAGGTTACCCTTTTTAAATTTATTCACATAATTGGTCCGTTGGAAATACCTATCATTAAGACAAATAATTTTTTCAAAGTATTTAGTTAATAGTTCTCTGTAATTACCCATCATAAAATTTGTTCATCATTTGGTACCTACTTTAGTTTATGTATTCCTAATAATTCTGTATATTATTTGTACTTGACAAAGCTATACAAATCGAACGTGGCGTAAGGCAAGGAGATACCCTATCCCCAAACTTTTCATTACAGCGTTAGAATATGCTTTCAAGAAGCTAGACTGGAAAAGCAAGGGTATAGTAACAGACGGGGAATATTTCCTCATCTCCGTTTTGAAGATGATGTGGTCCTAATAACAGACAAACTAGCTGAAATAAAAGAAATGTTAAATGAACTCAATATAACGTGCACAAAAATCGGCCTAAAAATGAATTCAAATAAAAACTAAGTATATAACAAATCTCGTCCCTAGTGAACAACTAACAATAACAGGCCAAAACGTAGAATTGGTAGAAAAATACATATATCTTGGACATGAAGCGAGAATAGGCAGGGACAATCAAACATGCGAAATCGAGAGAAGAATAACTCTAGCTTGGGCGGCATATGAAGCTCTAAGGGATGTTATCAAGAGCGACGTACCAATATGTTTAAAGCGTAAAGTGTTTAATCAATGCGTGCTGCCAGTTATGACTTATGGAGCAGAAATATCAACGCTTATAAAAAGATCAGCCTATAAAACTAAGTGTAACCCAAAGACGTATGGAAAGGTCGATGCTGGGAGTCACACAGATAAGATCAGACATGAAGAGCTGAGAGGTAGGACAGGTGTAACAGATGTTGTAAACCATATTACCAGAATGAAGGGGAGTTGGCAGGGCATGTGGCCAGACTAAAGGAAGCTAGGTGGACCCCTAAACTCTTAGAATGGAGACCTAGAACAGACACACGCAGCAGAGGCAGACCACCAACACGCTGAACGGACGACATAAGACGAATCTCCAGAAACTGGCTGCAGTCAGCGCAAGACAGAAAGAGGTGGAAAAGCTTAGGGGAGGACTATATCCTGCAGTGGATTTAGAGGGGCTGATTGATGATGATGATGACAAAGCTACATTGTTAACGAAACGCGTTGTACTGGAAAATAAAAAATAATGTGGGGAATTTGGTGTTTAAATAACCAGTTTTTTTTATTGTATTGAAGTCAAATAGTTTGAGTCGTTTTTTTTTGCTCACCAGTGTAGTTTTGGTACAAAATTATTTACCTTGTGTGTGGTAAATCATCCCATTTATTATAATAGGATCAAAATTTTAATAAATATCCGAACAAAATTAAGTCTGTCAACGGCTTTTTAACTATATCGAAAAGCCGATAGAACTATTTATCATCAATTAATTTTTTGCACATCTCGAATCAAGATATTCACATTAGCGTTGTGGGTTTGACAGCACTATTAATTTGCCAACAGTAGTGGGTTACTTAACACGGAATTTGCATATTAAAATGTGGTCAATGTCAGTGGTGGCGCATGATGTTTCCACACCTTATATCTTGGTTATTGTGAACAAGGAGCTTACAGGTGAAGCACCGACCATAAATTTACTTTCGTTTATTAGGGTTACTAGTAGTGCCCGCGGCTCCGCTCGCGTGGACTTGATTCACTACTATCGTCACTCCTAATTCCTTATGTTACCAAACGTAACAAAATATCTGCCATTATTGCCCCTTATCTCCCATTATCTCTATATAATTTCCATTTTCTAGGCTTATCTCTGCTCATCTCCCATTATTTTTCCTTATCTCCCATTATTTCCCCTTATCTCCCATTATCTCACCTTATCTCCCACTATCTAGGCTTACCTCGACTTATCTCGCAATATTTCTCCTTATCTCCCATTATTTCTCCTTATCTCCCATTATCTCACCGTAACTCCCATTATATAGACTTATCTCTGCTTATCTCCCATTATGTCTCCTTATCTCCCATTATCTCACCTCTCTCTGATTATCTAGGCTTATATCGAATTATATAGAACATATGTATAAATTTATAAAAACACGTAAATCGGATAAGTGGTTCTCAAGTGATAAGCGCACTAACGGACAGAGACAGACAGAGAGACGTTGCATTTTATATATATTATATTCTTTGTAACATGATATTGTTCCATATTTAATGCTTTAGGCAGTGTATTGCAAGAGAACGCGCTAGCGGCAAACTTTTCTCCGACTTGATTCACTATTATCGTCACTGCTTATTCCTTATGTCACCTAACTTAATAAAATATATCCTATAACCTGGCCAGAGAACATATGTATGTTAAAAAAAAAGCACGTAAATCGGATAAGTGGTTCTTCAGTGATAAGCGCACTAACGACCAGACAGACCGACAGAGAGAAGGTGCATTTTATATATATTATAAATAATCTTTGCTACATCATATTGTTCAACATTTAATGGTTTAGCATGTTTAAAAAAAAAAACACGTAAATCGGATAAGTGGTTCGACAGTGATAAGCGCACTAACGGACAGACAGAGAGACGTTGCATTTTATATATATTATAGATATAGATTATTATTATGTAACCTAGCCAAAGAATATATGTATGAATTTAAAAAAAGACACGTAAATCGGATAAGTGGTTCTCGCGTGATAAACGCACTAATGGACAGACAGACAGACAAAAAGACATTGCATTTTATATATATCATAGATTATAAGTATTCTCTGCTACAGAATATTGTTCCATATTTAATGGTTTAAGCTGTGTACTGCAAGAGAACGCGCTAGCGATCAACTTTTTTCCGACTTCATTCACTATTATCGTCACTGCTCATTACTTATGCTACCTATCGTAATAAAATATAGCCTATAACCTGGCCAGAGAACATATGTATGTTTAAAAAAAAAGTACGTAAATCGGATAAAGTGATTCTCCAGTGATAAGCGCACTAACGGACAGACAGACAGACAGAGATACGTTGCATTTTATATATATTATAGATGTAATAAAATATACATCTATAACCTGGTCAGAGAACATACGTATAAATTTAAAAAATCACGTAAATCGGATAAGTGGTTCTCGAGGGATAAGCGCACTAACGGACAGACAGATAGACAGAGAGACGTTGCATTTTATATATATTATAGATATAGATTATTATTATTATTATATAACCTAGCCAAAGAATATATGTTTGAATTCAAAAAAAGACACGTAAATCGGATAAGTGGTTCTCGCGTGATAAACGCACTAATGGACAGACAGACAGACAGAGAGACATTGCATTTTATATATATATTATAAATTACTAAGTAATCGAGAGTGGTGTCAAATGAAAGCTTGTGAAAACACGAGTAAAAAATACATATATAATGTAATACTTGCGCGCACTTTTCTTGGTATTATTTTTAAAAAATCGCGAAAAATCGCTGTCCACCCGCCTTATCTCGAAAAGTACTTATCAAAAAATTTTGAAAAAATTCTGGAATATTCTCCACGGGATGTAGATTGAACAAAAATTATCACGAGTGCATTACCTGTAATAATTTATCTGGTATACAAAATAAAAACAGAAATTTCAAGGTTATCAATTTTCAGTAAAGATTGGAAATAAATTTTGTTGAAAACTCATTTGGGGTGTAGATTGAACGAAAATTATCACGAGTGCATTACCTGTAATAATTTATCTGTAAAAAATATATATATAATGTAATACTTGCGCGCACTTTTCTTTGTATTATTTAAAAAAATTATTAAAAATTTCAAGGTCATCAATTTTCAGTAAAGATTGGAAATAAACTTTGTTGAAAACTTATTTGGGGTGTGTTTTGTGAGGTCACTGATCATTTTATATCACCATAACATAAACTTTGACTTAAGAGATTCATTTTGAGGGGTGAAATCGGAAGTGAAAAAAAATTTTTTTATTAGGTCATCGAGTGTGGTGTCAAATGAAAGCTTGTGAAAACACGAGTAAAAAATATATATATAATGTAATACTTGCGCGCACTTTTCTTTGTATTATTTTTAAAAAATCGCGAAAAATCGCTGTCCACCCCGCCTTATCTCGGAAAATACTTATCAAAAAATTTTGATAAAATTCTGGAATATTCTCCACGGGGTGTAGATTGAATGAAAATTATCACGAGTGCATTGCCTGTAATAATTTATCTGGTATATAAAAAAACCAAAATTTCAAGGTCAACAGTTTTCAGTAAAGATTGGAAACAAACTTTATTGAAAACTCATTTGGGTTGTGTTTTGTGAAGTCACTGATCATTTTATACCACCCTAACAAAAATTTTTATTTTAAAAACAATCAACATACGGAACACTTATTGTGCAAGTTCAACTTGCACTTGACCGGTTATTTTTTTATATGTCCCTTCAACCATTTTTACCCTCATACTTACAGATAGGCAATCTTTTAATAATTTTAATTCTTTAATTGCATTAGGTAAATTTTGTGAAAGCTTTATTTTATTGCAAGCATCGCTCCAACTCAGGAAAGAACCAAGTAAATCATTATTAAAATTTATTATATTTGATACCTACCGATTACAACTTAAGTATTAGAGTCGTAATGACTGCTGCCGTTAGAAACCTCATGTTGGATGTCAGTATTAGCCCCAGTAATTTTTTTACACATCCTACACTTCATAAATAAAATTGATGCCAAACCAGAACGTTTTTCGGTTACAATATCAGTCAACGACAATAAAAACTCACAATGCTTACAAAACATATTCTTTCCAAGTGTTTTGAGGTGAATTATTCTGCGACCAGCTACATCATCCGATTTATCATTATATTTACTGGAGTGTTCACGTCGGTTATAAGGTTGGGTGTCACAAACTTGCCATGTTCATCTCTTAATTTATTTGCTAATGTAATTTGCTTCAAATTTTTCTCGTATTTTTTGTGTAACTCTTTTGCCTTTCCAATGAAATACTTTTTTTGTATGATTTAATTTTGACTCGGACATTTTAGTAAACATACGTACATAACCTATAACTTGTTGATGTTTGCGCAAGATCATGCGCTAGTGTCTCGCGCCAGATTTAAATATTGAATATTTTGAGTGAAACAGAGTTACTCTAAGCATATCTCTATCTCTTTTGCTTTACGCGGCGTTGCCAAATCTAAATACTATGGAAGTCAATTGAGCCAAAGCACACATTTGCAACATGTCGTATCGACAGTACTACCTTAACTAAGCTTCGTAGTAAAATGCTCTTTAAAATAAATATGTACAACTGCTAAATTAAATAACCGGCCAAGTACAAGTCGGACTTGCGCAATTAGTGTTCCGTGCGTTGGTTGCTTTTAAAATAAAATTTTTTGTTATGGGGGCATAAAATGATTAATGACTTCACAAAGCATACCCCAAATGAGTTTTCAACCAAGTTTTTTTCCGTTCTTTACTGGAAACTAATGACTTTGAAATTTCTGTTTTTTTTTATATACCAGATCAATTATTAAAGGTAATGCGCTCGTGATAATTTTCGTTCAATCTACGAGGCTGGTTTGAAAAGTCCGTGCAAAGTCCGAGAGATGGCACCACCGGCGCGTATCGAAGTCATGTTTAGTTAGTAGCATCTCTTGAATGAACGCACACCAAGTTTCAGCCATATTGGTCTATTTCTTTGTGTTTGGCATTCGTGTGAATCAAGGAAGTCGAGTGATTTTCAAGAAATGGACGAAAAAAGAATTTCGTGTGGTGATTAAACATTACTTTATGAAAGGCAAAACGCCTTAGGAGACTAAAGAGAAGCTTGATAAACATCATGGTGACTCTGCACCTTCGACTAGAACAGTTTATAAGTGGTTTCAAAAGTTTCGGACTGGCCATATGGGCACAAGTGACGCTGAACGTTCTGGACGGCCTGTGGAGGTTACGACTCCAGAAATCATTGATCAAATCCATGATATGGTGATGGATGACAGAAGAATTAAGGTGCGTGAGATTGCTAGTGCTGTGAGCATCTCGACTGAACGGCTACATAATATTTTGCATAAACATTTGGACATGAGAAAGCTATCCGCAAGATGGGTGCCGCGATTGCTCACGCTTGACCAAAAACGGAATCGAAGTGTTGCAAGGATGGTTTGCAGCTGTTCCAGAAGAATCCGGAGGACTTTAAGCGTCGTTTCGTCACTGTGGATGAAACATGGATACACTACTATAATCCTGAGACCAAACGACAATCTAAACAATGGGTTACCAAGGGGGAATCTGCACCAAAAAAGGCGAAGACCGTTCCTTCGGCCGGAAAGGTTATGGCGACTGTCTTTTGGGATTCGCAAGGGATAATCCTCATCGACTATCTGGAAAAGGGTAAAACTATTACAGGTGAATATTATTCATGCTTATTGGACCGTTTGAAAACCGAGCTGCAAGAAAAACGCCCGCGATTGGCCCACAAGAAAGTCCTTTTCCATCACGACAACGCACCAGTACACACCCCAGCAGTTGTGGTCGCAAAATTAATGGAACTAGGATTCCAACTCGTTTCACATCCCCCCTATTCTCCAAACTTGGCTCCCTCGGACTACTATTTGTTCCCCAATTTGAAGAAATGGCTGGCGGGACAAAGATTTTATTCAAACGAGGAGGTGATTGCAGACACTAATGGATATTTTGCAGACTTGGACAAATCCTATTATTCGGAAGGGATCAACAAATTAGAACATCGTTGGACGAAGTGTATAAGCCTAAAAGGAGACTATGTCGAAAAATAAAAAAGGTTTACCCCAAACACATAAGTAGTTTTTATTTTTGCACGGACTTTTCAAACCAGCCTCGAACACTCTGTGGAGAGTATTCCAGAAATTTTTCAAAATTTCTTGATCATTACTTTTCGAGATAAGGGGGGACAGTGATTTTTCGCAATGTTTTGAAAATAATAGAAAAAAAAAAGTGTGCGCAAGCATTACATTGTATACCTTTTTAAACTTGTGTTTTTACAAGCTGTGACATCCCACTCGATTACCTGGTAAAAAAAAAATTTTTCACTTCTGATTTCACCCCCTAAAACTAACCCTTTATATCAAAGTTTAACTTTCAAAAATACACGGTTCTAATGAGGCAACCAATTTCTAAAGGGTGTTTTTTATAGAGGTATAAAACTTTAAGTTGGCAACACTTTTTTAACTGGCGGCCATCTTGTCAGCTATCAAGTGATTTATGTTTAGTTTGGTTTGGCATTTCAACATGAAGAGACTGACGTCTGAACAACGCTTCCAAATTGTGCAAACTTATTTTGAAAATCATGGTTCTGTTCGAAATACGTATCGCGCACTATGTCCATTTTACGGTCAACATAATCGTCCATCAGAGCAATTAATTCGATTAACTATAGAACGTTTTCGCACCACGTTTACTCTAAATGATAATACGCATCCACAGAGACGTCGTACAGTGCGTACAGAAGAAGTCATTGCTGCTGTAGAGCGTAGCGTAGAGGAAGACCCGAATCAGTCTATCCGCCATCGTGCACAGGAATTGGATATGTGTCCATCCACTTTATGGAAAATTTTGCGGAAAGATCTTGGTTTGCGTGCTTACAAAATCCAACTCGTGCAACAATTGAAGCCACACGATCACCTAGCAAGGCGTAGATTCGGTGAATGGGCCCAAAACAAGATTGCCATTGATCCCGATTTTCATAAGCGAATTTTGTTTAGCGATGAAGCTCACTTTTGTTTGAATGGATACGTCAATAAACAAAACTGCCGTATTTGGAGTGATGATAATCCTCAAGTGTATGTTGAGACACCGTTACATCCAGAAAAACTGACTGTTTGGTGTGCTTTATGGGCTGGTGGAATCATTGGTCCGTACTTCTTTAAAAACGATGCTGGTCAGAACGTTACAGTCAATGGTGACCGCTATAGAGCCATGATTACTGACTTTTTCGTTCATCAATTGAACAACCATGATGTGCAGGAGCTGTGGTTTCAACAAGACGGCGCAACATGTCACACAGCTCGTGCCACAATTGATTTATTGAAGGAAACGTTTGGTAACCGCATAGTTTCACGTTTCGGACCCGTGAATTGGCCTCCAAGATCGTACGATTTAACGCCGCTAGACTATTTTCTGTGGGGATATGTGAAGTCGCTAGTCTACGCCGATAAGCCCGAAACGATTGACCACTTGGAGGACAACATTCGCCGCGTTATTGCCGATATACGGCCACAAATGTTAGAAAAAGTCATCGAAAATTGGACCTCCAGATTAGACTACGTCCGAGCCAGCCGTGGCGGTCATATGCCAGAAGTCATATTTAAATTATAATGCCAGAAGATTATCTTTCGAATAAAGTAAATTTCATGTCAATTTAAAAAAATTCATCTTTGTTTTATTCCATTTCAAAGTTCTATACCTCTATAAAAAACACTCTATATATTAGTGTCAAACTTTAACTTTCACAGACACTTTCGGAGAAAATCGGGTGTAACAGACAGACGGACAGACACTGAAGTGATCTTATAATATATGTTCCGTACGGAACAGTAAAAAGTACCGAGATTTTCGAAGGTATAGATCAACATCTGATCGGATTATTATTTGTTTAGCTTGGTATTGTAAAAGTCCTCAAACTGTAGTAAAACAGAAGCAGCCTAACGCCTAAATCTTAAAACTAGACGGTTTATGATTTAGGCGCACTAGAGTATGCCGGCCAAGTTTTCCTATTTCACAAAAGTGGAAAACTATTTACATGAACCAAGTTGCGGCCTGGTTTCCACCTACAAAACATTACTTTCTGCAAAGTTAGCATCATAAAAAAATCAATTTGTTGTTAAGATATACTTTATCATATCTTAGTAAAAACTTCCAGTGTCTGTCTGATTCACTAACATTACAATTGTAGGATATTTCCGGTAAACGCCGAGGCTTAAAAATTTGATCACTTCCAGATTTTTGCGGAAAAGTATAGTTGACACAATAAAGAAGCTCATATTTCTTCGGTTGTCGGCGTAACTCTGAGACTTGATATCATTCTATGGCATGGATATGAGGCGTTGCGGATAGTAGGGGCGAACTCAACATTGGGTCAAATTTTTTTTTTTATATAATTCTATTTTATAGTACTTTTCCTACATCACATACCGGTCTAATTGTTGAGTTTGCCCTTGCTTCGCCTTCAAATTTCAGTATCAAATAAATGAAAAATTTCGAACAGGCGATAGCCGGGCGGGTAGTAAGGGCGAACTCAACCATTTCGCGCGGAGCAACCGCCGGTATTGCGTCACTAAATGAGGTTTTTACTTGAAATTTTACGCTTTCTGCGTGTTAGTTCAAGTAAATTTTGAAGTTAATACGTTTATGTTTTGTTTGGTTTGTTGCTTCTTTTTTTAAGAAAAGTATGGCGCAACCTGGACCTTCTAGTAGTGAAGTAAGTGTACAACATTTAGATGGTAGTGCTGTGTCGGGTTATTCGCGAAAGAGACCTGCTAAGATGAATGATTGGCAAAAAAACGAGTGTAAGTTGAAACGAAATTCAGGAAGTGCTTACATTTCAAGAATTAACAAAAGGCACGTTGTTGCCCGCAAAATTGGACCTCCTTGCAAGTGTGGATGTTTTGAGAAAATAGGCGCTGAACTGGTCACCAATATTTTTGACTCTTTTTGGCAAATTGGAAACTATGATCTACAGAATGCTTACTTATCAAAATTGTTGATCTGCAATGATGTAAAAAGATCTTACGTAAAGGGGCGTCCAAGACGTACCCTGAGACGCATTCAATATAATGTGACTGTTGATCACGCTAATCGTGAAGTTTGTCGTACTGCGTTTTATAACATTCATGGCATCTCTGAAAAGCGCGTTCGAGTCGTACTTGACAAAACTAGCAGAACTGGAACTGTTACAACGGATCAAAGGGGAGGTGTGAACCCGCGAAGAAAATAGGAAATGACGATCTTTCTAAAGTAAAAGAACACATCATGTCACTACCTACTGTCACCAGTCATTACAGTCGCGCCAAAAGCCCTCATCGAAAATACTTACCTGTTGGACTTAATATTAAAAAGCTCTATTCTCTTTACGATGAATGGCTTACGGAAAATTACCCTGGTTACAGCCCGGTAAATCAGCACTATTATCGTGATACGTTTAATATGCAGTTCAAAAGTATAAGTTAATGATTGAAAACTGTCGCCGAAAAAACCAGTTTTGCGTTGTCCAACTTAGACAGGACATAATTTTCAATTTCTCTAATTTTCAAAAGAAAATTACTAAAATGCAGATGGCTGGTGCTAAGTTTAAAGATGGAAAGATCTTTGAATTTACAAATAACTTTAAGCAAGGTTTCTACATTCATTCTGCTTACAATTTGGATGTTAAAAAACGGCAGTCAAACTACAAAAAGGCAAGGTGAAAAAACTATGATCCTGATCATTTTCATTTGGCCAGTGAAACACTGACGAGACTTTACAGTGCTCCCATTAAAATACCAGCCCCCAAATTAAAGGACATTCAGGACTTGTTACCGTATGTTCCCCTACCTTGGAGTCGGTACTTTACTAACATTATAGCCTCTCAAGACGCAGCAACGAATAAGAGCACCGAAAATGAAGATGTTATGGACGATGACCAAATAGATTACAACTGAACTTGGCTAATTATTTGTTTCTTTTCTTTAGTTTTTTTTGTGTTAGTTTCAATACCATATTTCCACTGTTTTGTATGTTGTATCAAGTAGTAACTATTTTGTAATAACAAAACCTTTAATTAAAACAATAACCTTAAAATTAAATAAAATGTGTTCAAAATTTTTAATACCGGTCTAATTTTTTCCCAGGTATTGCCAATTTTAGGTGATAGTGTAGCATCAGAAACGAACAATAAAATATGAAAAAAAAATACACAAATAAATATTTAAAAAACATTTAAAAATTCACGGAATACACTATTCTACTTAAAATAAATAATAAAAAAGCTAATAAATTATAAATAAATAATAAAAACCTAATTTTGCCAATATTTTGTTGAGTTCGCCATTTAGATTTTTCTATAAATTCAATTTTTTCGAAACTTCATTTTGTTGAGTTCGCCTTTACTATCCGCAACGCCTCACTTCGGTTGTCGGCGTAACTCTGAGACTTGATATCATTCTATGGCATGGATATATTGTATGGAACGATTTTCGTTGAAGAAAGGACTTCATCAAAACTTATGGAAAATTTTATTGGTACGAAATTAAGAATCGAAAAAACATCAAGATCAAACCCGCGCCACTGACCGTTTTCAATATTTATTTAAAAAATAAAAGCGGTTTAACTTCGATAGTATTTCATAAAATTTATTGGTTTTCTCTTATCGAAAGCTTAGCGCTGTAAAACATCGAGAAAACATGGTTTATCGTAAAATTATTCGAAAATAATCAAATATAATATTTTTCTTCCCCATTCGGTAGCCTTATGGTAATTTAATCACGTGTGTACACTCAAAAAAAAAATAGGTTAGTCCAACCAAAAATATTGTATTAAGGGTTTTTGGTGGGAGCGTGCTCATTTTGTGCGAGAGTGTTACAAAACAATGATTCAAAAACCTTTACATTCGCATAAAATGGCAGCTTGGGTCGCGTTGTTGGCACACGCAATAATCGGCTTGTATCTCTTTTGACGATGACAGATGCAACTGTTAATTCGAAGCAACGTGTCTAGATAATTTAAAATTTCTTCACCCTCACTGTATAAAATTTTGATTGTTAAAACTAGAGAACCTTGCCGAGGCATTATTTTACACACTTGGAACAGATCTTTATCATTCAAGAGATTTTATCTTTTCAGTTGATATCCAAAGGTTGGTCTCCATGTAGCCTTGATTTTATACTCACTGTACAGGCTGAGTCAACGAGAAAGTAAATTTCATTATCTCATTTGTTTCGGGAATGACGAAAAAATGTTGAATACAATAGTTTTAGGGAATGTTAAGGTGCACAGTTTAAAATTATTTTGAGTATATAGGGTACTTCAAAAAACTGTGGCCGATATAACTTATGTTTTTATAAATGGAACATCCTATTTTCTAATTTATTTTTAGATTCTGCGTAAAATTTTATAACTTTTTTATTAATAATGTTATATACCTAAACCTAAGAACTAATATACGCAGTAAAAGCTCTCTCTACGAAAACAACACAGTGAACATAAAAATAGGACATAAAATAGGGAGGAGACTCCAAACATCAAAAGGCCTATTACAAGGATGCTCTACATCCCCAACACTATTCAAAATATACCTCGAAGAAACATTAAAAAAATGGAAGCAAAAATGTAGTGGAATGGGAGTCTCAATACGAGAAGATTATTTGTATACTCTAAGTTTCGCAGACGACCAAGTAATCATAGCGCAAGATGAGGAAGACCTCAGTTATATGGTAAGAAAACTGAAAGAAGAATACACTAAAGCAGAATTGGCAATAAACTTTGATAAAACGGAATATCTAACAACAAAGGAGGGAAACGTGGAGAATCTAGAAGTAGATAACGAAACAATAATCAAAGGAACCGATAGATTTAAATATCTAGGAACCATCATTTCAAAAAACGCAACATCAGAAGAAGAGATTAAAGCTAGATTAGGACAAACGCGAAACATGCATTAGACAATTAAATTCGATCCTGTGGGACAAGCACATTACAAAGAGAAACAAGACACGCATATACAAATCAATAATACAAAGCATAATGACATACGGGTCAGAAACATGGACGATCAACAAAAGAAATAAATCTAAAATTAACGCGGTAGAGATGGGGTATTGGAGAAGATGTTGTAGAGTGACACGTGTGGAGAGAATAACAAATGAAGAAATAAGAAGCAGAATGAACATCAAAGAGAACGCAATAAACACCATTGAAGAAAAAACGATTAAAATGGTATGGGCACATAAGACGAAGCGAAGATAATCGGTGGATAAAGAAAATAACGGAGTGGAGCCCTATAGGGAGAAGAAAAAGGGAAAGACCCAGACGATCGTGGAGAGACGATGTGGACGAGGCTATGGAGGACAGGGGTCTAACAGATGGAGACTGGGAAGATAGAAACGGATGGAATCAAAGGCTGAGAGAAGGAAGACAGCGTCAGCTGTAAAAAATCCTTGTTATATATATATATATATATATATATATTATATATATATATATATATATATATATAATATATATATATATATATATATATATATATATAAATATATATATATATATATATATATTATATATTATATACATATAAAATATATATATATATATATATATATATATATTAATATATATATATATATATAATATATATATATATATATATATATACCTAAACCTAATAGTTTTTTTAATATTTCAATTTTTTTTAAAAATACTAGTTTTCAGTTTTGTAAAAAAATTTCCAGTAGCGCCATTGATTCTGAAGGTGGAATACTCATAAGTATAATTGGTACGAGCGTTCTATAGAGATGAAAAAAAGATATATGTAAAGAAATTTGAGTTAGATGCTACAGGATGTTCAAAATAAATTTATGCATTTCGACTACTTTAAACTGAAAAATCTCAAATTTTTTAAATGGCACACCCTGTATATTATTATTTTCTGATAGATTTTTATAAAACCCTCTAACTTTTATTAAGTATGTCATATACCTATTTCTAATAGTTTTCGATTTTAATTTTTCGAATTTTTTCAATTTTTATCCCTTAAAATAAATTATGGCGGACACGGACCGACTGTAGCTACAAAATAATTTACAATTATACGATTTTAATATCTACGAAAAAGATATTTATATATATATAGAATAGTTTTATTTCATTGGAGAATTATATATATATATATATATATAATATATATATATATATATATATATATATATATATATATATATATTGTGTGTGAACATTTGTTATGGCCCTTTGCCGAGTTCCCCAACTTTTCTACTAATCTTAATTTCTTTCTCCCCGCAGTTCCACTTGAAAAAAAATTTTGTTAAGTTACGGCAACTTTTGCTCTCTGTTTTTATTTTTTTATAGAAAATGGGTTTTTTTTTTCTTTTCAAAATTAATACAGTAAATATGGAGCGGAAGCAATTAACTATTTTCCGGAATCGGGTTAAATATAACTACAAGTTGGTTAGAATGACCAGTAGGAGGAATTTTTTATTGAAGTGCCGCTCAACGGGACTTGTCCCTAGACACATTGTACAAAACTTTGGATGCATGAACAACCTGATGTCAGATAACCAAACGACAACAGGATGATCCAGCGCGTCCAAAGTAAGTGTGTGCCCTGATGAAGGTCCCAATCAAGGACCGAAATATAGGCTAAATGAACATTGTGTGAACATCTGTTATGCCCTTTGCGGAGTTCTCCTAATTGCGTCTTGGAAAAAAAATTTTTGTTAGATACAGCAACTTTTGCTCCCTGTTTTATATATATATATATATATATATATTATATTAATATATATATATATATATATATATATATATATATATATTATATATATATATTATATACTATTATATATATATATATATATATATATATATATATTTATATATATATATATATATATATATATATATATATATATATATATATATATATTCAGTCCAAAAAGTCTCCATACACCACCTGCTTTCTATACTATTTTTGTGTTATGTTTATTAATTAATTAGAACTAACAACTTCGTTTAAAATAAATATTATGTTTGCAAAAGCGCCGTTTAAGTTCCTCCCACAAATTCTCGATAGGGTTAACGTTGGGTGATGCGGAGGTGTATGAAGTTACTGTCGCACATTATGGATCATCCATTCTCGTACCAAGTTTGCGGTATGTTTCGCATCATTGTCCCGGTTGGAAAATGTATCTTTTTTCGAGTGCTAATTTTTGGACACTTTCTCTTAAATTGTCCCTCAAAAATGTTCAGATAAACATGCTGATCCATGGTAGCATTAATAAAATGTAAATTTCCCAAACCCTCCAGCGAACGTGTATCCCCAAAGTAGAATACTGTCTCACCCCCCTTTGTCTCACCGTGGAACAAAGGTTTTTAATATCGAATGCGATATTTTCTTTCTCCAAACTTTAGTTCTGCCATCAGACCCAAAAAAGTTAATTTTAGTTTCATCGCTAAAGATTACGGATTCCCAAAATTCAGGAGGTTTGGTTTAGTAACGTATCCTCTAACAAAAACTAACCGCTTTTTGCGATTAGCTTCCGAATTTAACGGTTGTGTAAATAATTCCTCACTGTTTGTGAACAAACATTTTTTTAAAATAGTTCCCGTACTTCTTTTTTAATTTTGGTGAACTTTTCTTGGGATCTATAATTATTTGGCCTAAACAATACATTATTCAGGTGGCGTCAGTTTCCTCCCTAGGACGACCGGAGCGAAGTCGAATTTTATAGGAACCCGTTGATTTATACTGGTTTACAATATACTGAATGCATGCGATTTTTTAAAAAAATTTCTTATATTTCTGTATGATTTTCCATCTTTCCACAAATCAATTATAATCTTTCGAACTTGAAATGGAATTTGACAATTTCTCTCGCTCATTTTTAATACTACTTTGAAAGGCCACTACAAAATTACTAGCAACAAATGACAGATTATAAAGTATGGCCGAAAATCATTCATTTGTTTCCAGTTTAGCGAGCAATAGACAGCTTGATGAAATGCGGCTGATTATAACGTGTCTTTTTCAATGCAGTTTCTTGAGTGTATGCATTCCAATATAATTAGTTAAACATAACAGAAAAATAGTATAGAAAACAGATTTTCTTCTTTTTTTTTCTCGCCCTCTGAGACAACTAAATAAGTAATGGAATCCTGATTATGAATAAGAATATTAATCGGATTAGTAATAAAAACCGCCCGCATTAGAAGAACGCCGGGAAAGTAACGGTTCGTATTTAGATGCCTTTACTTTTGAGAAATAATTTTCCTATTATACACAGTACAGTTTATTTTTTT
>CM032449.1:212605221-212681120 GCA_019049505.1 Pachyrhynchus sulphureomaculatus
GGATGACAGAAGAGTTAAGGTGCGTGAGATTGCTAGTGCTGTGGGCATCTCGACTGAATGGGTACATAATATTTTGCATAAACATTTGGACATGACAAAACTATCCACAAGATGGGTGCCGCGATTGCTCACGCTTGACCAAAAACGGAATCGTGTGAAGTGTTGCAAGGATAATTTGCAGCTGTTCCAGAAGAATCCGGAGGACTTTAAGCGTCATTTCGTCACTGTGGATGAAACATGGATACATTACTATACTCCTGAGACCAAACAACAATCTAAACAATGGGTTACCAAGGGGGAATCTGCACCAAAAAAGGCGAAGACCGTTCCTTCGGCCGGAAAGGTTATGGCGACTGTCTTTTGGGATTCACAAGGGATAATCCTCATCGACTATCTGGAAAAGGGTAAAACTATTACAGGTGAATATTATTCATAGTTATTGGACCGTTTGAAAACCGAGCTGCAACAAAAACGCCCGCGACTGGCCCACAAGAAAGTCCTTTTCCATCACGACAACGCACCAGCACACACCTCAATAGTTGTGGTCGCAAAATGAATGGAAATAGGATTCCAACTCGTTTCACATCGCCCCTATTCTCCAGGACTACTATTTGTTCCCCAATTTAAAGAAATGGCTGGCGGGACAAAGATTTTATTCAAACGAGGAGGTGATTGCAGACACTAATGGATATTTTGCAGACTTGGATAAATCCTATTATTCGGAAGGGATCAACAAACTAGAACATCGTTGACGAAGTGTATAAGCCTAAAAGGAGACTATGTCGAAAAATAAAAAAGGTTTACCCCAAACACATAAGTAGTTTTTATTTTTGAACGGACTTTTCAAACCAGCATCGTATGACATCGATTAAATTTCAAAATAGGGAAAATTTGATACATAAAGTATGTAAGTTTCCTTCATATGGACCGAATGAGCAGCAGGCAGTGAAGCATAAGTATTTCCATTATGCAACAGAACACCTTTTAAACTAGTTTTTGATGAGTCTATAAAAAGCCTCCAATCTTCCTTCTTGTACTCAATGCCAAATTCGTTCATTAGACTACCAATATCATGGCAGTAAACCAAATACTCTTCCTGTTTGAAAAACTGAGCAAACTGTTGATCTCTAGTGCTATAACGGTAAATAGATGTTCCAGATTCCAATAAATATTTTTCTTTCAGCCTAGAAGCAAGCAATTCTGCTTTTTCCTTAGTCAAACCCAAATCTCTCACTAAATCATTTAACTCAGCTTGTGTAAACAACTGTGGTTTTAAATTTTCTAGAGAACAGTGAAACTCATCATCATCCGGTCGACTTTCATTAAATTCGAGACTGGACTGTAAAACGTCATCAATAGATTGAGGTGGCTCAGGAACAGGAAGTCCCGGTCCATGTCCTACCAAACATAACATAGTTTGTGAGCCCAACATTTTTCTTGATTACCGATTTCTACACCAAAATATGCAAAGTATAGTTTTTTTTACAAAATCAGTAATGTTTCTTTGATGTTTTTTAACTAGAAACTCATCACATATATAACAAAAAGTATTGGGAGAGTTTTTACAACCGCGATTAGCCATACTCTGAGTGTGAATTAAAGCACATGGGTTAAACACTGCAATACGAAGTTATATTAACTGGAAAAAAACAGCTGTAACATTTATGGGAACTGCCAACCTAATAACATTTGATTTTACTGCCAAACATATAAAATTCTCATTTTATTGCCAACCTAATAACATTCAAATGAAAAAAAAACTTTTCGCATTTTGAATATTAAAATGTGAAAAATTGGTGGGTGATACGACTTTTATTATTATTTTCAGGCTCAGCACACCAAAAAACATAGGAATGAGGTAAAATTATTTAAAAAAATTTTTCATCGTTGGCCTGTGTAATCGGTTAATTAATTGATAAATTGTTATGCTTACCTCAGCTTAGTCATCATTTAACAATAGGAATCATCATTTCTGCTTGAAGCAAAGAAAGCAAACAAATATCTTGTTTTGTCACTGTGAAATACAACAATCAAAAAATAACTAATTGCGCAATTTTCTCTTAACGTCCCTATTGAAACACCTTGAACAATGATACACGATATTTAAAAAAAAACGTTTTGTTTTGGGTATAATATGTAGTGAAAACAGTATCAATGAAATATGACTTGAAATTTTAACATACGTACCTAATAATACCCTAAGGGTTCTTACGTTAATCACGAAAAAAATCGTGTAAGTAAATTGTCGATAAAGTTTCTCCGATGAATCATTATACAAATATGTAGGAATATTATTATTTATTTATTAATGGTTCCTTATTGTTTATTGTTCTTTTTGCATTTCAAGCAGCGTTCGACACGAACAGTTTATTGAAGATAATTAAAAGTAAATTGCTTTTTCCTTTATTAAATATGAAAAAAAGATATATAAAAAAGTCTGTCATACTTCTTAATCTAAGGAGAATTTATCATTAATTTTGGGAGAGTTTAATTTTATTTTAATTCAATTTCGTTACCGCTCCTTTAAAAAGTAATAAACCTTGTTAGTCTAACGAAATTAATAGTTAAGTTTTATTTAAGTGATATCTGGTGAGAATGAGAGCATTTTTAATAGACATAATATAGATTCTCTTTCTCTATCTATACTTATAAAATAGTATCGTGACTGACAACGCACAGCCTAAACCGGTGAACCTAGAGATTTGAAACTTGAAGGAAATATCCTTTGAGTACCCCAGGGATGCACTAAGGAGGGATTTTTTGAAATTCCATTCCTAAAGGGGTGGTAAATTTTGTATGAAGAAACATTTTTTTAAAACCTACGATGATGATACTTTGTAAATATACCCTTCAAAATAAATAAAATAAAACACGTCTCATTATTTTGGAAAATTCGTCTCCTATGGGGGTGAACGGGAGTGGCAAAGTGTGTATGGTGAAACATTAATTATTTTTTCAAGGTACGATTTTGAAACTGTTTTGTACACTATTCGAAAGAAAGTAATACAAAATACGTTTTAAACTAATTTAAGGGTTGATTTATCAAAATGTATATAATTTTCATGGATCTACCCGAAAAAAAAAAAAACACAAAACACACATAGAAACTGACGGAGTTTGTATGTAAGAAAGAAATATTTATGTTGAAACTTTGAATAAATATTCTTATTCCAGAAATAATTAGACGTGTTTTTTTTTAAAAAAAAATCAGCCTCCTAAAGGTTAAAATTAAGTTGCAAAGTTTATATACTTCCAGGGTGGAAATTTGAAGCGGTCGGTGGAGGAAAATTACTCGAAATATTGAGCAAATTTCATTATTTTTGGAAATCATACACATTTTTAACTTCGACAACCTCCAATAGATGTATGACCACATAAAAGAATGCATCAAACAGGCGGCCCTAGAAGCATTAGGGAAAGAAGACAACGAGAATAAGAAACATAAAATTAGAATCTGTGAAAAAACCAAAGAATCTATAAAGGAGAAAAAAAGACTATACAAAAAATGGCTGAATACAAAATCAGAAGAAGATCTACAGAAATATAAAGAGAAAAATGCAGAAACGAGGAGGATGATAAACAAAGAAAAGAACGAGAGATGGGAAAAAATCGTGCGAACATGTAGAACAGTATATAGGAGGAACTAGAAGCACAGAGTCATGGAGAATCATTAAAGCATTAAGGACCAACAATAGAGAGAAGATGTATATAGGGTATATCCCAGAAAGCGAGTGGGAAGAATATTATAAGAAGCTGCTAACAGAAGACAGACAAGAATTCCAGGAAGAGAACCCTGAAGAAGAACAGAATAAGGAAAAAAAGAGATAGAATTAAACTATGAAGAAGTAAAGAAGACAATGAAAAACACTCAAAAATAATAAATCTGCAGGGCCTGAGGGTGTGGTAAATGAAATGATTAAGTACGGGTCTAATAAATTACATCGAATGCTGAGAAACATGTTCCACAGAGCGATAAATGGAGAAAAAATACCAGAGGAATGGTCAAAAGCCTATGTAGTATCTATATTTAAAAAAGAGAGACCGCAGAAAATCCACAAACTATAGAGGCTTAAGAATAATATCGAGTATGGGACGTTTGTATGGAAAAATTATTAAAAATATCAAAGAGGAAAATATAAAAGGAAAAATTGGAGAAGACCAAGTAGGCTTTATGGCCGGATAATCATGTATAGACCGCATATACACTATAAAACAAGCAATGGAAAAAAAACTGGCAAAGAATAGAGAAGTTCATTTAGCCTTCATAGACATAACAAAGGCCTATGACTCAGTACCAAGACAAAGATTATGGAACGCAATGAAAGAAATAGGCATTGACAAAGAACTAATATACGCAGTAAAAGCTCTATACGAAAACAACACAGTGAACATAAAAATAGGACATAAAATAGGGAAGAGACTCCAAACATCAAAAGGCCTATTACAAGGATCCTCTACATCCCCCACACTATTCAAAATATACCTCGAACAAACATTAAAAAAATGGAAGCAAAAATGTAGTGGAATGGGAGTCCCAATACGAGAAGATTACTTATATACTCTAAGTTTCGCAGACGACCAAGTAATCATAGCTCAAGATGAGGAAGACCTCAGTTATATGGTAAGAAAACTGAAAGAAGAATACACTAAAGCAGGATTAGCAATAAACTTTGATAAAACGGAATATCTAACAACAAAGGAGGGAAACGTGGAGAATCTAGAAGTTGATAACGAAACAATAATCAAAGGAACCGATAGATTTAAATATTTAGGAACCATCATTTCAAGAAACGCAACATCAGAAGAAGAGATTAAAGTTAGATTAGGACAAACGCGGACATGCATAAGACAATTAAATTCGATCCTGTGGAACAAGCACATTACAAAGAGAAACAAAACACGCATATACAAATCAATAATACAAAGCATAATGACATACGGGACAGAAACATGGACGATCAACAAAAGAAATACATCTAAAATTAACGCGGTAGAGATGGAGTATTGTAGAAGATGTTGTAGAGTGACACGTATGGAGAGAATAACAAATGAAGAAATAAGAAGCAGAATGAACATCAAAGAGAACGTAATAAACACCATTGAAGAAAAACGATTAAAATGGTATAGACACATAAGACGGAGCGAAGATAATAGGTGGATAAAGAAAATAACGGAGTGGAGCCCTATAGGGAGAAGAAAAAGAGGAAGACCCAGACAATCGTGGAGAGACGATGTGGACGAGGCTATGGAGGACAGGGGTCTAACAGATGGAGACTGGGAAGATAGAAACGGATGGAATCAAAGGCTGAGAGAAGGAAGACAGCGTCAGCTGTAGAAAATCCTTGATATATATATATATATATATATATATATATATATATACATTTTTAAAAAACCGCTTGCTTGAACTGGGAATCGAACCAGCCTAAACGACAACAAATAAGTGATCCTGCCTTTTATGGCACTAATGGATAGACACAACAATGAGGATCAAATATTTTTTGTGAAATATTATGCTTTTTAATTAGAGGAAAATCACATTTCATGGTTTTTCTTCTAATTTAAGAAAAAATATGCCTGAAAAGAATGTTTGGTTCATGTATTTCTCATTTATGCTGGTTCGATTCCCGGCTCAGACAAGCGGGTTTTCAAAAATATTGAAATATCGGTATCTTATTAAACTTCCACCCTGTATAGAATTTTTTTTAACTTACGACTTTGTATAAATACTATTAAATAAGAATAATTAGACACGTTTTTGATAATTATTCTAATATCAATTCCCTGAAGTTACAATCGAGATCTAAATTTTGTATGTAGTCCTAGTTGATGATACTTCCGTCCCCCATCAACGCTAAAACGCAAAAACCGAAGTATTGTGTCGCGATCTATAATGGGTCATCCCTACCACTCCGTCGCACCAAGCTTACCTTAAACATTTCTTGATTAGGTTTGTTTGTATAATTCCATAGCTTTAGTAGGAAACTTTACACTAAGAAACATCATCATTTAAGTACACTGTTTCCACCCAATCAAGTTGTCCCTTTTTGTAAAAAAATACAGCATCATCACCCTCTTCCAATAAAAATGAGTAGTTATATTACCTCATCATCTACGCGTATGAAGTCGCGGGTAAAAGCTAGTCTATCTATATATATATATCCGGCTTTATAGCGTTTTACGCCTACAGGTTCACTGCTGCCAGACTCTTCTATTATCCCAACGTCCCAATAATATTTTTTTTTCTGAGATGGCTCTCTGGACGCTACCAATTCATTTCGGTCTTCCTCTCTTTACTTTCTCTGTGAGCCTTTAATTCAAAACTAGCTTTAGAATTCATTATCCTGTGATTCTTTCTACGTGTCCCTATCAAACTAGTTGTTTTTCTTGGATATCGTCCAGTACTGTTCTTTTTATCTTCATGACTTTTCAAATTTTTTCGTTTGTGATTTCATCCAGTCTTGATATTTCAGCTGACCTTCGCTAGTAGTCATCTCGAGAGTAAGAAGTTTCTGTTCTAAGTACTAGTTTAATTACTAAGCTCCGCAGCCCTAGAGTATGATGCTTTTAAAGCTTGCGTAATAGATGTAGGGCCTATTCTGGATGAACCATAAAATCGTTTCAAGAATTTTATACTTCTATGAAACTTAAAAATAATAAATATAGTATCCTATCTCCAAAACATAAAACTTGTGTGAATTAAAAAACAATTTGCACAATTGTTGCTGTTTTAACTACGTTAAGAACCTTGGACTTTGTTAAGTTAAACGACTTCCCGCTATCTGCGAATATTTGTCTGAGTAGCCAAAGTCCAAGCGTTCAAAGGGAATGAAGAGATAAGCGTACTGTCATCTGCAAAGCTGTAGATTGGGTTTCTGGTCTTTTCCAGCAGATAGTTAATGTAAATGAGGAAGAGAGTAGGAGATAGAATGGAGCCTTGGGGCACACCGGCGTTGATGATGACTGCCACTCGTAAAGAACGCTCTTTGAGGAAACATGAGAGCCACAAATAGAACTTTTCAGACGTACCATAAGAGCGTAGCTTAGCCAACAGTCCATCGTGCCAAACAAGAGCAACCTCTAGAGATTCTCCAAAGTGTTCAATTGCGTTGTTCCAAACATGTGTTTCAGAAGTCAGAAGATCTCCTGTTGATCTATGTTTATGAAAGCCATACTGGTGATCGCTAATAATGTTGAATCCTTCAAGATATTTTAGAAGATGCTGATTGATAGTCTTTTCCATGACTTTCGATATTATTGAAAGCAGTGCGACTGATCGGAAGTTATTTGGTAAGGTCTTCTTACCTTTTTTAGGTATTGGCTGAACTGTGGCACAGTTCCAGCAGGAAGGAGATATTCCCTTTCTGTAGGATAGGTTGAAAAGTCTATAGAAAACTGGTGTTAGTTCCATCGCACAATTTTTGAGAATTATGGCACGTATTCCGTCAGCGCTAGAAGCTGTTTTGGTGTCTAGCTTCATTAAAATACGTTTAATGATACGCTGTCTGAAGACAATATCGGGTATCCTTGACTGCACTATGGGAATAATAGGTAATGTTTTTCCTTGGAAATCGACAGTAGAATATGAAGCAAAGAGTTCAGCCAACAAGTTCGCTTTTTCAACAGGTGTCGTTGCAATAGAATTATATGGCATGGTGGATTTGGTGAAATTTTGACTAACTGCCTTAGCGACTGACAAAAAGGACCTGGAATTGTTGGGACAAGCGAGAAGTTTGTTTCTAATTCGTTGATTTGTGTGCCTTCTTGATTTGGTCGATAATTTCTTTGCATCTGTTCCGATCACGAACAAAGGTATTACTATTTATGGTGTTAGGATTTACACGCCACTGTCGGTAGGCAAGATGTTTAGAAGCAACAGCTTCTTTGCATTTTCGGTCAAACCAAGACTTTTTTCGAAAAAGGAATGTAAGCTTCCATACCAGCTAAAATAACATTAGCCGAAAACAGCCTAAGGCCTTCTTCAGGTCTAATTTATAACCTTTATTTTCTTGGTGTAGTATTTTGAAATTTGGATCAAAAGAGCGATTTTCAGATAACAGATGATTCGCATATGTTGAGCTATTTTTTCGATTTACGAAACTTCTATAGTGTTCATTAATCCGTGTATGAAAAGATTATCTGTTTGTCCTATATATATTTTAGGGCAAGTGCCGCAGGTTAATTCGTAAACACCCGATTTATTATTTTTATTGATTCCTTTTTTTAAAATTTTTTAGAAAACTTCCTATTGAGTGCTCTGTTTTGAATGCTTTGTTGATATTTTGATGATGAAGTATTTTTCCTATGTTGACTGACGGGTTACAATAAAATATTAAAGTTTTATAAGGCACTCTACTCATAGAAAACATGGTAAATAAAAAACTCAAAAATCAAGCTATTTCAGAAATTTTCCCAATAACAAAAGAAAAGTTGCCTTATAAAATTTTAACATTTTATGGTAACCTATCAGTAAAAATAAGAAAAATACTTAATCATCAAAATATCAACCTAGCATTCAAAACAGAACACTCAATAGGAAATTATAGAAAACGAACCGATAAAAATAATAAATCAGGTGTTTATGAATTAACCTGCGGCACGGGTCCTAAAATAAACATAGGACAAACAGATAGAACTTTTCAGACACGGATTAATGAACACTATAAAAGTTTTATAAATCGAAAAAATAACTCAACATATGCGTTGAGTTATTCTCTCTCTCTCTCTTCTGAAAAGAATCAGTTCCTCAACGCTTCATCTATTACACAGGGCAACAAAAAAATATTTTTGTTTTGGTGCCTGGGATTTTAGAGCTGATTTTAACTATATTTGGGACGCTAAATCTATACATGCAATCCGTTTTTCTCTATCAGCTCTACTTTTTTAGATACATCAACTTATCTACCAATGTGGTTTTTATTCAGTATATTCATTTATGAGACTTCTAAAATTATTATATATTCATTAATGTAGGTACAATGTTTTTATTGTCAGTCTGTAATTGAGTAAATTCCAGGTAAATCTATAAATAGTGGAACCATTGCCTATCAGGTACCTGAACTGACCCTTTTAATCACCTAACTCGGGTAAGTCTCGTCAGTTTGTGCGTTCTTACTAATGAGAGTAGATCGAATTCGGCGTGTTATTTTATGTTAAGAAAAGAGTGTTTTTGTGTTATTGAACAGAATTAAAATGAGTTCAGGTTCCAGTTCAAGAAGAAGTTTTGTAAATCAACCTGATGTGTTTTGCTATATATGCGGAGAATACATGTTTCAACAAAATAGACAAACTATTACTGACTTTGTAAAGCGAGCGTATCTTGGATACTTTGGAGTTAAGCTTGGTGATCAGGACAAAACGTGGGCACCGCATCTCGTATGTAAAACTTGTACAGAGCATTTACGGCAGTGGACTGCCGGGAAATGAAAATGTCTAAAATTCGGCGTACCAATGGTTTGGAGAGAACCAAAAAACCACTTCAATGATTGTTATTTCTCAACAGTGTTTAGTAAATACTAATGGAATCAATCGAAATAACCGCAGTAAGTGGACTTATCCCAATTTAGACTCGGCAATACGCCCTATCCCGCACTCAGATGAAATACCGATTCCAACATTTCATCAGCTACCACATATCTCTGATGACGAATATTTTCCCTCTGATCGCTCTTCTGATGCTAATAAAAGTTCTGATGCTAATGAAACTAACAGTGACTATGAGGGGACGTCATCAGTTCCTCAACGGTTCAATCAAAATGAATTAAATGATCTCACCAGGGATCTCAATTTATCGAAAAAAGCTTCTGAAGTACTGGCTTCTAGGTTGAACGACAAAAATTTACTGGAACAAGGAACCAAAATTACCTTTTACCGTACAAGAGGAAAAGATCTGCTACCATTCTTTTCTCAAGAAGACAATCTTGTATTTTGTCAAGAAATTAGGGGACTCATGAAAGAAATGGGACTTTCTGAATATATTCCAGATGATTGGCGCCTATTTATTGACAGTTCAAAGCGAAGTTTAAAATGTGTCCTTCTACATAATGAGAATAAATATGGTTCAATACCACTAGCTCACTCAATGAAACTGAAAGAAGAATATAATACCATAGCTTTGGTCTTGCAGAAGATAAAGTATTACGAACATCAATGGATGATTTGTGTAGACTTAAAAATGGTAAACTTTCTTCTTGGGCAGCAAAGTGGTTACACGAAATATCCGTGTTTCTTGTGCCTCTGGGATAGTAGGGACAAAACACACCACTGGGTTAGAAAAGATTGGCCTCAGAGAGAAAACATGGACGTTGGGGAAAAGAATGTCATTAACGACGCTTTGGTTGAAAGAGAAAAAATCATACTTCCTCCGTTACATATAAAGTTAAGCTTAATGAAGCAATTTGTAAAGGCTCTTGATAAGAATGGGTCTTGTTTTGCATATATAGGGGTAAAAATGCATCAGTTGAGCACAGAAAAACTCAAAGTAGGGATATTTGACGGCCCACAAATAAGACAATTAATTAAGGATCCTGCCTTCATAAATTCAATGAATCAAGTTGAACGAGAAGCTTGGACATCATTTGTTGCAGTTGTAGAAAATTTTCTAGGCAAACATAAAGCTCAAAACTATGTTGAAATGGTTAACAAGATGCTTAATAGTTTCAAATCCTTAGAGTGCAATATGAGTATTAAAATACACTATTTACACAGCCACTTAGACCGTTTCCCAGAAAATTTAGGAGACATGAGTGAGGAACAAGGTGAAAGATTTCACCAAGATATTAAAGTTATGGAGGACCGCTACCAAGGAAGATGGGACATGCACATGATGGCAGATTACTGCTGGAGTTTAAAAAGGGACTGTTTAAAAAAACATTCAAGAATGTCGCGGAAAAGAAGCTTTCCATTTCTTCAATGTTTTTTTTTTGTTTGTAAGTACGACATAATATTGTATTTTGTATAACTAAAATAAAAATTTCGTATCTACTTTTGTTTACTACACTTACGGATTTGAGTTACAATAATGTAACTTATATTTCTCTAAAATTGTATATCTTAAAAATTTGAGCTCCTAGGTACAAATGAATACGTTATTTGAATTCAGGACATCAAATTGATATAGAATCAGCTCAAAAAACCTCGACACCAAAACAGCTGTTCCCCTGTGTTATCTGAAAATCAATTTTTTTATCCAAATTTCAAAATACTACACCAAGAAAATAAAGGTTATAAACTATACCTGAAGGAGGCCTTAGAAATAAACCGTATAAAAAATACAAATATTTTATTAAACGAACCAACAGAGACAAATAGGTTACCCTTTTTAAATTTATTCACATAATTGGTCCGTTGGAAATACCTATCATTAAGACAAATAATTTTTTCAAAGTATTTAGTTAATAGTTCTCTGTAATTACCCATCATAAAATTTGTTCATCATATGGTACCTACTTTAGTTTATATATTCCTAATAATTCTGTATATTATTTGTACTTGACAAAGCTATACAAATCGAACGTGGCGTAAGGCAAGGAGATACCCTATCCCCAAACTTTTCATTACAGCGTTAGAATATGCTTTCAAGAAGCTAGACTGGAAAAGCAAGGGTATAGTAACAGACGGGGAATATTTCCTCATCTCCGTTTTGAAGATGATGTGGTCCTAATAACAGACAAACTAGCTGAAATGAAAGAAATGTTAAATGAACTCAATATAACGTGCACAAAAATCGGCCTAAAAATGAATTCAAATAAAACTAAGAATTGGTAGAAAAATACATATATCTTGGACATGAAGTGAGAATAGGCAGGGACAATCAAACATGCGAAATCGAGAGAAGAATAACTCTAGCTTGGGCGGCATATGAAGCTCTAAGGGATGTTATCAAGAGCGACGTACCAATATGTTTAAAGCGTAAAGTGTTTAATCAATGCGTGCTCCCAGTTATGACTTATGGAGCAGAAATATCAACGCTTATAAAAAGATCAGCCTATAAACTAAGTGTAACCCAAAGACGTATGGAAAGGTCGATGCTGGGAGTCACACAGATAAGATCAGACATGAAGAGCTGAGAGGTAGGACAGGTGTAACAGATGTTGTAAACCATATTACCAGAATGAAGGGGAGTTGGCAGGGCATGTGGCCAGACTAAAGGAAGCTAGGTGGACCCCTAAACTCTTAGAATGGAGACCTAGAACAGACACACGCAGCAGAGGCAGACCACCAACACGCTGAACGGACGACATAAGACGAATCTCCAGAAACTGGCTGCAGTCAGCGCAAGACAGAAAGAGGTGGAAAAGCTTAGGGGAGGACTATATCCTGCAGTGGATTTAGAGGGGCTGATTGATGATGATGATGACAAAGCTACATTGTTAACGAAACGCGTTGTACTGGAAAATAAAAATAATGTGGGAATTTGGTGTTTAAATAACCAGTTTTTTTTATTGTATTGAAGTCAAATAGTTTGAGTCGTTTTTTTTGCTCACCAGTGTAGTTTTGGTACAAAATTATTTACCTTGTGTGTGGTAAATCATCCCATTTATTATAATAGGATCAAAATTTTAATAAATATCCGAACAAAATTAAGTCTGTCAACGGCTTTTTAACTATATCGAAAAGCCGATAGAACTATTTATCATCAATTAATTTTTTGCACATCTCGAATCAAGATATTCACATTAGCGTTGTGGGTTTGACAGCACTATTAATTTGCCAACAGTAGTGGGTTACTTAACACGGAATTTGCATATTAAAATGTGGTCAATGTCAGTGGTGGCGCATGATGTTTCCACACCTTATATCTTGGTTATTGTGAACAAGGAGCTTACAGGTGAAGCACCGACCATAAATTTACTTTCGTTTATAGGGTTACTAGTAGTGCCCGCGGCTCCGCTCGCGTGGACTTGATTCACTACTATCGTCACTCCTAATTCCTTATGTTACCAAACGTAACAAAATATCTGCCATTATTGCCCCTTATCTCCCATTATCTCTATATAATTTCCATTTTCTAGGCTTATCTCTGCTCATCTCCCATTATTTTTCCTTATCTCCCATTATTTCCCCTTATCTCCCATTATCTCACCTTATCTCCCACTATCTAGGCTTACCTCGACTTATCTCGCAATATTTCTCCTTATCTCCCATTATTTCTCCTTATCTCCCATTATCTCACCTCTCTCTCATTATCTAGGCTTATATCGAATTATATAGAACATATGTATAAATTTATAAAAACACGTAAATCGGATAAGTGGTTCTCAAGTGATAAGCGCACTAACAGACAGACAGAGAGACGTTGCATTTTATATATATTATATTCTTTGTAACATGATATTGTTCCATATTTAATGCTTTAGGCAGTGTATTGCAAGAGAACGCGCTAGCGGCAAACTTTTCTCCGACTTGATTCACTATTATCGTCACTGCTTATTCCTTATGTCACCTAACTTAATAAAATATATCCTATAACCTGGCCAGAGAACATATGTATGTTAAAAAAAAGCACGTAAATCGGATAAGTGGTTCTTCAGTGATAAGCGCACTAACGGCCAGACAGACAGACAGAGAGAAGGTGCATTTTATATATATTATAAATAATCTTTGCTACATCATATTGTTCCACATTTAATGGTTTAGCATGTTTAAAAAAAAAAACACGTAAATCGGATAAGTGGCTCGACAGTGATAAGCGCACTAACGGACCGACAGAGAGACGTTGCATTTTATATATATTATAGATATAGATTATTATTATGTAACCTAGCCAAAGAATATATGTATGAATTTAAAAAAAGACACGTAAATCGGATAAGTGGTTCTCGCGTGATAAACGCACTAATGGACAGACAGACAGACAAAAAGACATTGCATTTTATATATATCATAGATTATAAGTATTCTGTGCTACAGAATATTGTTCCATATTTAATGGTTTAAGCTGTGTACTGCAAGAGAACGCGCTAGCGATCAACTTTTTTCCGACTTCATTCACTATTATCGCCACTGCTCATTACTTATGCTACCTATCGTAATAAAATATAGCCTATAACCTGGCCAGAGAACATATGTATGTTTAAAAAAAAAAGTACGTAAATCGGATAAGTGATTCTCCAGTGATAAGCGCACTAACGGACAGACAGACAGACAGAGATACGTTGCATTTTATATATATTAGAGATGTAATAAAATATACATCTATAACCTGGTCAGAGAACATACGTATAAATTTAAAAAATCACGTAAATCGGATAAGTGGTTCTCGAGGGATAAGCGCACTAACGGACAGACAGATAGACAGAGAGACGTTGCATTTTATATATATTATAGATATAGATTATTATTATTATTATATAACCTAGCCAAAGAATATATGTTTGAATTCAAAAAAAGACACGTAAATCGGATAAGTGGTTCTCGCGTGATAAACGCACTAATGGACAGACAGACAGACAGAGAGACATTGCATTTTATATATATATTATAAATTACTAAGTAATCGAGAGTGGTGTCAAATGAAAGCTTGTGAAAACACGAGTAAAAAATACATATATAATGTAATACTTGCGCGCACTTTTCTTGGTATTATTTTTAAAAAATCGCGAAAAATCGCTGTCCACCCGCCTTATCTCGAAAAGTACTTATCAAAAAATTTTGAAAAAATTCTGGCATATTCTCCACGGGATGTAGATTGAACAAAAATTATCACGAGTGCATTACCTGTAATAATTTATCTGGTATACAAAAAAAACAGAAATTTCAAGGTTATCAATTTTCAGTAAAGATTGGAAATAAATTTTGTTGAAAACTCATTTGGGGTGTAGATTGAACGAAAATTATCACAAGTGCATTACCTGTAATAATTTATCTGTAAAAAATATATATATAATGTAATACTTGCGCGCACTTTTCTTTGTATTATTTTTAAAAAAATCGCTGTCCACCCGCCTTATCTCGGAAAGTACTTAACACATGGGCTGAAAAGTCCCGGGCCTAACACATAGATGGCGCTAGTTTTATTGCAGTCACCTTTTTTTCAGTTAATACTAACCTTCAAAAGACAGCTGTTAAAATTTCATGATATTCTATTCATTAGTTTGTGAGTTATTGTGCTAAGAGTGACGCTACTTTTGTTATTTTCAAAACAATGGATCAAAAACAATTTCGTGTTTTAATTTTACACTGCTTCTTGATGGGAAAAAATACCGTTCAAGCGAAGCAATGGCTTGAAAAGTGTTATGGGGATTCCGCTTCATCAGAAACAACAATAAAACGTTGGTTTGCTGACTTCAAACGTGGTCGTAGAGACACCGATGATGCAGAACGCAGTGGACGTCCAAATGAGGCGGTAACACCAGAAAAACATAAAAAAAATCCATAAAATCGTTTTGAATGATCGAAAAGTGAAGTTGCCTGAGTTAGCTGACATCGTAAAGATATCAAAAGAACGTGTTGGCTTTATATTGCATGAGCATTTGACTATGAGAAAGCTCTGTTCAAAGTGGGTGCCGCGTTTGCTCACTGTTGATCAAAAACAAGAACGTGTTGATGATTCTGAGCAGTGTTTGGCCATGTTTAAACGTAACAAACCGGAATTTTTGCGTCGATATGTGACAATGGATGAAACATGGATCCATCACTTCACTCCGGAATCAAAACGATCGCCATCTGAGTGGACAGCAACTGGTGAACCTCGTCCAAAGTGCCCGAAAGCACAACAATCGGCTGGAAAGGTTATGGCCTCGGTATTTTGGGATGTGCGTGGTGTAATATTCATCGACTATCTTGAGAAAGGAAATACCATCAACAGTGAATATTATATAGCGTTATTGGAGCGTTTGAAGGCCGAAATTGCAAAGAAACGACCGCATATGGCAAAGAAAAAAATTTTGTTTCATCAAGACAACGCACCGTGTCACAAGTCAATCAAAACAATGGCAAAACTACATGAATTGAACTTCGAATTGCTCCCACATCCACCGTATTCGCCAGACTTGGCTCCCAGCGACTACTGGCTGTTCGCAGACCTGAAAAAAATGCTCGCCGGTAAGAAATTTCGCACGAATGAAGAGGTTATCGCTGAAACTGAGGCCTATTTTGAGGCAAAAGATAAATCGTTCTACAAAAGTGGTATTGAAATGTTAGAGCGGCGCTGGAATGATTGCGTTGCTCTTGATGGAGATTACGTTGATGAATAAAGCTAATTTTGAACCAAAAAAACCGTGTTTTCTTTGTTAGGCCCGGGACTTTTCAGCCCATGTGTTATCAAAAAATTTTGATAAAATTCTGGAATATTCTCCACGGGGTGTAGATTGAACGAAAATTATCACGAGTGCATTACCTGTAATAATTTATCTGGTATATAACAAAAACAGAAATTTCAAGGTCATCAATTTTCAGTAAAGATTGGAAATAAACTTTGTTGAAAACTTATTTGGGGTGTGTTTTGTGAGGTCACTGATCATTTTATATCACCATAACATAAACTTTGACTTAAGAGATTCATTTTGAGGGGTGAAATCGGAAGTGAAAAAAAATTTTTTTACTAGGTCATCGAGTGTGGTGTCAAATGAAAGCTTGTGAAAACACGAGTAAAAAATAACATATATATATAATGTAATACGTGCGCGCACTTTTCTTTGTATTATTTTTAAAAAATCGCGAAAAATCGCTGTCCACCCGCCTTATCTCGGAAAATACTTATCAAAAAATTTTGATAAAATTCTGGAATATTCTCCACGGGGTGTAGATTGAATGAAAATTATCACGAGTGCATTGCCTGTAATAATTTATCTGGTATATAAAAAAACCAAAATTTCAAGGTCACCAGTTTTCAGTAAAGATTGGAAACAAACTTTATTGAAAACTCATTTGGGTTGTGTTTTGTGAAGTCACTGATCATTTTATACCACCCTAACAAAATTTTTTATTTTAAAAACAATCAACATACGGAACACTTATTGTGCAAGTTCAACTTGCACTTGACGGTTATTTTTTATATGTCCCTTCAACCATTTTTACCCTCATACTTACAGATAGGCAATCTTTTAATAATTTTAATTCTTTAATTGCATTAGGTAAATTGTGTGAAAGCTTTATTTTATTGCAAGCATCGCTCCAACTCAGGAAAGAACCAAGTAAATCATTATTAAAATTTATTATATTTGATACCTACCGATTACAACTTAAGTATTAGAGTCGTAATGACTGCTGCCGTTAGAAAACTCATGTTGGATGTCAGTATTAGCCCCAGTAATTTTTTTACACATCCTACACTTCATATATAAAATTGATGCCAAACCAGAACGTTTTTCGGTTACAATATCAGTAAACGATAATAAAAACTCAGAATGCTTACAAAACATATTTTCTCCAAGTGTTTTGAGGTGAATTATTCTGCGACCAGCTGCATCATCCGATTTATCATTATATTTACTGGAGTGTTCACGTCGGTTATAAGGTTGGGTGTCACAAACTTGCCATGTTCATCTCTTAATTTATTTGCTAATGCAATTTGCTTCAAATTTTTCTCGTATTTTTTTGTGTAACTCTTTTGCCTTTCCAATGAAATACTTTTTTTGTATGATTTAATTTTGACTCGGACATTTTAGTAAACATACGTACATAACCTATAACTTGTTGATGTTTGCGCAAGATCAAGCGCTAGTGTCTCGCGCCAGATTTAAATATTGAATATTTTGAGTGAAACAGAGTTACTCTAAGCATATCCTATCTCTTTTGCTTTACGCGGCGTTGCCAAATCTAAATACTACGGAAGTCAATTGAGCCAAAGCACACATTTGAAACATGTGGTATCGACAGTACTACCTTAACTTAGCTGCGTCGCAAAATGCTCTTTAAAATAAATATGTACAACTGCTAAATTAAATAACCGGCCAAGTACAAGTCGGACTTGCGCAATTAGTGTTCCGTGCGTTGATTGTTTTTAAAATAAAATTTTTTGTTACGGGGGCATACAATGATTAATGACTTCACAAAGCATACCCCAAATGAGTTTTCAACAAAGTTTTTTTCCGATCTTTACTAGAAACTAATGACCTTGAAATTTCTGTTTTTTTTTTATATACCAGATCAATTATTAAAGGTAATGCACTCGTGATAATTTTCGTTCAATCTAAACTCTGTGGAGAGTATTCCAGAAATTTTTCAAAATTTCTTGATCATTACTTTTCGAGATAAGGGGGGACAGTGATTTTTCGCAATGTTTTGAAAATAATAGAAACAAAAGTGTGCGCAAGCATTACATTGTATACCTTTTTAAACTTGTGTTTTTACAAGCTGTGACATCCCACTCGATTACCTGGTAAAAAAAAAAAATTTCACTTCTGATTTTACCCCCTAAAACTAACCCTTTAAATCAAAGTTTAACTTTCAAAAATACACGGTTCTAATGAGGCAACCAAGGGTGTTTTTTAAAGAGGTATAAAAGTTTAAGTTGGCAACACTTTTTTAACTGGCGGCCATTTTGTCAGCTATCAAGTGATTTATGTTTAGTTTGGTTTGGCATTTCAAAATGAATAGACTGACGCCTGAACAACGCTTCCAAATTGTGCAAATTTATTTTGAAAATCATGGTTCTGTTCGAAATACGTATCGCGCACTATGTCCATTTTACGGTCAACATAATCGTCCATCAGAGCAATTAATTCGATTAACTATGGAACGTTTTCGCACCACGTTTACTCTAAATGATAATACGCATCCACAGAGACGTCGTACAGTGCGTACAGAAGAAGTCATTGCTGCTGTAGAGCGTAGCGTAGAGGAAGACCCGAATTAGTCTATCCGCCATCGTGCACAGGAATTTGGATATGTGTCCATCCACTTTATCGAAAATTTTGCGGAAAGATCTTGGTTTGCGTGCTTACAAAATCCAACTCGTGCAACAATTGAAGCCACACGATCACCTAGCAAGGCGTAGATTCGGTGAATGGGCCCAAAACAAGATTGCCATTGATCCCGATTTTCATAAGCGAATTTTGTTTAGCGATGAAGCTCACTTTTGTTTGAATGGATACGTCAATAAACAAAACTGCCGTATTTGGAGTGATGATAATCCTCAAGTGTATGTTGAGACACCGTTACATCCAGAAAAACTGACTGTTTGGTGTGCTTTATGGGCTGGTGGAATCATTGGTCCGTACTTCTTTAAAAACGATGCTGGTCAGAACGTTACAGTCAATGGTGACCGCTATAGAGCCATGATTACTGACTTTTTCGTTCATCAATTGAACAACCATGATGTGCAGGAGCTGTGGTTTCAACAAGACGGCGCAACATGTCACACAGCTCGTGCCACAATTGATTTATTGAAGGAAACGTTTGGTAACCGCATAGTTTCACGTTTCGGACCCGTGAATTGGCCTCCAAGATCGTGCGATATAACGCCGCTAGACTATTTTCTGTGGGGATATATGAAGTCGCTAGTCTACGCCGATAAGCCCGAAACGATTGACCACTTGGAGGACAACATTCGCCGCGTTATTGCCGATATACGGCCACAAATGTTGGAAAAAGTCATCGAAAATTGGACCTCCAGATTAGACTACGTCCGAGCCAGCCGTGGCGGTCATATGCCAGAAGTCATATTTAAATTATAATGCCAGAAGATTATCTTTCGAATAAAGTAAATTTCATGTCAATTTAAAAAATTCATCTTTGTTTTATTCCATTTCAAAGTTCTATACCTCTATAAAAAAACACTCTATATATTAGTGTCAAACTTTAACTTTCACAGACACTTTCGGAGAAAATCGGGTGTAACAGACAGACGGACAGACACTGAAGTGATCTTATAATATATGTTCCGTACGGAACAGTAAAAAGTACCGAGATTTTCGAAGGTATAGATCAACATCTGATCGGATTATTATTTGTTTAGCTTGGTATTGTAAAAGTCCTCAAACTGTAGTAAAACAGAAGCAGCCTAACGCCTAAATCTTAAAACTAGACGTTTTATGATTTAGGCGCACTAGAGTATGCCGGCCAAGTTTTCCTATTTCACACAAGTGGAAAACTATTTACATGAACCAAGTTGCGGCCTGGTTTCCACCTACAAAACATTGCTTTCTGCAAAGTTAGCATCATAAAAAATCAATTTGTTGTTAAGATATACTTTATCATATCTTAGTAAAAACTTCCAGTGTCTGTCTGATTCACTAACATTACAATTGTAGGATATTTCCGGTAAACGCCGAGGCTTAAAAATTTGATCACTTCCAGATTTTTGCGGGAAAGTATAGTTGACACAATAAAGAAGCTCATATTTCTTCGGTTGTCGGCGTAACTCTGAGACTTGATATCATTCTATGGCATGGATATGAGGCGTTGCGGATAGTAGGGGCGAACTCAACATTGGGTCAATTTTTTTTTTTATATAATTCTATTTTATAGTACTTTTCCTACATCACATACCGGTCTAATTGTTGAGTTTGCCCTTGCTTCGCCTTCAAATTTCAGTATCAAATAAATGAAAAATTTCGAACAGGCGATAGCCGGGCGGGTAGTAAGGGCGAACTCAACCATTTCGCGCGGAGCAACCGCCGGTATTGCGTCACTAAATGAGGTTTACTTGAAATTTTACGCTTTCTGCGTGTTAGTTCAAGTAAATTTTGAAGTTAATACGTTTATGTTTTGTTTGGTTTTGTTGCTTCTTTTTTTAAGAAAAGTATGGCGCAACCTGGACCTTCTAGTAGTGAAGTAAGTGTACAACATTTAGATGGTAGTGCTGTGTCGGGTTATTCGCGAAAGAGACCTGCTAAGATGAATGATTGGCAAAAAACGAGTGTAAGTTCAAACGAAATTCAGGAAGTGCTTACATTTCAAGAATTAACAAAAGGCACGTTATTGCCCGCAAAATTGGACCTCCTTGCAAGTGTGGATGTTTTGAGAAAATAGGCGCTGAACTGGTCACCAATATTTTTGACTCTTTTTGGCAAATTGGAAACTATGATCTACAGAATGCTTACTTATCAAAATTGTTGATCTGCAATGATGTAAAAAGATCTTACGTAAAGGGGCGTCCAAGACGTACCCTGAGACGCATTCAATATAATGTGACTGTTGATCACGCTAATCGTGAAGTTTGTCGTACTGCGTTTTATAACATTCATGGCATCTCTGAAAAGCGCGTTCGAGTCGTACTTGACAAAACTAGCAGAACTGGAACTGTTACAACGGATCAAAGGGGGAGGTGTGAACCCGCGAAGAAAATAGGAAATGACGATCTTTCTAAAGTAAAAGAACACATCATGTCACTACCTACTGTCACCAGTCATTACAGTCGCGCCAAAAGCCCTCATCGAAAATACTTACCTGTTGGACTTAATATTAAAAAGCTCTATTCTCTTTACGATGAATGGCTTACGGAAAATTACCCTGGTTACAGCCCGGTAAATCAGCACTATTATCGTGATACGTTTAATATGCAGTTCAAAAGTATAAGTTAATGATTGAAAACTGTCGCCGAAAAAACCAGTTTTGCGTTGTCCAACTTAGACAGGACATAATTTTCAATTTCTCTAATTTTCAAAAGAAAATTACTAAAATGCAGATGGCTGGTGCTAAGTTTAAAGATGGAAAGATCTTTGAATTTACAAATAACTTTAAGCAAGGTTTCTACATTCATTCTGCTTAAAATTTGGATGTTAAAACGGCAGTCAAACTACAAAAAGGCAAGGTGAAAAACTATGATCCTGATCATTTTCATTTGGCCAGTGAAACACTGACGAGACTTTACAGTGCTCCCATTAAAATACCAGCCCCCAAATTAAAGCACATTCAGGACTTGTTACCGTATGTTCCCCTACCTTGGAGTCGGTACTTTACTAACATTATAGCCTCTCAAGACGCAGCAACGAATAAGAGCACCGAAAATGAAGATGTTATGGACGATGACCAAATAGATTACAACTGAACTTGGCTAATTATTTGTTTCTTTTCTTTAGTTTTTTTTGTGTTAGTTTCAATACCATATTTCCACTGTTTTGTATGTTGTATCAAGTAACTATTTTGTAATAACAAAACCTTTAATTAAAACAATAACCTTAAAATTAAATAAAATGTGTTCAAAATTTTTAATACCGGTCTAATTTTTTCCCAGGTATTGCCAATTTTAGGTGATAGTATAGCATCAGAAACGAACAATAAAATATGAAAAAAAAATACACAAATAAATATTTAAAAAACATTTAAAAATTCACGGAATACACTATTCTACTTAAATAAATAATAAAAAGCTAATAAATTATAAATAAATAATAAAAACCTAATTTTGCCAATATTTTGTTGAGTTCGCCATTTAGATTTTTCTATAAATTCAATTTTTTCGAAACTTCATTTTGTTGAGTTCGCCTTTACTATCCGCAACGCCTCACTTCGGTTGTCGGCGTAACTCTGAGACTTGATATCATTCTATGGCATGGATATATTGTATGGAACGATTTTCGTTGAAGAAAGGACTTCATCAAAACTTATGGAAATTTTATTGGTACGAAATTAAGAATTGAAAAAACATCAAGATCAAACCCGCGCCACTGATCGTTTCAATATTTATTTAAAAAATAAAAGCGGTTTAATTTCGATAGTATTTCATAAAATTTATTGGTTTTCTCTTATCGAAAGCTTAGAGCTGTAAAACATCGAGAAAACATGGTTTATCGTAAAATTATTCGAAAATAATCAAATATAATATTTTTCCCCATTCGGTAGCCTTATGGTAATTTAATCACGTGTGTACACTCAAAAAAAAAAATTAGTCCAACCAAAAATATTGTATTAAGGGTTTTTGGTGGGAGCGTGCCCATTTTGTGCGAGAGTGTTACAAAACAATAATTCAAAAACCTTTACATTCGCATAAAATGGCAGCTTGGGTCGCATTGTTGGCACACGCAATAATCGGCTTATATCTCTTTTGACGATGACAGATGCAACTGTTAATTCGAAGCAATGTGTCGAGATAATTTAAAATTTCTTCACACTCACTGTATAAAATTTTGATTGTTATAACCGAGGCATTATTTTACACACTTGGAACAGATCTTTATTATTCAAGAGATTTTATCTTTTCAGTTGATATCCAAAGGTTGGTCTCCATGTAGCCTTGATTTTATACTCACTGTACAGGCTGAGTCAACGAGAAAGTAAATTTCATTATCTCATTTGTTTCGGGAATGACGAAAAAATGTTGAATACAATAGTTTTAGGGAATGTTAAGTTGCACAGTTTAAAATTATTTTTGAGTATACAGGGTACTTCAAACAAGTGTGGCCGATATAACATATGTTTTTTTAAATGGAACATCCTATTTTCTAATTTATTTTTAGATTCTGCGTAAAATTTTATAACTTTTTTATTAATAATGTTATATACCTAAACCTAGTAGTTTTCTTAAAATTTCAATATTTAAAAAAAAATACTTGTTTTCAGTCTTGTAAAAAATTGCCAGTAGCGCCATTGTTTCTGAAGGTAGAATACTCATAATTCGTACGAGCATTCTATAGAGATAAAAAAAAAAGATATATGTAAAGAAATTTGCTTGCTACAGGATGTTCAAAATAAATTTATGCATTTCGACTATTTTAAATTGAAAAATCTCAAATTTTTTAAATGGCACATCCTGTATATTATTTTTTCTGATAGATTTTACAAAATCCACCAACTTTTATTAAGTATGTCATATACCTATTTCTAATAGTTTTCGATTTATTTTGAATTTCTCAATTTTTACCCTAAAATGAATTATCGCGGACACGGACCAACTGTAGCTACAAATAATTTACAATTATACGATTTATAATTTTTCTAATATCTACGAAAAAGATAATTTATATATATAGAATAGTTTCATTTCATTAGAAAATTATACATATATATATATATATATATATATATATATATATATATATATATATATATATATATATATATATATCTTTTGTATTCTCTAGGCCTCCATTCAACTAGACGGCATGTCCATCTATTATTATTCATCCTTGCAACATGCCCTCCCAATTCTAGCTTAATATATATATATATATATATATATATATATATATATATATATATATATATATATATATATATGTATCAATGAAAAAACCAGACCGTTTGGAATAAAACGAGGCATAAGACAGAGAGACGTATTGTCACCAAAGATGTTTACGTTGGCTCTTGAAGATGCATTCAAAAGGTTAGATTGGCATGATAGAGGTATTCTAATAGATGGAAAGCGGCTGAATGACCTGAGATATGCGGATGATATCGTTATCAAAGCTGAAAATACTGAAGACCTCCAACAGATGCTGATAGAACTAGACATCGAATGTTCGAGAATAGGCCTCAACATGAACATGTCCAAGACCAAAGTCATGTGCAGCATGGATCCATTGATCGAAATAAAAAACGAAATACTTGAAAATGTGGAAAGTTATGTGTGTCTGGGGCACACAATTGCATTAGGCAAAGAGAACCAAACAGTTGAAATCGACAGATGAAGGAGACTCGCCTGGGGTGCATTTGATAGACTCGAAAACACACTCAGGAATAAAAATATACCAATGAGTATACGGTCAAAAATCTTCGATCAATGTGTTCTGCCGATTTTGACATATGGGGCTCAGACATTGACTCTAACGAAGAAATCTATGCACAAGCTTAGAGTTACACAAAGAGCAATGGAGAGACAGATGCTGGGAATATCTGTAAGGGACCGAAAGAGAAATTACGCGGGACATATAGCTCGTGATCAAGAGAGAAGATGGTCACACACTATTTTAAAATGGAGGCCATATCTGGGAAGAAGTTCCAGGGGACAATCACTCATCCGATGGACAGACGATACCAAGAAGTCAGCGGTATTAACGTGGTATAGAATTGCCCAATGCCGAGAGATGGCGATCAATGAGGGAAGCCTATGTTCAGTAATGGACTTCGGAAGGCTTATGAGATGAGATGATATATATATATATATATATATATATATATATATATATATATATAAATAAAATAAATATATATATATATATATATATATATATATATATATATATATATATATATATATTGTGTGAACATCTGTTATACCAGAATTTCATCCTGGAAAAAAATTTTGTTAGATACGGCAACTTTTGCGCTCTGTTTTTATTTTTTATAGAAATGGGGTTTTTTCAAGATTTATGCAATAGATATGGAGCGGAAACAACTAATCTTTTCCGGAATTGGGCTAAATATAACTACAAGTTGGTTAGAATGACCAGTAGGAGGAATTTTTTATTGAAGTGCCGCTCAACGGGACTTGTCCCTGGACACATTGTAAACTTTGGATGCATGCACAACCTGATGTCAGATAACCAAACGACAACAGGAAGATCCAGCGCGTCCAGAGTAAGTGTGTGCCCTGATGAAGGTCCCAACCAAGGACCAAAATATAGGCTAAATGAACATTGTGTGAACATCTATTATGCCCTTTGCGGAGTTCTCCTAATTTCATCTTGGAAAAAATTTTTGTTAGATACAGCAACTTTTGCTCTCTGTTTATATATATATATATACATATATATATGTATATATATATATATATATATATATATATATACATATATATATATATATATATATATATATATATATATATATATATATATATATATATATATATATATATATATATGTATATTCAGTCCAAAAAGTCTCCATACACCACCTGCTTTCTATACTATTTTTGTGTTATGTTTATTTAATTAATTAGAACTAACAACTTCGTTTAAACTAAACATTATGTTTGCGAAAGCGCCGTTTAAGTTCCTCCCACAAATTCTGGATAGGGTTAACGTTGGATGATTGCGGAGGTGTATGAAGTTACTGTCGCACATTATGGATCATCCATTCTCGCACCAAGTTTGCGGTATGTTTTGGATCATTGTCCGGTTGGAAAATGTATCTTTTTTAGAGTGCTAATTTTTGGACACTTTCTCTTAAATTGTATCTCAAAATGTTCAGATAAACATGTTGATCCATGGTAGCATTAATAAAATGTAAATTTCCAAACCCTCCAGCGAACGTGTATCCCCAAAGTAGAATACTGTCACCCCTTTGTCTCACCGTGGAACAAAGGTTTTTAATATCGAATGCGATATTATTCTTTCTCCAAACTTTAGTTCTGCCATCAGACCCAAAAAAGTTAATTTTAGTTTCATCGCTAAAGATTACGGATTCCCAAAATTCAGGAGGTTTGGTTTAGTAACGTATCCTCTAACAAAAGCTAACCGCTTTTTGTGATTAGCTTCCGAATTAACGGCCTTGTGTAAATAATTCCTCACTGTTTGTGAACAATCATTTTTTGAAAATAGTTCCCGTACTTCTTTTAATTTTGGTGAACTTTTCTTGGGATCTATAATTATTTGTCTAACAATACACTCTTTAGGTGGAGTCAGTTGCTTAGGACGACCGGAGCGAAGTCGAATTTTATAGGAACCCGTTGATTTATACTGGTTTACAATATACTGAATGCATGCGATTTTTTAAAAATTTTTCTTATATTTCTGTACGATTTTCCATTTTTCCACAAATCAGTTATGATCTTTCGAACTTGAAATGGAATTTCACAATTTATCTCGCTCATTTTTAATACTACTTTGAAAGGCCACTGCAAAATTACTAGCAACAAATGACAGATTATAAAGTATGGCCATTTGTTTCCAGTTTAGCGAGTAATAGACAGCTTGATAAAATGCGGCTGATTATAACGTGTTTTTTTTAATCCAGTTCTTGAGTGTATGCATCCAATTAATTAGTTAAACATAACAGAAAAATAGTATAGAAGGCAGGTTTCTTTTTTCTCGCCCCCTGAGACAACAATAAGTAATGGAACACTGAGTATTATCAAGAATATTAATCGCATCAGTAATAAAAACCGCCCGCTTAGAAAAATGCCGGGAAAGTAACGGTTCGTATTTAGATGCCTTTACTTTTGAGAAATAATTTTCCTATTATACACAGTTCAGTTTATTTTTACTTGTCAATTTGTGTGTTCACTATGAAATCTCGTAGTTACAAACAAAAATCCGTTAATTTCGAGCGATTTTGAACCGTTTCAAATATAAAAACAAACCTTACGTCAATTCTGCTAAATGGGAGAACGCTTTGAAATGAATTCAAAAATAAAACAAGGTTAAGTGGCTTGACAATAAGGATATATGTCAGTGTCGTATCGTTGAGGTTATGTCTGATAGAAGCATATGAAAACCTGGCAATTATAATGTTATTTAACAATCCAACTCTCTCTATGCCTTTTACGACCCCAGCTGTCAGGGCTATTCGGTCGGGTGGCGGTTTCTATTCCAAAACCCTTATTTTTTCTTTTTATCTTAAATGATATCCGACAAAGTCTACCTTGCAGTGTGTCTGGAATGTCTCCATAACCTTCTCGGATTAGTTAATTACTATGAATGAACCTGGGTGAGTTTAGGTAGCGTCATCCAAGGTGGATGGAGATGAGGGTGTCTATAATTTGATTTTGCAGTAATTTAGGAAAGATATCATTATTTTAAGCAGATATTCATGGGATTGTAAAGCGTCTGATAAGGTTATAGGGGACCTGGTGTGGAAGTTGGAAACTGAATGATAAAGATTATTAGATTCAGCAGTAAAGTTGGGGCATTTAAAAAGAAGGTGGTTAATATCACTCTCTTCTCCGCATGCGCAGAGAGGGCTTTGCAAAACTTTTAATTTGTATAGGTGTTTAGGAGATGAACAGTGATTGCTTCTTAATCTACAAAAAGTAAAGATATATTTTCAACTAAGAGGAATATCTTTAAACCAGGATCTCTTGTAAGGAGCCGAAATTAGGGATGCGTAAAAACGTCCCTTTGTTTCAGAGATAGTTTTCCATCTCTCTATCCAGATATTGCGGATTTTGCCTTTGAAAATGGATAAGAACTACCTATAATCCGTCATCATATTTTCAGTGTTAGGTGATTCTCTCCCCAGATTTGCTAGATGATCAGCTTTATCGTTTCCCGGTATCATCGTATGGCTGGGAATCCAAGCCAACCCAATATCATATTAGTCATTGATTAATTCACCTAACTTCTTTCTGATTTTAATAATTGTAGCTTCCTGTTTCTCATGAACAGCTTTTTGGATTTTTTTAAAGGAAACTAGGCTATCAGAGAGGACTAGAGATTTCTTTATTGTATGATGTTCAACCAATTCCAACGCCCTAAAAATAGCTTCCGCTTCTGCAGAGTTGATGGAAAAATAGGTAGGGAGGGCAGAGAATTTTTCTATATTGAGTTATTTAACAATATTTTTGCTTACCTGTAAACAGCCGCACCAGCCGCGCTTGGAACGCACGGCCGGCATGGCTGGGATGTGTAGCCGAGGCAGGGCGCCGGTTATGTCGTCCCAGGCCGGAAGCTTGAGGGAACACTTGGGCAAACCCTGAAATAGAAAAAAAAAGAAATGGTTTAATATTGTAAAATAATTTCAAGAGGTGTGATATTATACGTTTTTATGTCCTATACATAATATTTCTGTTTTATTTTAAATTATATACCATATATATATATATATATATATATATATATATATATATATATATATATATATATATATATATATATATATTACTCTTACATAGGAAATTGCATTTTTTTGGTTGAAATTTGCGCCAAAAACTATTTGTTTCACTTTCTCCTGAATTGATGGTTGTGAAAATATAATAACTAAACGAAATTATGTCTTTGTGTACATCAATTAACATCTAAAAATATGGTGGTACGAATAATAAAAAATAAGTATTAAATATACAAGGGCAGATTGAAAAGTTTTGTAAAAAACAAGGTAAATAACACTTTTTTTGCAAAAAAAAAATTATTTCTCAACATAATCTTTATTCATTCAATCAATTATTCGACATTCGTTACAGCGAGATATCAATTTTTTTATTCTCCCAGAAAAAAAAAATATGAATTGTGCGTAATACTCGTTTACAGCACAGATAACGTCTTTATTTGCCGCAAATTTCTTCTCCCCAAGCTAATTTTTAAGATCAGGAAACGAAAGAAGTCACTTAGCGCCAAATCTGGGGAATAAGGTGGATGAGGAAATATTTTGAAGCTCAGCTTGTGCACCTTTGCCATTACAACAGCCAATGTGTTAACTGGCGCATTGTCTTGGTGAAGGAGCACTATTTTGCGCGCTAATCTTAATCGGTTCTCCTTCAACTCACTATGCAAGCGGTTTAATAACGTTGCATAATAAGAGCAAGCGCAAGGATATTCAAATGTGAGAGGAACAACAGGGATAAAATCGATACCATATTTATAGTGAGGCAGATAATGAAAAAAGCTAAAGAATTGAACAAACCTGCATATATGTGTTTCGTCGCCATGACTCAATCCTTCGTTCAAGTGACATTAATAGATACTGTAAAAATATTACAAGAAAAGCAGACAAACAGAAGCTAATAAAAATCATACATGACATTATTACAGAATGCAAAACGAATACAAAAATTGGATATCTACTGGGCAAGGAGGTAAAAATAAACGCCGGAATAAGACAAGGCGATTCACTTCTTCACCCTCGTCATGGACAGAATAGTAGAGAATTTTGCAAAAACTAGAGGATACAAAATGGACAACACACACTTCCACACAATCTGATATACCAATGATGCAGTCCTCATTCCGATTCTGAGGACAACCTTCAGAAGATCTTTCATGTCTTCAATTTGGAAGCGAGAAACTAAACATGATTATTAACATAACCAAGATAAAATGTATGGTAGCTTCAAAACAATTATTAAGGTGTAAGCTGGAGATTCAAGGAAGTATTATTCAAAGGTTAATAATTTTAAATACCTGGGAACAATGATAGCAAGCTACGGAGACCTAAACAGGGAAAAAAAATCGAAGGAGGGGTCCCACCTCTCACGTACCACCGCCGGTTGGAGACTTAAACAGGGAAGTAAAACAACAGTCTACGAAGGCATCACTAATAGCAGGTTACTTGGCGGATATAGCCTGGAAAAATAAATACCTCACAGTGGAAAGCAAAATAAGAATATATAAGATAACAGTGAAATCGATCATCACATAAGCTGTAGAAGCAAGAGCTGACACACGTAAAACAGCACAAATGATGAGGACAACAGAAATGAAGGTGATTAGGGACATAGATGGAAAAAGTATCCATGACAAAATGCGCAACAAAGATCTGCAAGAACTAAGTAAGATCCAAGAAATATCCAAATGGACTAGAACTAGAAGAAAACAATGGAATGAACACGTAGTTCAGATTGACGACGACAGATTGCGGTAGAAGAAATAGGGGCAGACCTCCGAAAAGGTGGAAGGAATGTTGGACGTCCTTATCGGAAGATACCTAATGGGGATAAAACAGGCAGTATGCCTACTTATATGACACACTACATAAGAAAGAAGAAGAAGAATAAGCGCCAGTCACTGTTTAACAATTTTCCAAATAGCAAATCATTATGCTATTCTGTGAGACTCAAAAAACCGTTGCCATAATGTTTCTCGCCGATAAAACTGTTTTCACTTTTTTCGGTGCACTTTCACCTTTACCAACTAACTGTTTTGACTGGCGTGTTGTCTTCAAGATGTAATGGTGGATCCACGTTTCGTCTATAGTCACAAAACGACGCTAGAAGTCCTTCGATTACGCTGCAATTTCTCCAGACACGAGGCAACATACGCGGCACTTATTACACACTCAGCTTTTTCATTTTTAGGACTTCTTGCAGGATACTATGCACCTGTACCATATGAGATACCTATCATCTCAGCAATCTCAGGAAGTTTAATGCGACGCACTTTCATCAGGATACCATGAATTTTATCGACCATTTCTTCAGAAAAGACTTCGATCGGACGTCCTGAACGTGCAGAACCTGCAATACTAGTACGGCTACGTTTAAATTCATTTATTCAGTTAAAAATGGTCTTAAGAGCTGGTGCCGAGTCCCTATGAACTTCGTTTAGTTCAATTTCTGTCTGGGCCGCAGTCCACCTTATTAAGTAAAATGTTTTATCACTACATGATACTTGGTTTTATCCATTTCTAGGAAACCTATCATTATGATAGCTGCCAAGAAATAACCGAGTTGAGTTTCGGATCGCGATGTGTGTACACTTGAATCGAACGCCCGGCAATAGTCAACTCGTTCAACGAGCATTATTACGGTAGTGTTTCGATCTATTTAATTATTTAGTCGATGGCAAACGAGAAGGACTAGAAATAAAGCAGAGCGTAGAGTTAGATTAAGAAAATAAGTAAAAAATTTGAGGATTCATCAGAATAATTTTGTGAAATTGTATGAAGCTAACGAAACGATAAGCGACGACCTTGATTATTTTACTGTTTACAGTGATAAGAAATATACACAACATTTTTTTTCTTTTTCTCCCGTGTTTGAAAATGGAATATGCGAGGAACACACGTAAAGTTTTTATAACAGTTTATAGAAAGTAGTATGGACACAAAAGTACAGATTAAACATGTGATAAAAATAGGAGCGACTATATACAAGATGGAAAATACGGGAGATAAGGAAGCTGTAATGAGAAATAAAAACAAACTGAGAAACCTAGAGAGAGTTTATATAAACAACAATTTAACAAAAGATGAACGCGAAATTCAAAAAAAAATGAAGCATATAGCAGAGAACGAGAGAAAGAATGAAAAAAGGGTGAAAATAGGATATCAAAAAATCGTAATCGATAGAAGAGAATATAAATGGGAGATTGAGGAAGAAAAACTGAAAGAACCAACAAAGAGTACTATGACCATCAAGTTAAAAAACTGAGAAAAAGGAGAGAGATAGGTAGATTGAGGACGACCCTGGCAAAGATAAAGGGAAGAAAGAGGGGACTAGTAAAATGAATACAAGTAAGAAGATAATTAAAGAAATAGATAGGAAGAAAGAAAAGAGGATGAACTGACAGAAAAACAACAAATGCACTATGTAGGAATCACTGAAACAGAGAGGAAAGGAAATGGATGCAAAAAATTAGAAGGAAAAGCATACAAAAATCAACTTAGAGACATAATACCGGAACAAGATAAGAACTCATACAAACAGAAGAAACAAATACAGAAGAAACAAATACAGAAGAAACAAAGGAGACAATCGGCACTTTAAACAGGATGGAAGGAAATATGGAAAAGACAAATATAGAATAACTCAATTAAACGGGCCTTACACTCCTAACAAGGGGTAGAAAGGCATAAGGATTAAGTAAGTAAGTATGATACTTGGTTTTATCCATTTCTATGAAACCTATCATTATGATAGCTGCCAAGAAATAACTGCGGGTTGCATCTGTTTAAAACTTTGAACACAACCATTACAAGAATCACGCTTACCAACAGGCATGCCACTTAACCAAATTTTCTCCCATCTCATAGAAATTTGCCAGGTTTATTAATCCACCCTCGTATGTAATCTATTGACTACAAAAAATATCAATTTAAAATTTTTTCGAAAAATTATGATTTTATTGGGAAATACCGGTAACTATGTTAACATGAACACTTAATTTAATGAAGTGTCATAATTAAAAACAAGATGATGTTTTTATATTTATTATTTATACGATTTTGGAAGAACTAACTATAAAGTTCTACCTACTAATTACATTAGTTAAGGGAATAATAATAATTTTAATTAACTTTTTAAGCTTTTCCATATAACTTTGGAGATGGGCATCTTAAAAATGTGTAAATTTCAGAAAAATTGTAGGCTCCTTATCGACCCACATCAATCTATCTAAAATTAATTAAACATTCAGGTGTTCCAATATATTAATATTTGCCGTTCCATTAATATATAACGGGAAGTTTGTTCTAGCTAATAACGAGATTACACGGGTTGCTATTTCCACAAATACGTACAGGCAATTTTTTTTTAATATGGACACCATAAGCGATATAAGTAAATCCGAAAATCACTACGTGCCGAAGTAGCTTGGCGCTTAGATCAGTGCAGATTGTATTCTGTTAGAAAAAATAGTTTTAAGAAGATGGTGTGTTACTAGAAGTGACAACCAATCCTTATAAGGGTTGTGCTCTATTCGGACTACTAGCACGCGACCTTATAATGGAATACTTTACATTAAAATATTTAGACGAGAGACTCATATTACCAACTTTTCGATATTTCAAAGCAGTAGGTTTTTGATGAATTTCGATTCCGCTTTTTTCGGTAGAAATTAACAAATGTAGTCTTTTTTAGACTTACAAAATCTCTCGACCTGAAACCACAGAAAATTGCATATCAAATATGAAATTAAACAGATATTAAGGAAACTTATTATAAGCTAAAAAGAGGTCGTCTTTATGTGGGTTAAAGCTCACACTAGCCTTACACATAACGGAAAGGTGGACCAACTGACGATGGAAGCAATTATTGACCGTGAATTCCTATCATTTACACAACGATTATCAGATTTCTAACTAACTACAAGTAAAAAAAAACTACGACAGAATGACAAAATAGATAGAAAAGCTGCCCTTCTCATCTTAAAGCAATTGATGTCAAAGAATCCGACTTATGCGAGTTATGTGGATCTGTTGGTGTCTTGAATCATGTTTTTCTTGACTGTCGTAAACATCGTTAAGATTTATACCTAAAATTAATAAAGGACAAATAGCCAGTTGCCAGGGGTTTTGAGCTCTCATTAAATGTTAACAGGTTGCATTTTGGCATAAAGATAGTTTTCTGGATGTAGAATACGATAAAAAAAGTTTGCTAAAATTTGACGTACGCTAAGCCCATAAAATCTAAAACAAAATCGAAAATTCAGTTTTTCGGTAATATCTCAAAAAATAAAAAGATATCGAAAAACTAATAGCACCATGTGAAAGGGCGGAAAATTTTACAAATGATTGGTGTACAGATTTTTTTTAATAGCGTGAAAATTTATTAAAAATTCGAATAGTTGATTCAAAAAGTATATTGCGCCAAACTGGTTAATTTGAAAGTCTACGTGTACCGCCCAAAGGTTAATCGATATTACATATTTTCAGAGTGTTAAAAAAAATTGGAAGGTAGCTTTTTGAAAAGGAGACTTTCAGCTTGCCGATGATACTAATAGTTTTATTTAATAAAATATAGTATTGAAAAAGACCTTGCGCATATATCATTTTTTTTATGGGTCTAGCACACGTGCTACAGGGAAGTCCCTAAAGCCCTACAGGAGCGACACGTGTGCGGAGAAAGCGATTCACGTTGTTCTTAAATCGCTGCAAACTGTACTCGGTGGGAAACACAGGGCAAATTATTCCAAAGGAATGACTGCTTGAAAAGCATTGTACGAAGAGTAACAAGCTGAACCTCATACGGATGTGAAGTATTAGCGTGACGTGTACTTCTAACATGCACCGCTCTGAGAGGAATTAAACCTGCCACATCCTTTGAACACTTTCCATGAAGATACTTGTAGAATGGGCTCAAATCGTCAACTGTTCTTCGATGTTCCAGCGAATCAAGGCCACCTGTTAGTTCCGGGTCTCCAATCAGACGAACAGCTCTTCTCTGAATAGAACCCAATAAATGCAGTGTATGTTTGGGAGCGGAGCCCCAAACATGGGAGCAGTATTCCATAGTTGGTCGAATTTGAGCTTTGTAAAGAATTAACAGTTGTTGTGAAGTGTAAAGCTTTCTGGTTCGAAATAATATTCCCAATTTCTGAGAAGCTCTCCTTGCTATGCCTGCAACATGTTCATGCCAGGACATATTTGCTCCCAAATTAACGCCCAACAAATTGAGTGACGATGTTAGAGGAATGGAGTGCCCCGACATAACTATGTCGGGTTGAGCAACGTTAACTTTTTTTCGAAAAAACTGCCGCCTGGGTTTTTGTAGCGTTAAATTCCACTTGGCTACTGTCACCCCAAGATAGAATTTCTTCCAGGTCTTTGTTAAGTTGAATGACTTCCTGCTGTCTGCGAATATTCGTCTGAGTAGCCGATGTCCGAGCGTTCAAAGTGAATGAAGAGATAAGTGTACTGTCATCTGCAAAGCTGTAGATTGGATTCTCGGTCTTTTCCAGCAGATCGTTAATATAAATGAGAAAGAGAGTAGGAGACAGTATGGAGCCTTGGGGTACACCGGCGTTGATAGTGAAGGTGTTAGAAAGAAATCCGTCCACTGCCACTCACAAAGAACGCTCTCTGAGGAAACATGAGAGCCACAAACAGAACTTTTCAAACATACCATAAGAACGTAGCTTAGCCAATAGCCCATCGTGCCAAACACGGTCGAATGGGATGGATATGTCAAGAGCAACCGCTCGAGATTTTCCAAAGTGTTCAATTGCGTTGTTCCAAACATGTGTCACATAAGTCAGGAGATCTCCTGTTGATCTATTTTTACGAAAGCCATATTCGTGATCGCTAATAATGTTGAATCCTTCAAGATATTTTAGAAGATGCTGATTGATAGCCTTTTCCATGATTTTCGATATTATTGAAAGCAGTACGATTGGTCGGTAGTTATTTGGCAAGGTCTTCTTGCCTTTTTTAGGATTGGCCGAACGGTGGCACATTTCCAGCAGGAAGGAAATATTCCCTTTCTGTAAGATAGGTTGAAAACTCTACAGAAAACTGGTGTTAGTTCTCTCGCACAGTTTTTGAGAACTATGGCAGGTATTCCGTCAGCGCCAGAAGCCTTTTTGGTGTCTAGCTTCATCAGAATACGTTTTATGATACGCTGTCTGAAGACAATATCGGGCATCCTTGACTGCACTATGGGAATATTAGGTGGTGTTTTTCTTTGGAAATCGACAGTAGAATGTGAAGCAAAGAGTTCAGCCAACAAGTTCGCTTTCTCAACAGGTGTCGTTGCAATAGCATTATCTGGCCGTGTGAGTAGTGGTATGGTGGTATGGTATATTATGGTATATTATTATACCTCAAGTTTCAATACAAGAATAATTATAAATACCCACATTGTTTGTGTTATTTAAAAATTGAGTTTTAAAATATAAAAATTTGCCTGCTGTTGTGCGCCGCCGGCAATTTTACGTTGAAAGCAGTACGAAATGGTCAAAAAAAGTCGTATATATATTTTTTTTGATACAGTTAGAAGTATACTTGATATTAGAGAATCATTAAAAGCTTTAAAAAAGCTTTCTCTTTTTTTATAATTTTCCTCTTAAAAAAGTATTTATGATAAACGTACTTTTTGCTTATTATTAATCATACAACTTAAACTTAAACTAAAAAAAAAATTAAGGTGAGAAATGAAAGATAAAAGTCTAAGCTTTAAGTACAAAATATTTATACTCCATTTAAACATCGAGGTGCAAACAGAACAGTTATTGAAAACACAAAAATTCTAGATTACTCGAAGAGATTAAATGAAATACGTACTCTCATATCGGATCCGCATTTTGAATTTTTCAAATCTGTCATCGGATTCTTAATTAGCACCCTGAGAAACCCCTTAACAGCCAATTCAAAATATTTAGCGGTATACAAAAACGTTAATTTACTTATAAATGAGATTGGAAGCATGATTCTCACTACAATTGAAGGGGTTAAACCAGCCATTTTATTTTAAATATTGTTTTTTAAATTACAGTAACACCAAAAAAAATAATCTATATACAATTTTTTTTGTAAAATTCCCGTTCTTTCATGTGGTGGTATTAGTTTTTCGATATCTTTTTTATTTTTGGAGATATTTGCGAAAAAACGAATTTTTCATTTTATTTTCGATTTTGTAGGCTTAGCATACACTTTAGAGCAGTAAACTTTTTTTATCGTATTCTAAGTCCAAAAAACTACCTGTATGCCAAAATGCAGCCTTACCATTTAATGAGAGCTTTTCGTCAAAATTTGCCTCTGACGACTGGGCTATAATTTAAAACAGGACCGTTAAACTTTCTACATGTACTCACATTTTAGACAATTTTCAAACTTAAAGGATCGTCATGTCTTAATTACACGAAAACAATATTAAACTTCTTGGGGTTCGGGACATAACTATTGTCTATTGTTAAAATTCCTCATATAATCACAAATTGATATGTTACCCCTGGCTTACCTGTTTATTTTAAAATGTTCTGATTGACCCAGAGCGAGAAGAACGTAAACCTGCCTGTATCCCTGTTAGGGAGTAGGGTAGGTAATAAGTAGCAACATTCAATCCCCGTGAATAATTTGTGTTCCGTACCGCGATTACTTTTAAAATAAAAACTGCCCTCTCTCGGGGGCGGTTCAAGACCACAAACCGATAGAGGAATTGTTATCTTTACGCTAGTACGATAAGTATTTTACGTTTTGTTTTCTTTTTCCGACGATCTTAGCTGAGCTGAAAAGCCGTGATACGGCGAAACCCATCCTGAGATGGGTTGACGGATGAGAGGACAGTCAAAAACTGCTGAAAAATGAACTTTGCTTAATTTTAGTAGTTTATGTTGATTTAAATAGTATTAATATTTATTCGTAAATTCCAGTATAGTTCAAAGAAGTTCTGATCAGGAAAGCATTTCTATTAATCCCAGGTCTATATAACTACAAGTATTAGCAGCAACCAATGGAGATAACTGCAACCCTTTCTCAGGTGAAAACAACAAAATCATTTTCTTAATCTGCTTCAAGAAATAAATACGAATATATTCCAACTGGAGTGAGATCTAGAAAATAATGACAACAAACTGTGATCAATAAAACCTATGGTATACCCACCCTTACATATTATGAGCAATACAAGATTTGAAAACATTTTATTAAGAAGACTCGCTATGGGGCATATCTATCAAACTAATTCATATCTATTAAAAAAGGAACCTATACCGAAGTGTGCAACCTGTAATGCCATCCTCTCAGTTAAACGCATCTTTGAGGCTGATCACTCCTCCGTGCTGAGAAGAAAACACAAAATCCCTCATTTGATTACGCATACCATTAATCAATTTCCTACAATAAAATAACATCCGCAATTATGTAAATGAGATGACTATAACCGTATGATATTTAAATAAAAATCTCTAAATGGGGCGCCAAATGACCATAGGAGTCGACGCGCTCTGCCCCCTAAACAACAACAACAAGTGTTTGCTAAATAGATCATTATTTTTGAAGCTAGGTTAGGTTCACTTTATAGTTATTTGAAAGGAGGAAATAATATTCTGGAGATTCTATCGCTCAGAAATTAATTTATTTAAACGAATTCCTATATATAATTGAATAAAACTCTATAATGCTTTAATGTGGATAATAAAGGCAATGAAGGAAATGAGTGGATGTAAAGAAAGTATCTTGTAAAAACACATTTTATTCAGATAATGAATATTTACTCACAATATCTTAAACTTGTGCGATTGTATTTTTGTCGTTGTTAATTTTCTGCGTCTTCATCTCTCTAATATTTGCAGTGTCGTATTTTTTATGTTACTTAATTTTAATATATTTACAGTCTGGACTATTTTTTCAGTTATATTGTATCTGAAATTGATTGAAGTTTATTTGACATTAAAAGGAAAACGTTTTTTCAACATAAAAAATATTCAAGCAACAATGTCTGCGATCACAAAAAAAACCGAGATCGAAACTTATTTAACGAACCTAAAGTAAAGTATATGGACTAAGATAATTAATTACAGTTATAATGTGTCTGTGCGGTATTTTCTATTAAAAGTTCGGGTTTTTTTTTTGAATGGAGGGTGTATAAGTAGACATTAACCTTTTTAAGTAATAATAGTTTGCCAGTACTAGCATAAACTATTAATTTGAACATTATCGAACCTTCTCTCTAATCAGCTATCACATTTTACAGAAAAGATCTTTTAGTCATTAAATATCAAGAAAAATTGGTAAACAACATTTCTTAATTACTAAATAAAGTCAAGGATTTAATTAAATAAATACCTGGTTACGGCTCTCCTGTCCAGCTGTGCGTGTAACTCCGGGCAATAGTTTGAAAAATTGCAAAATTACATTTACTGTCAATTGTAGAACGTGGTAAAACCTCAATAATTAACTTTGGAAAATAGACAGCTGTTTGTGCGGTTTGGTAGTAACGAACATGGTGGTTGACTGCTATGGTTTGTTTATCTTACTGTTAAGGTATTATTTTTTATTATAGTACAGGCGCAAATTATTTTATTATCATTTTGAAGATAAAAAGCTTTACAATATTTTTCATTTACCCGTTTGTCAAAAAGATGTAGACTAGGGAAAGACTTACGAGGAAATTTCAATATATATATAAATCTAGTTATCCTTCAAATTGCACCTTATATATAGATATAGCATATAATATCAGCTCGTTTTAGACCACTATTAATAATTTTGTATATTGCAAAGTATTATAAATAAATTCTAAATATATTCAGTGGTATATGAACAGGGCAAAGTTTTTAAATCAAAATTTATTAGTCGGAATATTTTTGTAAGAAAACAGTAATCTACTCGTTAAGTCTAAAAACAGTGTAAGTCGGACTTGCACAATTAGTGTTCCATACGGTGATTGCTTTTAAAATAAAAATTTTTGTTACGGAGGTATAAAATGATAAGTGACACATCTCAATTGAATTTTTAACAAAATTTGCTTCTGATCCTTGTTTTTATATACCAGATAAAATATCGAACGGTTTTTTCTAAATTTTTTGATTATTACTCTTAGAGATAGGGTTGGGAAACCGCGATTTTTGAAAAATTTTAGCTTTCATTTAATACCACACTGGATGACCTTGAAGAAATTGTTTTTTTATATATACCACATGAGTTATTAAAGATAATGCACTAGTGATAATTTTTATTCAATCTACACCTTATGGGGAATATTTCAGGATTTATTATAAATTTTCTGATCAGTACTCGTAGAAATAGTGTGGGGAGACAGCGATTTTTAACAATTTTTTTCGAATAATATAAAGAAAAGTGTGCGAAAGTATTACATCATATTTATTTTTGAACTATTTTTTTTGCAAGCTTTCATTCAACATCGCACCCGATGACCCTGAAAAAACATGTTGGTTTTCACTTCCGATTTTACCCCCAAAAACTAACAACCCCTTAAGTCAAAATTTAACTTTCAAAATTACACGGCTCTGATTGGAACATCAATTCCTATGTTCGTCACAAATTTCAACTTTCTATGTCAAATGATGTCAGAGAAAATCGGGTTTGATATAGAGACGGGCAGACTGGCCGATACCGAAGTGATCCCATAAGTGTTGCGTACGGAACACTAAAAATGGCTAGTTTGAGAGATGGGTAGTATTAATTGTAGTTTTGGGGAAGCTCAGCGCATAGCAAACCAACCAGAGAGCTCGTGTTTGGCAACCCCCAAAAAACTCTCCTCCGCCCAACCAACCTAGCCACCACGAACATCGCGAACCTGCCGGGCCTGACCATGAAAACTAAGATGTCATCCCACTTAAGGATACCTGCCTGCTCCCTTTGAAGGAAGGTTAAGTAAGTTTTAGGAAAATGCCATAAAAATAATATGTTGCGAAATATTGACAAATAGATAGTTGTCATGATAACTATATATAAAGACCAATTGACAAAACTTGCATTAAGTTAGCCAATAAAGTTACGATGCTATACAGTACCAGATCGGAAAATTCATTTTATGATTAAACAGATAATAACGAAATATGGTGTTGACTTTCTTAAAAATGTGTATCCACCAATCAGTGGACGCCGAACTCAATATTTAGCTGGTGAGTAATAATAATACATTTGCTTCTACTACAGCAGTATATTATTTGTTACCTACTTTATGAATTTGGGTAGGTAAAAGTTATCTGGAGTGATTAGTTGGGTTCGAAGATCTTTATTTGTTGAATCTACGAGTAAGTATTCAAGTCCACTGAATTAAGAAACCTAGCTAAAACAATTTATCTGAATCAAGAAGGGATTTTTATAAGAATAATACGGAATAAAACTATAAAAATAACTGTTTTTTAAAAAAAAAATTATAGACTATTTTATTAATGGATTTTTATTCCAAATGGCATATTTTCATGGATATGACTTAAGAATCGAAGTTTTAAGTGGTATAGGGGGGTGGTTTTACGTGGTGCTGGGGTTATTATTTACGAAGAAGTTAGGTAATGGGGTAGAATTATTTTTGTGTTTTTTATTGTATGTATGCATGTGAATGGTATCTTGATACATCCTTGTAAAAAGATATAGAGAAAGTAATTATACTTGATTACAGCTGAGTTTGATGAAATGACCATAGACGTTGATCCGATCTTGAGAGCAATTTTATTAAGTGATAAGTGCAACAAATATATTTTATACAGGTAGTTTAACGTTTATGAACATAACATATATTTTCAAATTTATTATGTAATTGGGAAAATATATATATATATATATATATATATATATATATATATATATATATATATATATATATATATATATATATATATATATATCTATAATATATAAAATGCAACGACTCTCTGTCTGTCTGTCTGTCTGTCTGTCCGTTAGTGCGCTTATCACTGGAGAACCACTTATCCGATTTACGTACTTTTTTTTTAAAACATACATATGTTCTCTGGCCAGGTTATAGGCTATATTTTATTACGATAGATAGCATAAGGAATGAGCAGTGACGTAAAATAGTGAGTGAAGTCGGAAAAAAGTTTGCCGCTAGCGCGTTCCTTTGCAATACTCAGCCTAAACCATTAATTATGAAACAATATTATGTAGCAGAGAATATCTATAATATATAATCTACAATATATATAAAATGCAATGTCTCTCTGTCTGTCTGTCTGTCCATTAGTGCGTTTATCACGCGAGAACCACTTATCCGATTTACGTGTCTTTTTTTAAATTCATACATATATTCTTTGGCCAGGTTATATAATAATAATAATAATCTATATCTATAATGTATATAAAATGCAACGTTTCTCTGTCTGTCTGTCTGTCCGTTAGTGCGCTTATCCCTCGAGAACAACTTATCCGATTTACGTGATTTTTTAAATTCATACATATATTCTCTGACCAGGTTATAGATATACATTTTATTACGTCTATAATATATATATAAAATGCAACGTCTCTCTGTCTGTCTGTCTGTCCGTTAGTGCGCTTATCACTCGAGAACCACTTAACCGATTTACGTGTTTTTTATAAATTTATACATATGTTCCATATAATTCGATATAAGCCTAGATAATGGGAGATAAGGTGAGATAATGGGAGATAAGGAGAAATAATGGGAGATAAGTCGAGGTAAGCCTCGATAATGGGAGATAAGGTGAGTTATGGGAGATAAGTATAAATAATGGGAGATAAGGAGAAATAATGGGAAATAAGCAGAGATAAGTCTAGATAATGGGAGTTATGGTGAGATAATGGGAGATAAGGAGACATAATGGGAGATAAGGAGAAATATTGCGAGATAAGTCAAGATAAGCCTAGATAATGGGAAATTATGTAGAGATAATGGGAGATAAGGAGAAATATTGGGAGATAAGGGGAAATAATGGGAGATATTTTATTACGTTGAGTAACATAAGGAATAAGCAGTGCCGATAGTAGTGACTCAAGTCCACGCGAGCGGAGCCGCGGGCCCGGCTAGTATATATGTATATATATATATATATATATATATATATATATATATATATATATATATATATATATATATATATATGTATATATATATATATATATATATATATATATATATATATATATAAATATATATATATATATATATATATATATATATATATATATATATATATATATATATATATAAAGAAGTAAATAAATAAAAAATAAATTATAAGAATAAAAAATCAAATCGTTACTTCAGGGTAAAAGGTAAACATGAACGGAAAACGTACCATCAGAAGTAAGTAAAGCTCGAGCTAATTTCATTCATTGTAATCACATCCCGCTATTTCACAGCTGAAGAATGTCACATACGTGCATACGTCATGAGTGCGTGCAAAAATATGATTTGTTAGACAGAAATAACACAAAATTTTACAGTTAGATATGTTATACTCGAACCTGGAGCATTTGACATGTATCTATGAGATAGATCAATGAGCTATGCCCATCAAATTGTCCGTGTTTATTTAGAATGGTTCATAGCTTGCATGGAAAGCACTAATACTTACTTAAACGTGTGACTTATGAGAGCAATTAGTCTATAAATGGCTTAAAGAACTATAAATAAAATCGGAGAATTTCTACTTTTTCTTCTTTGTAGAGGCACAATTACCTGTTTATTATAATTTTCACTTATCGTACATTAAAGAAGTTGTTACTCCAACCCATGCTTTTCCTTCCTACTATTGAACTCTCTCACGTGATTCTAAGCATTCTCTCTTCTGTCATTTTATGTATATATTTGACGGTCATGTGTATTATCTATTTTCAATGTCTGTCTAATGCTATCACTTCTCTGTCTATCCAATATGGTCTATCCAGCGATTCCGTAATCAATTTCTTTTCAGCAGTTTAGTGCATTTGTTGTATTTTTAATGTTTCTGGTAGAGTTTCAACTGTTGTTTACCTATTTATTTTGTGGTCTGGGTTTAATGTGAAATTTCGTTCCAATTCTTGGACGTCAGTTTTGTCATATTGTATCGTCTAACTTTGAAACTGTTTTCGTCGCCTTTGCGGCTTGTTGTCTTACTTACATATCGATATCACCAAAACTCGATATATCTATGCCGAGATGTTCATATTTCGTTTCCTTTTTTTTGCTGCCAACATTATCATTCTATATTTATTTCGCCGTTTAGTTAAATTGCAAAGTCGTCTTCGTTTTCTGTTCTTAACATGGTGTTATTACCATATCAGCATATTTTTTTTATTTTACCTTATTTTCTATTAACTCTTGTTTTAAGAACTTGTCTAATCATTTCTTCCTGTCACTCGCTTGACTTGATTACAATGAAAAGTAGTGGGTTAAGAAGTGTTCTTGGCAAATTCTTCTTTCGTCGGGTAATCAATATTTTTTTTTATGATTTAGATGATATCGTGCGGTACGAGTTCTAGTTTTATTCAGTCGAAGGCTTTTTGTAAGTCAATGAAACATAGGAACGCTATTGTCTTCTATAGATTTTTCGATAATTTACCATGATAGAAACTACAGTCGTTTAAGATATTTCTGATCTAAACCCATATTGTTCCCTTGTTAATGAAACGTGCCCTTTGATTTCATTTCTTATTACTTCTTTTGTTACTTTTAGAGGGTTTTGTATGATCGACAATAAACGCAGTGCTACAAGCTCCAAAAAAATGAAGTAATATAAAAAATGTGTTTTTTTTTGAGATTTATCATATAATTTTCCCCAACAAAGTCAAAATAATGTCTCTAGCCCACATTCAAAAAATATTAAATCGGTAAAAAGTTATTAGGTTTTTAAAACGAGGCTACCTATTTTAATTTGACCCCTGCATTTAATTATTAAAGTCTCATAAAATAACTGATATGGCAATTGCTAAACTTGAGTTAGAGATCTAATTAATTATGAATGTATTTAATCACAAACAAAATTTTAAATTAAACTCTCGTTACTAGTTCACCTCTGCCTTAACCATCAGAAATGTTGACGGGCAATTATTATTATTCTTTTATTGTCGTAAAACGCAAAATTTCATGGCCAAATATAATTTACAATTTATTATAAGTCTGTAGGTAATAAAATTCCTTTAAAACACACCTTTTTGATCTACATTTTGTTCACTTATAGTCAAAATAATGACTTCGTTTCTAGCACAATCTTTCGATCTTCTAGAAGTAATGTGATAATTACGACTTTGTTATTGTTTATGGAACAAATATTACGTTTTTTTTCTCTAATTTTGAGTTACCCATTCTTGCCCCCTGGATTCGAACCAAATCGAATGTGCTTTTAAATTGACATTAACTCTTTTGAAGATGGAAGAAAATAAATTCAAAGGCCAGAATGCTCTAAACAAAAATTTAGATTTGTGATGTTTATGGAGAAGATGTTAAAATATCAAGACCCTCTATCAGCAATAATGACCAAATCAAGGCATTGATCGAGAATAACGGCCACGACACCACAGGTCAATTGGCAGAGATATTCCAAATACTAAACGCCACCATCGAAAAGCATCTTGAAAAGTTTCATGTCTTACTGTACGAAACGAGAACATATCACAGCAAATAGTCACGGATGATAATAATACCATGTCATGATTCATTTATAATAATGCTGAAAGAAAAAGATCTTGGTGGAAGCGAAATAAACCACCATGCCGGTCTTCATGTAAAGAAAGTCATTTTCTGTGTTTAGCGTATTTGAAAAGTAATTCTGTAGTATGAGCTTCTGCCAAATAACTAAACAATATATTCAGTACTAGCCGGGCCCGCGGCTCCGCTCGCGTGGACTTGATTCACTACTATCGTCACTGCTTATTCCTTATGTTACCCAACGTAATAAAATATCTCCCATTGTTTTTCCTTATCTCCCAATATTTCTCCTTATTTCCCATTATCTCTACATAATTTCCATTATCTAGGCTTATCTCCCATTATTTCTCCTTATCTCCCATTATTTCTCCTTATCTCCCATTATCTTACCTTATTTCCCATTATCTAGGCTTATCTCGACTTATCTCCCATTATTTCTCCTTATCTCCCATTATTTCTCCTTATCTCCCATTATCTCACCATAACTCCCATTATTTAGACTTATCTCTGCTTATCTCCCATTATCTCTCCTTATCTCCCATTATTTATACTTATCTCCCATTATCTCACCTTATCTCCCATTATCCAGGCTTATCTCGACTTATCTCCCATTATTTCTCCTTATCTCCAATTATCTCATCTTATCTCCCATTATCTAGGCTTATATCGAATTATATAGAACATATGTATAAATTTATAAAAACACGTAAATCGGATAAGTGGTTCTCGAGTGATAAGCGCACTAACGGACAGACAGACAGACAGACATTTTATATATATTGTATTCTTTACTACATGATATTGTTCCATATTTAATGCTTTAGGGAGTGTATTGTAAGAGAACGCGCTAGCGGCAAACTTCAGGAAAAAATGACTAGAATTAACTAATCGGAGAGGTGTTGTATCCTATCACGACATTGCCAGGCTTCATATTTTTCTGACTACGAAAATTGCTGAAGTGGAGGCTAGTACTTGTTACCCTACCTGCCCTATTCAACAGACATTTCTCGTTTTGACTTTTACCTTTTCGGATGTTTGCAAGATTCTCTTAACGGCAAGTCGCCTTAAAAAAGCATCCCTGAGAAATTATGGGAGGAAAGAAGTTATAAATTGTGTGAGAGATGTAGATTAGAGACACTTGTTTTGTATATTTTGAAGGAGCTTTCTTATACCAAATATATGCCATGTAGTTCGATGATTTTTTGCTATTTTTCTAGCAACACCGCTGTAAAACTTCGGTGGTCTCTGGGACAAAGATTGTAACAAGTGGGTTTCACAGCTATAACAACTTAACACCATTCTGGGAGTTCTCCAAAGACCGAAACAAGTAGTAGTCTGATGATCCAAGGTCCAGGTTATAAAATTAAAACTTTCCAGCCAACCTCTCTCAATTTTTACAGAGTCTTCAAAGATGTGTGGTCTGGCGTTGTCATGATGGAATATGTCACCCTTTATGTTGCCTAGTTTCGGACGATTTTTTTTCAACCGCTTGCTTCAATCTTATCAATTACTCATAGTGGAGTAAAGAATCAATCGTTTGGTAAAACTTCAGCAACCTATAATGCACGATTTCCTTTCAATCCCACCAAATACACGTCATTACCTTTTTTGGCATCAATCCGGGCTTTGCCATAGTTTATGGAGCTTCATTCTTATTAGACCACAATTTTTTTAGCACATTATTATCATATATGATCCACTTTTTAACGCTTGTGCGCAACTGTTTTAGAAATGACTTGAGTTCGTTATGTTGCTGTAGAGATTTGCAGATGGAAACTCGATCGAGTAAATGTTTGAGCGTCAAATCATATGGCACCAGAACATCCAGCTTCTTTTTATCTATCTCCACGTGGTTTAAAACTGTTCGGCGACGTCTAGTTCCTTAGCGATGTCATGGCGACTTACATGTCGGCCTTGCTCAACTTCTGCCAAAATTCTATTAATTTTTTCTGTCGTTTTTTTTTATCGCTCACCTCCCCGCCTCAGTAGAGATTTTACCCTTTTTCCATATCCCCAGGATATCAGCGAGAATGTCGTAATACCCGACAATGTTGTCCAAGTGCTGAGACATACATTTTTTTTATTTCACGACACCTTTTAAGCAACGCGTTAGTACTGCCACTGACGTTATTTGTATTTCTGCAAACAACTACTACCTATGTACGTGGCCAGGCCAAATATACTTAAATAAATTAATAAATAAATATACCGACCTGCGGGATTGAACCATCGACCTTCTGCACAGTAGCAAAGTACTACGCCACCGAGCCACGGCTAGCCGTTGGTCGAGAGTCGAGGTCGAGGTCGAGAGTTTTTACAATTTCATTTCGATAAAGGCACAAATGCTGCTAAGGTCTATGTAAAATCGATATCATAGATGCTCCTTATCTTTGATATCGGAATTTCCATGTAAAAGCGACTGAACCATCTTTTGGCCATTGGCTTTGATAACGTATCTTGACCAAATTTTTGCATAGACCTTAACAGCATTTGTGCCTTTATGGAAATAAAATTGTAAAAACTCTTGCAGATATTTTACTCATCTTTAAGGTGCTCTAAATTAAGCCTGTAATAACAAAGATAAATCTTTCAACAAAATCCCTCGAAATCAGGGAAAACATCGTAGAACAGGTCTCCACATTTAAATATTTGGGAACTAATATAAAAGACAAGTGGGACCCAAGAAAGGAAATATATTCCTGGATTGAACAGACCCAAGTAACATATATGAATATGAATAAATTTTTCTATCGCACTAGTCTCTACGTCCAATTATTGAAGGTAAAACAAAGGGCAAACGATCGATCTGAAAACGACAGAATTCTTAGCTGAAGGACATGAAAAGGTGGTTTGAATGTGCTCCGAGTGATATTTTTCGAGCTGCAGTTTCTATATGGATCCAACCTTCGTGAGGAACTGACGCATTTGTCCTATGAGCTGTCCAGAAAATTCTGAACATCCGCCTGTAGCATGTAGTTTCGAAAGCCTTTATTCTTCTACGGCATGGTTCTAGGGAATATTATTGAACTGACAAGCCTTTTTTTAGTCATTTTATTTATTCTATGATCTTTCCACACTTTGCTTAGGCTTGTCACTGCAGTTTTGGCCATCACTATCCTTCTTTTAATTTCTTCTTCTCAACCCCCCTTGTTAGAAATTATGGTGCCTAAATGTATAATATCTGTGGTATATCGCTGATTTTGTTGAGAGGAGGCAAAAAATTTTAGCTCGATCTACTATAAGTAGAGAACATTTCTTTCGATTTAGTAAAAGACCGACATTTGCGCTAACCTTTTCGATTAGATGCAGCAGTGCAACTATTTCTTCCTCGGAGCTAGCCAGTATTGCAGTAACTTATGTTTCGAGAACTTTTTGTCTCCTATTGATACCCCTCCATTCGACTCTTTCGTCGCTTTGGGGATAACCCATCTATAATATATATAAAATGCAACGTCTCTCTGTCTGTCTGTCTGTCTGTCTGTCCGTTAGTGCGCTTATCACTAGACAACCACTTATCCGATTTACGTACTTTTTTTTTTAAACATACATATGTTCTCTGGCCAGGTTATAGGCTATATTTTATTACGTTAGGTAACATAAGGAATGAGCAGTGACGATAATAGTGAATGAAGTCGGCGCTAGCGCGTTCCCTTGCAATACACAGCTTAAACCATTAAATATGGAACAATATTATGTAGCAGAGAATATCTATAATCTATATACTATAATATATGAAATGCAATGTCTCTCTGTCTGTCTGTCTCTCGATTAGTGCGTTTATCGCGCGAGAACCACTTATCCAATTTACGTGTCTTTTTTAAATTCATACATATATTTTTTGGCCAGGTTATATAATAATAATAATAATAATCTATATCTATAATATATATAAAATGCAACGTCTCTCTGTCTGTCTGTCTGTCCGTTAGTGCGCTTATCCCTCGAGAACCACTTATCCGATTTACGTGATTTCTTAAATTCATACACGTGTTCTCCGACCAGGTTATAGATATATATTTTATTACATCTATAATATATATAAAATGCAACGTATCTCTGTCTGTCGTCTGTCTGTCTGTCTGTTAGTGCGCTTATCACTGGAGAATCACTTATCCGATTTAGGTACTTTTTTTTTAACATACATATGTTCTCTGGACAGGTTATAGGCTATATTTTATTACGATGGGCAGCATAAGGAATGAGCAGTAACGATAATAGTAAACGCGTTCTCTTGTAATAAACAGCCTAAAGATGGAACAATAATATGTAGCAGAGAATATCTATAATATATATAAAATGCAACGTCTCTCTGTCTATCTGCCTGTCCATTAGTGCGTTTATCACGCGAGAATCACTTATCCGATTTAAGTGTCTTTTTTTAAAACATACATATGTTCTCTGGCCAGGGTATAGGATATATTTTATTGCGTTAGGTAACATAAAGAATAAGCAGTGACGATAATAGTGAATCAAGTCGGAAAAAAAGGTTACCGGTAGCGCGTTCTCGTGCAATACACTGCCTAAACCATTAAATATAGAACAATATCATGTTGCAAAGAATATAATATATATAAAGTGCAACGTCTCTCTGTTTGTCGGTCTGTCCGTTAGTGCGCTTATTACTTGAGAACCGATTTATGTGTTTTTATAAATTTATTCATATGATATGTTCTATATAATTCGATATAAGCCTAGATAATGGGAGATAAGGTGAGATAATGGGAGATAAGTATAAATAATGGGAGATAAGGAGAAATAATGGTAGATAAGCAGAAATAAGTTTAGGTAATGGGAGTTATGAATGAGATAATGGGAGATAAGGAGAAATAATGGGAGATAAGGAGAAATATTGCAAGATAAGTTGAGATAAGCCTAGATAATGGGAGATAAGGTGAGATAATGGGAGATAAGGAGAAATAATGGGAGATGAGCAGAGATAAGCCTAGATGGAAATTATGTAGAGATAAGGAGAAATAATGGGAGATAAGGGGAAATAATGGCAGATATTTTATTACGTTAGGTAACATAAGGAATAAGCAGTGACGATAGTAGTGAATCAAGTCCACGCGAGCGGAGCCGCGGGCACGGCTAGTTAACCATATATATTGAAGAGTAGTGGAGACATGAGACTGCCCTGCCTCACCCCCTTTCCGATTTGGAATGGCTTAGACAGATTTTTCTCAACTCTAACATAAGCGATGTTGTTGCTGTATAATTTGTGGATTAAGAAGATTAAGTGGTCTGGTGTCCTTATTTCTTGAAGAGTTCTCCATAAGTTATCCCACTCTCCTGTGTCGAAGGCGTCGTAAAAAGAAGAAGAAATTAAGCCTGAATAAACAAATTTCAACATTTTTGCAAGTCTACTAATGTTAAATGTCAGCTTTCAAATGTTATCTTTAAGTTTTCCTACGCACATATAAGTATGCATTTCACGCATTGGTCTCATACATAAATATTGCAACATTAAATCAAGTCATAAATTTAGTATCGATAATTCTCAAAGCATTCGGCAGATAAAATGCAAAGAGCATTAGTCTCATGATGAAATTAAAATTAGTGAAACGGATACAACACATAGAATCGATTTCCATAATCTAACGTATTTTAATCGATTACAATCCAACCAGTATTTTACGTTGGAAACAAAGTCATTTACCCATTTATTTTTAGTATCAACGTTTCAAAGTGTGAGGTAGGTATTAAACACGTAGGCTTTTAGTAGGTTTCTATCATAGATTAGGCCCTCGGGCTATTGCAGGTAATGAAATGCATCACATTCTTAATGGAATTTGATATTTGAATGTCACGTTGTATCGAGATCTATTTAGTCTGGATGCAAATGATTGAAAATAAGCTACAGTTTACTGATTGTTGATTTTCCTTTAAGTATGTTCAACTGTTACTACGGGGTGATTGCAAAAGCTCGTGCCCGATTTCACAGAGGGCAGAAGCATGCACTTTTGACTGTGCTGGTGTTTCTTTTATATTCATATTATTAACTTACAGTTATCTAAATGCACTGTGAGTTAACATAACCTTAAAAAAAGTTAATTTAAATTAATTTGTGTGCAAGGTAATATTCAAAATGGAAAATGAAAAGTTACATTTTCGTCACGTTATGTTATATGAGTTTAAAGAGGAAGAGAGTGTTGGAACTGCAACAAAAAGTATTCAAGACTTTTATTTGGATCATTCTCCTGCTCTTAGGATAGTTAAAAAGTGGTTTGGTCAATATCGAAATGGTGACTTCAATCTAAACGATAAACATCACTTTGGGTGATCTTCCAGCATTGATAATGACTTTATCCCTGACTTAGTGAATAATAATCTACGGATTACCACTGAAGAGATTGCTGAGAGACTAAATGTTGTCGACTGCATTTCGTCATTTAAAGCAACTTGGATACATTTCGAAACTCGATATATGGGTTCCGCACGTTTTGACAGAGCGGAACAAATTGAACTGTGTTTCTATAGCCTTTTCTCTCCTCGCGCGTCCACAAAATGAACCTTTCCTGGATCAAGTCATAACTGGAGATGAAAAAATGGGATATGTTTAACAACATAACAAGAAAAAGAAGCTGGAAGCACGAAAATGAAGAAGAGTAGAATCTATGGCAAAGGTTGAATTGCCTACTTGCAATAAAAGTGTTGTTCTGTGTCTGGTGGGATTACAGAAGAACAATTTCTTTTCCACGTGGCCAATTAATATCTGTGGAGAAGTACTGTGAGCAACTCACCCAACTCCAAGTTGAAATCCAAGCAAAATGTCCAAATTTGGTGAATCGAAAAGGCATCATCTTTCACCATGACAACGCTAAACCACATGTCGCTCAACAGACACTGTAAAAAGTTAAGAGGTTAAAATGGCAAATCCTCCACCACTCGCCGTATTCTCCTGACCTTGCTCTTTCACATTTTCATCTATTTCGTTTTCTGGAAAATAATTTGAATGGCAAAAAAATTGATTCTATGGAAAAAGTCTTTCTTTGAAGAAAAACCACGCAGTTTCTTGGGACTCACAGGGTATCAACATGATGGACTATTTGGAAAAGGGTAAAACCGTAACTGGTGAGTTAAAGCCGAAGCGGCCAAGATTAGCATAAAAAAAGTGCCCCTTCACCAGGACAATACGTCTGTTCACATATCAGTTGTTGCAATGGAAAAAGTGCACGAGCTTGGCTTCGAAATAGGTCACCACCCGCCCTATTTTCCAGATTTGGCGTTAAGTGACTTTTTTTGTTTCCTTTCCTCAAAAATTGGCTTGGGGGAAGAAATTTTCGTCGAATAAAAAGGTTATCTGTGCTGTAAACGTACAGTTTGAAACAATTTCTTTTCCTGAAAAAAATTGGAATTTCGCTGGACCAAATGTATTGAGCGCAATGGATATTATGTCGAGACATAAAATTTTATTTTCCAAAAAAATGTTATTTACCTTATTTTTCACAATATTTTTCAATCTACCCTAGTATTTCTGGAAAATTGTTCTATTGAACACACCCATAGAACACTAATAAGATCGATATATATATTTTTTTTAATATTTAGTAACAATAATATGAATAAAGTACATATTACACATTAATATTTTTAACTTTTTAACATCTAAATTGTAGAGCAATATTAGTATGAGAAGATAATTATCTTTTTAAAAAATATGTCCTTCATAATAGAAAAAGCTTATTTCTAAAAAACTTCGAGAACGTTCCTAACGGAAAGAAGCATAAAATACTACTGCCAAAAGAAAAAGTTTTTTTATTCATTTTTTATGTGGTATTTATATATTTTTTTTAAACACATAAGACCAGGTATATTTGACAAAAATATGAAACTAAATGAATTATGGCTTATTTTAGCATCTTTTTTTTGTTACGTAGCTAATAATCATTGTAACAACTGTTTTGTATGCGTCAACTTTATTTATGAAACCGATAGTTAATTTTTTCACAAATTAAATCAAATCCGAAGCAGATAGCGTTTAAAACTTAAAAAAAAACCTAGATAGTGTTCCAAATCACTGGCATCGACTTTTTTCGATACAAGAGCTGCCAAATCCAAGTAAGATATCAATTATTAGGGACTAAATTAATTTAATTTGCCGATGACCCTGCGGTCGTAGTCGCAAAGAGAAAATTTGAGGGAGTCAAAAACGAGCATTTACATATGATGTGACAGAAATAACTTACTCCTAAACTATAGTAAAATTATACATTTTAGTATTATAATATAAATTGCCTGATATCCAGTATATCACTTTATTCATTATTTAAAAATGAAAGTAAAATTTTGGGATTAATCCTAAGCCATAATATAAGGTGGAGCAGCCATATAGATTATGTAGGTAAAGAACAAATAAAGTATATTATATAAAAAGTCAACATAAACCAGTCTAATGTTTTCCATTTGAAATGTTGAGAAACTGGGAATATATCTTTTATCGAACATAATATTCTCTCATTGTTGTATATGTGTTAATTATTATGGTACAATAAAACTAACACTCATATTCTTGATAAACCTAATCATTTAGGTTTTTCTCATTTAAGATTTAATTTTGTTGTTGGAAAATGCCAAACAATTTTGAGTTTGCTTCTGCTTAGTGTCAAATTGTAAAATAACTTGTTTTTACAAGGAACTGTAAATTAAAGAGCATTTTTTAGAGAAATGTTACTACTCGCTTCAAGACGTTATGGGCGATACTATGGTAACATAACATATAGAGTATGTTAGCAGGGTACCTGCAAAGAATTTTCTCAATTAAATGTGATAAGGTGTTAATGTGTTTTTAGTCCCCAATACCGTGTTTATTGGGAACGAAGTGAAGGAATCAGGATAGGGGTGAACTAATAAACACCATGCACCTGCAAGCATTGACTGAGAACCTGAATAGAGAAAGTGTCGAAATAGGTCTGACGATGAACACGGAAAAAACAAATTTATGGTCGTTTCTAAACATCAAACCAACAATTGCCAATTAATTCTCGAAGTGAAAACAAACTGAACGTGTAGAAAAGTACAAATATTTAGGCACCTATATCACATCCGACATTGGCCAATACACTGAACTTAAAACCAGAATAGAGGCTGCAAAAAAATCATTTTTAAAATTCTGGACAATGTTCTACAACAGAAACTTATCCCTCGCTCTAAGATTGCATTCCCTAGAATGCTACGAGTGGTCCCAACTTGTGTATGGAGTCGAGACATGGACGTTGAACACTACTAAGAAGCTAGAAGAATTTGAAATGTGACTCTCTCGAAGAATATTAAAAATCCCATTGATAGCCAGGATCACTAATGAGGAAGTTCTACGAAGTAAAGTACGAAAAACATCCTACATGTACTCAGAAGCGACAAATATTTACTATTGTAAACTATTACGCACGGAAGAGTTCATGGTAGAAAGAGTGTCGGAAGAATCGACATGAATGCGGGGGAGTTCTTTCATGTTGCGGAGAACAGAGTAACATTTAGAGAAGTGGCCGCCAACCTCCATTAGGGGAAGGCATGAGAAGAAGAAGAAATGTAATATATGGAATTTTGAATATAAATTTCCTATATAACGACCTACTGGATAATGTAAATTAACAACAAATTAAAAAACACTAAAGCATAGCACTGACTAAAAATGCCATAACATGAAAAATTACTTTAGGTAAAAAACTTTTAGAAAGTGGTATAAGGGAAAACAATAAATGTAATCCTAATGTTTGTTTAATGTTTCCTGCAGTGAAAGCACTTTATTTTTAAATAAAAGAGGTGTTTTGTCAGTTGTTTAAGTTGTCAGCGCTGCTTAGCATGTAAAAAGTAAGGTCATTTAATGTATTTATGAGAAAAAAAAATCTTTTCTTGCATTATTCTGTTCACAAAGTTAAAAATAAAAAATTAAGATGAAAACACTATAACATAAAGATAAAAAAGGAAATTCTTGGCATTTATGGTCGAAGTCTATTTTATTTCGTATTTTATTATTCTTTAACAGCAGTGATATGCAATAAAAGCTGTAACCACATTACACCGTTTGTCCGAAAAGTTTACGGATTAATTTTTTTTCCCCGGCCTTTAAGCAGTGCCATCTCGTAAGCAAGAATAAAAGCCTTAATTCACATCTGTAAACAACACATTTACATTCAACCAGCCCGTTTTGACCAGTCAATGCTGAGTAGTAGACGTGCGCACTATATATGTGGTAGTTGTGTCACAGAAGTGTGATGGAGTAGCGAGCAGTGATTAAATTTCATGTAAAAATGGAAACACAACTACGGAGACATCTGAATCTTTGAAAAAAAACTTACGGTGATGATGATTGTTTATTGCATTCACAAGTTTTTGAGTAGTATTAATGGGTATTCCCATTAGTGATAAACACCTATTATCGTTAAACTTTGCAGACGACCAAGTAATAATAACACAAGATGCATTCGATATGGAATATGTATTGAAGAGATTATACACAGACTACAAGGAATGGGGACTAGAGGTGAGCCTTGAAAAGACGGAGTATATGATTATGAAATTGATGTCTTAATTAACAACGATACACATGTCAATCAAGTCAAGGAATTTAAATATCTAGGAGTACTGATTGACAACAAAAATGGTATAGGTAAAAAGGAAATACAGAATAAAATACAAAAAGCCAGGAGGATCATAGGAGCTCTTAACTCAATATGGTGAGATCAAAACGTAACTATACAAAACAAAAAGAAAATTGGAAGAACAATGGTAGAATCGGTTTTAAGTTATGGTAGTGAACTGTGGGTAATGAAAGAAGAGGATAAAAGAAAAATAACGACGATAGAGATGGATTACCTGAGAAGAAGCGCCGGAGTGTCCAAATTCCAACTCATAACAAACCAAGAAATACACAACAGAACAGCAGCAACAGAAACAACTATACAAAGAACAGAAAATAGAGGATTAAAATGGTTTGGACACCTACTCAGAATGAACGATACAAGATGGCCCAAAAGGCTCTTGACATTGAAACCACCGGGAAGAAATAAAAAAGGACGACCACGTAGATCCCGGAATGAAGATATGAGACAAGCCATGAGGTCACGAGGAATGGACGAAGAGATGGCGGACGATAGAGAGGTTTGGAGAAAGCGAATAGGAACACAACACTTAGTTGTATAATTGTTATATATTACTTGTGTATATATATATATATATATATATATATATATATATATATATATATATATACACATACATAGAAAAGGATGGGAGTCGCTCGAGGATGATGTAATGTCAAGGCGTCCCAGCACAAGTTCTACTACGCAAACGTTGTGAAAAAAAAATCTTTGACTAATAACTTTTTTCTATTCATAGAAATCAAGCTTCGCATGAAAAGTCGATGTCATGACGATTTGGAAGAGATTAAAGCCACTGTAACGTGTTAACGTGAGTTAAACATGATCTCAAAATCTAACAGTTTCACAAGGTCGAATGAAAGTTCTGAAAGTTATATTGAGATCGGAGGGGACTATGGACAATCTGAAGTAATAAAATGTTTACTTTGATTTTTTCTAGTTTTTTATTCAGGCAGTTCGAGATCTTTTTGGGCAGACGGTGTATATTAGATTTTTGAGACTAACGAAATTAAAACTATTACAGCAGAACTCATTTACCTGTCGCTCTGTTTCTTCGTTTTAACATTATAACGTGTGCTCCATCGAACTGAAATTTGGAATTGGTATATAACTCTAACCTTTAATTTTGAGAAAAAATATCAAACAAAATATATTGACAAGATATTAAAAAATATAATACCCTTATAAATACTATATATATTTTTTCAGCCTTAAAAATAGCTTTTTAGGAACTAGGCAAATGGTTAATATATAAAATCAAATAAATAAATAAATAAAAAGTAGAGTGTAATAAACAAATTATCTTTTTCGTAGATATTAAAAAACACTATAAATCGTATACTTGTAAATTATGTGTAGCTACAATCCGTCAAGTAAGAACGTGACCGCGATAATTCAGTTTTGGTAGATGCGATTCTAGGGATTCAACAAAAGGGCATGTCCACGACTCATTTTAATAAAAGTATAAGTCGATTCTGAACTTTCGTCGAAATTATGTAAAATGCAAAATGAATTACTTGTTTGCGCGTCGGTTCGAGGTAGTCTTTCTTTGTTCCCATCCAAAGGATCCTAAAATGACACATTCCGCGGCCGCTAAATGTATTAAAAAGTCGGTATCGTTCGTGAAGAAGTGGGAAAATCGTTTTAACGAGACGGAAAATGTCGACGATTTCCCAAAACGTGGCTCGATAGGCAAAGTTACCCCGAAAGTCGCTGAATTGACGCTGCGTCAAGGAGCGACAAAATTAAGAAAATCGGGTTTGAACGTGTTCGATAAGACCATTCGACAACATCTTCGTGTTCATGATGTCAAATTCCGAAGCACGTTGCAGAGACCTTTGCTGGGCGAAAATCACGTCGCGAAGCGTGCCCACGATAAGATACTAGAGTGACCCTCACAATTGCCGGACGTTAACCCTATTGAAAACGTTTGGTCTCTTGTAAAGAGAAAGCTCAGAGGAAAGGCTTTGAGAAGTTTGACTCGGATGTCTCGCGAAATTCGAAAAATTTGGAGATCATTGCCGCAGTATGCAGAAAATCTCGTCGAGAGCATGCCTCGAAGATATCAGAGATTATTGATGCAGGAAACGATTGGATAACTTATTATGATAATTGCGCCTTTACTAGCACCTCAAAGAATAAATTGATAGCAAAAAATGTTCTTGAAACACATTTTTTTCAAAAATATAAGCGGTCACGTTCTTACTTGACAGTATGCAGAAAATCTCGTCTACAGCATGCCTAGAAGATGTAAGAGATTATTGATGCAGGAGACGATTGGACAACTTGCTAAAATAATTGCGCCATTGTTAGCACATCAAAGAATATATTGATAGCAAAAAATGTTCCAGAAACACATTTTTTTCAAAAATACAATCGGTCACGTTCTTCCTTGACAGACTGTATGACAATGTCTTCATTATAACATATTATTATAATAATTGACAGACAAGAGAACAGCTAGTAAGCTGCTGGAATATGGACTTCTGTCTATTCTCAGTTGCTTTACAATAATTATTATTATAATAATGTGAAGCTATTTTAAAAGATTTTATTTGTATTCTTATAGTAACTTGTTATGTATTTTATATGTTTTAGAGTCGACTTATAAATTGATATAGTCATCAATCACACCACAAGCTGAACGAAAATTTGCATATGCACTTGAAGACCTACAATTATCTTATGAAGCAAATCACCCGCAAATAAATCCACCCCGATTTACGCCTTTCATTTAAGGAATCAAGATGCCCGAAGAAAGTTAAATATTAAATGACCATACCAAGAATTTGAAGCATACCATTTCCCTAAATAAGTTAGTGTCACACTTGATGGCACAATGTGCTTCAGAAAGTACGATTAGAATACTAAATCTAAAATCTTCATCCGAAATTGCATCTTAGGAATACTTACATATACTCAATTCTAAGAACTACTCTTCTTGTTCTATGTTTCTCAGCTGGGAAATATACGGCACTAGTGTGGAGTAACTCAGTGCATGCCTGGCATTGATTACTTTTAAAGACACGACTCGTATCATTACCAGATGTCTTCGTCCCAGGAAAAATCTATGCTCTAGCTGACATTATACCTTCAAATTTAAGACGTACGGTAGTTCCGAAACAAGAAAGAAACAAATAACCGGTCAAGTGCAAGTTGAACTGGAACAATTAGTGTTCCGTACGTTGATTGCTTTTAAAATAAAAAAAATTGTTACGGTGGTATAAAATGATCAGTGACGTCACAAAACACACCCCAAAGGAGTTTTCAGTAAAATTTGTTTCCAATGTTTACTGAAAACTGATGACCTTCAAATTTTTGGTTTTTTATGTACCAAATAAATTATTAAAGGTAATGCACTCGTGATAATTTTCGTTCAAGCTACACCCCGTGGAGAGCATTTCAGAATTTGTTCAAAATTTTTTATTCAGTACTTTTCGAGGTAAGGTGGATTTTTCGCGAGTTTTTAAAAATAATACAAAGAAAAGTGAGTTCAAGTACTACATTATATATATATATATATATATATATATATATATATATATATATATTTTACTCGTGTTTTCACAAGCTTTCATTTGAAACCACACTCGATGACCTAGTAAAAAAAATTTTTTTCACTTCCGATTTCACCCCCCAAAACTAACCCCTTAAGTCAAAATTTAACTTTCAAAACTACACGGCTTTAATGAGGCCATCAATTCCTATATTATTACCAAATTTCAACTTACTAGGACAAATAGTTTCGGAGAAAATCGGGTGTGACAGACAGACAGATAGACAGACGGACAGACAGACAGACAGACAGACAGACACCGAAGTCATCTTATAAGTGTTCCGTACGGAACACTAAAAAGAGGTTTACGAATTTGAGGCATTCATATATCTGCACGATTAAAACTGAAATCCAGGAAATGTTATCGGATCATTCCCAAAGAACTAGAGCGAGAGATCTGTAAATACACTGCGGCCGTGTAAATTATATCTTCTTTGAATACGGAGCAATCCAAAACAACAAACGTCTACTAAACTGTCCACTGTTCCAAACTTTTAGATCCTTGCATATTGGGAGATATATATTCTTCTCATGACGAGGCCATTATTGTTGTATGAAATTAGATAACAAAATGTTTTGAACACAGAGCATTTACTGCAAACAGGGTGAACGGGTATTTGGTTCTCACTCGGTGAGATTGGCTATTGTTTTGTCCGCATAAAAAGAGAAAAGACAACCGGACCATGGAGTGTCTGGAGACCTTTTCTTCCTCTTCATGATTATAATTTTTTTTTTGTATGTTCAAAAGAGTTTGAAGGTTGATTTTTGTTCTCAATAGAAATAATATTATTTGCTGTGTTTTGTTTTATTTTGTATTACAAAGTACTATTTTTTGTTGAACGTATCCACTTTAAATTGAGAATATAATAATATCTACCTGGAATATTATTGCATTTATACCTAGTGGAAAGCTAAAGGTCCACTTGGGCATTTCTGTGTATATGCCAGCACCTACTTTGCTCAAGGTTTTTGTTCCATCTATGTAATAGACCAGACCCGTTACCTCGGAGTTTCCACCTCCACTTATACAGTCTGTCAAGTAGGAACATAACCGCGATAATTTTTTTTTTTTAAAGCGATTTTAGCGATTCAACAAACAATCGGTAGAGGGAACCTTTACCTATGACGCATTTTACCGTCGATTCATGTAAAATTCAAAGTGAGTCACTTGTTTGCGTGTCGGTTCGAGGCTGTCTTCCTTTGTTCCATCCAAAGCGGCCCAAAATGACACATTCCGCGGCCGCTAAATATATTAAAAAGTCGGTATCGTTTGTGAAGAACTGGATAAATCATTTTATTGATACGAAAAATGTCGACGACTTGCCAAAACGTGGCAAAGTCACTCCGAAAGTTGCAAAACGAATCGTGTCTTTGTTTTCACGGGACCCGAAATTGACGCCGCGTCAAGGAGCGGAAAAATTAAGAAAATCGGGTTTGAATGTGTTTCATGAGACTAATCGACAACATTTTGGTGGTCATCACGTCGTGAAGCGGCTCGCTTGATAAGATACCAGAGTGGCCCTCACAATCATCGGACGCCAACTTTATTGAAAACATTTGGTCCTTTGAAAAAAAGAAAGCTCAGAGGAAAGACTCATTTTTCGTCTCGTAAAATAATTTACCCACTTCTTCACAAACGACACCGACTGTTTAATACATTTAGCAGCCGCGGAATGTGTCTGCTTTAAACCGACGCGCAAGCAAGTAACTCATTTTAAATTTTAAGTGATTTTGACGAAAGAACGGAATCGACTGATACTTTTACTAAAATGACAAAGGTTCCCTCTATTGCATCTCTAGAATCCCATCTACCAAAAATGAATTATCGCAGTCAGGTTTTTATTTGACAGACTGTAGATTTGGACCGCACGTAATTCTTTACGACTTTTCCAAATTGTGCGACATTGTCACATAATCAGATTGCATACGTTGATAATTTATAAATACAAACGATTGTTTTTTTTTTCTGATCTCAGAGGCTTTTATTATGTTTTATTTCCAAAGAACGAAAATGAAGAAACAAACTGTATTTTTAGGTATAGAAAAGGATTAATTTATTTTCTTATAATAATTAATTGCCATAACAAAAACAGTATAAAGCAAAAACAACAAAGTAAGTAACATTTTGCCAGGTTGCAACCCATCGGCATAGTTGCATAATTATGATGGCAAAAGTCACGTGTAGTGTTAAACATTATGACATCATTATTATTAAGTTGTTAAAGTTATCCGCCAAGCTATGATGTTGATGATACCTTTGCTATCTTGCGATATACATAATAATAAAAATGATGTATGGGTGTTTAGAGAAGGTACGAGCTGTCTGTTATTACTTCCATGCTCTGAAAATCTTAATCAAAAGATGATAAAATAATATTATCTTACATTTTCCTTGTTGCCTGAATCTGTCCATTTACGATTTTTTCAAGCGTTGGATTTAATGTAAATAGATGCAGTAATTCTTCAGAAAGTGTATACTTCCGGTATCAATACATTTTTGTGATGTGTACAGGGTGAGTCAACGATAGAGTAAAGTTCATTATCTCATCTCGGGAATGACGAAAACATGTTAAATAAAATAGTTTTAGGGAATGTTAAAGTATACAGTTTAAAATTATTTTGAGTATACAGGGTACTTCGAAAAAGTGTGGCCAATATAAAATATGTTTTTTTTTCAATGGAATAGCCTATTTTCTATTTTATTTTCAAATTTTATGTAAAATTTTATAACTTTTTTATTAGTAATGTTATATACCTAAACCTAGTAGTTTTTTTCTAATATTTCAATTTAAAAAAAAAAAATACTAGTTTTCAGTTTTGACAAAAATTGCCAGTAGCGCCATTGTTTCTAAAGGTGGAATACTCATAATTGGTACGAGCGTTCTATAGAGATGAGAAAAAAGATATATGTAATGAAATTTGAGTTAGATGCTACAGGGTGTTCAAACTAAATTTATATATTTCTACTATTTTAAACTGAAAAATCTCAAATTTTTAAAATGGCACACACTGTATATCATTATTTTTTCTGATAGATTTACAAAACCCTCCAACTTTTATTCATTATATCATATACCTATTTCTAATAGTTTTCGATTTATTTTGAATTTTTCAATTTTTACCCTTGTTTTTAATACACTTACGCTATAACATCGTAGTTGCCAAGATAAAACAAAAATGTAGGCATTGTCAAATTTTTGACATGTCTATTAAGCAAGTAAAAATAGTTTAATTTCTTGTAGTAAGTGACGTATAAAGGTAATAGTTATGAATTTTCCTAAAAATGATATAATTGATATGTTTATGTATTGGGCGAGGCGGAAAAAAATTGTCTTTTGGCAGTAAGGCTTTACGGAGCGAAGTGCCCTAATAGACATATGCCATCTAGAAAATCTTTTCAGTACTTAATGGAAGAGTCTGATGATAGTCGACAGCATGCCTCAAAGATGCCAGGCGACTATTAATGCAGTAGGCGATTGGACAACTTACTAAGAGAATTGCTCCATTGTTCGCACACCAAAGAATACATTGATGCCAAAAAATGTTCTCGAAATACATTTTTTCAGGAATACAAGTGGTCACGTTCTTACTTGAGAGACTGTGAAAAAACACAAAATTGTCCAGTCTTAAGATATTCAAGGTCAAAGGTCACAAAAATCGGTTTTTCTTCCGCTTCCTATGGTTTTAATGATATTTGCATCTATTATGACAATTGAAGAGCATAAAATTCTCTACAAATTTTGTTCTAAACATTTTTTTATATACGCTAAAAAAACCGTTTTTTTGAGACAGAGCGCGGAGAGCGCGCAGCGCTCAGCCCATACATAGCATAATGCATGGTCAACCGTAAGTCCCGGTAAATAATACGTCGTATAAAGTTAATTAAACCACTAAAAATTTACACATTTAAAAAAAAAGTACTTAATTCTTTTCTACTTAAAATATAACTAGGATATATTAGAATATAATTAAAATATGCTTAAAGAATTTCACAAAACGATTTTTTAATTATATTACATGAAGTAGGTAAGTATTATTAAACGAATATATGTGATAAATGAAAAATATTATTAAATATAATGTATTAATTAATAAATAATGCCAATTATTCATAATTATAGATTTTTTAGTGACTAATTAACTTTATACGACGTATTATTTACCGGGACTCACGTTGACCTTGCATTATGCTATGTATGGCTGAGCGCTGCGCGCTCTCCGCGGTCTATCTTAAAAACGGTTAAGCGTATAAAAAATATTTAGAACAAAATTTTGTAGAGAATTTTATGCTCTACAATTTCCATAATAGATGCAAATATCATTGAAACCATAGGAAGCGAGATATTTGCGAAAAACCGATATTTGTGACCTTAAATATCTTAAGACGCGGACACGAGATTTTATGAGACTTTTGAGACAACTTTTAGAATGCCAAAATAAAGGTTTATACAAGTTTACAGGTTATTATCTCTCATTCCGAGGTTGACCCTCTTTTTGGCTTAAGTTATTGCATAAAAAGAAACAATTTAAGTTCGATTTACTAGAAAACCAAAGAAATCAAATAAAACCGCTTAGTAGTTATTTATTAATCACATAACTTTTTAAAGTTTTCCAACAGGGAGGAATAGGAATATAAATTTAACCACTTTAGTTGCTAAGGAGGCAACTGAATTATATGTAAAATTCAAAATGAAAGCATAAATAAAGTCTTAACAGAACTATAAAGTATAATAGTTAATATTGGCGACTTATAACATTTAAAATGGCAAAAATAAAATAAGAGAGTGCTTCGAAGAGCCGGCATTAAATGTTAACTGTTTATGATATGAAATTCATAGCTCAAGGTGAGCCGAAGCTCCTTAAACCATTATTAATTAGTACTCTTACGGCATTTATCTCGTGCAGTAAAATGCATCCAATGTTCTTAGAAACCCAGGACCGGATCTTTACCTGTTGGCCTCAGTCGGTGTCGACAGAATTATAAAAAATATTAGTTAAATAGTGTGGTGTCTACCCTTTATTATGAATTCATAAGAATTCCTGTTTAACAGACACTATAAAAAACCAAAGTTGGAAGCTTGAATCGCTGTAAATTGTACTCGGTGGGAAACACAGCCCTGGGCAAATTATTCCAAAGGGATGATGTTCTCCATATAAAAGACTGCTTGAAAAGCGTTGTACGAAGAGTAACAAGCTGAACCTCATACGGATGTGAAGTATTAGCGCGACGTGTATTTCTAACGTGCACCGCTCTGGGAGGAATTAACGGGGCTACATCCTTCGAACACTTTCCATGAAAATACTTGTAGAATAGTCTCAAGTCGCTAACCGGTCTCCGATGTTCCAGCGAATCAAGGCCGCCTGTCAGTCCCGGGTCTCCAATCAGACGAACAGCTCTTCTCTGAACAGAATTCAACAAATGCAATGTATGTTTGGGAGTGGAGTCCCAAACATGGGAGCAGTATTCCATAGTTGGTCGAATTTGAGCTTTGTAAAGAATTAGCAGTTGTTGTGGAGCAGGGGTGCTCAAACTTGAACTGCTGGCGATCTACCTCAATATTGTTAGACTACGATCGATCGACTCTGAGAGGCTGCAAGTAAGTGTGATGCAGGATTGTCGTCTAGGTAGGGCGTATCGTGGCATAGATATTAGTTTTTCCGCACAATATGCATTTTTTTAGTCAAGGTAAGTGTAGGTCTGCTCTAAAATGTCAATGAAAAAACTCATAACTATTCAAAATTGCGAGTTTATTGGGTTCTTACAAAACAAACGAGTTCTAGTGTCTAAACTTAACTAAAGAGTGACTTTGGATGTTGAAGCTGGCACTGCATCTCCTCAGCATACTTTTCATAATCGCAAGCATGATGACGTATGTTCGTCAGTTAGTCGATTGCGATATTTTGACTTAATTATCTTCATTTCAGAAAATGCAGACTCGCACAAGTAAGTTGACCCAAACATTGCCGTCAGTTGAAGGGCGATTTGCCTTAGATTCGGATATTTATCTTCAGATATAAAACACCAGAATTTTGTATCAGATGCTGTGGCTTTGAGATGTATATCTGATATAATCTGCACTAACTCATTTTCAACAGAACATGAGTCCATGTTAAACTGACTTCTATTTCAGTAGCTAATTCCTCAATGTTTTTACACGAAAAAGGATAACTCATAAATGATGTGATATTTGCCAATTTACTGAAATCATAAAAACATATTTCGAATTGGCCCAAAATATTTGATAATTCTGCCTCATAAATATCATAATTCAACTGAGGAATCCTTGCTTTCAAAGACGGAACATTTTCACATCCTTTCTTTTCAGTTGATCTATCATAAGTTGCAATTTACTTTTGAACGCTTTTATTGCGCTAATCATCTCAATAATAGTTTTTCCTTTACCTTGAAGCTCCAAATTAATGGTGTTTAAATGCATTGTGATATCTGTCAAAAATGCCAAATCAGTCAGCCCATTTTCCGTTCTTCAGCATCCGAGTGTCATCACCTCTTTCGTCCAGAAAAGCTGTAATTTCGGGCAATAATTCTTAAAACCTTTCTAGGAATTTTCCGCGACTCAACCACCTGACGTCCGTGTGAAGAACTAAATCAGTGTGCTCAGCTGACTCACTATCTTCCAACTGCAATTTAAAGAGCCGTCGTTGCAAGCTACGTGCACGGATAGAATTCACAATTTTTATTGCAATGCCCATAATCTCCTCCATGTTTAGAACTTTTGAACACAAAACTTGTTGATGTATAATGCAATGGAAGGCGAAAAATGAAGGGAAATCATCATTAACTCGACACAATGCCACAAAACCGTTTTTGTTTCCAGTCATTGCTGGTGCTCCATCGGTTGTATTGCACAAGATTTTATATATTGGTAGCTTGTAGTTTGTTACAAAATTGAAGAAAACGTCATATATATCTTCGCCACGGGTCTTTCCTTTCAGAGGAATCGTTGTCAAAAACTCTTCCTTAGCCGACATGTCATTGAATATCATTCGAATAAAAATACACAGCTGGGCAGTGTCTGTCATATCGGTGAGTTCGTCGAACTGTAAAGAAAAGTATGTACCTTCCATGATATCATGTTTTACTTTATCTGCCATGTCCTGACTCATGACTTCAACACGCCTTGTGACAGTCGGATAAGATAACTGAAGTTCCCTAATAGCAGACATAATCTCTGTTTTATTTTTAAAATCTCCAAATAAAGTCTCACCCGCTTCAATAAATGCTTCCTTCACAACCAATCCATCATCAAATGGTTTCTTGTGTTTCGCCAATATATGAGATATTTTAAATGACGCAAACGTTGCAGCTTTTGATTGTTTAGCTGGTATTGTGAACATGGTTTGTTCTTTTTTCAAACAAGTTATCAAATCACGTACTTTTCGTTTCCTTAATTCACTCTGTGACGGAAAATACTTTTCATAGTTTTTTATGAACCGTTTTATGATGCCTCTCTAAGTTCCCACGCTTAGGTATTGCAACTGACGCACGGCAAATGAGACAAATGCACTTATCCTTTACCATACAAAAGAAAAAATTCTTCCTCCCAATCGTTATTAAAATGATAAGTTTTTACTTTTCTTCGCCGCACTCATTTTGGACTATTTATTAATAAACTTTGTATCGATGTATCGCCTTCAAGTTACAACTCAGACTGACTCATATTCCTGCAGGTGCAACATTTATATAGGCGCGAACGAAGTCTCGAACGTTCCCGTCAAACACGCCGCCCGAAGTTTCTAGAAAAATCGGCGGGAATCAAAAACGCGGTTTTCTTTGACAAGTACCGCGCGTTCCTTTGATAAAGCCGCCTTTTGTCGCTAGCAGGGGTTATTACGATAAAAGAAAGTGATGAGGGGGTTATTCTGGCCTAATTGTGGATCGAATAAATTTTAGTAGTTTATTCATTACATTTTGTTTTAGTTACCTAAAACAAAATCTGTGAATAGTTCTATATCGGAATTTTTTTCTCGAGATCGACTCAAAAAGCACTCGCGATCGACCGTTTGAGCACCCCTGTTGTGGAGTGTAAAGCTTTCTGGTTCGAAGTCACTTCTGAGAAGCTCTCCTTGCTATGCCTGCAACATGTTCATGCCAGGACATATTTGCTCCTAAACTAACGCCTAACAAACTGAGTAACGATGTTAGAGGAATAGAGTGCCCGGCCATAACTATGTCAGGTTCAGCAACGTTAACTTTTTTTAGAAAAAACTGCCGCCTGGTTTTTTGTAGCGTTAAATTCCACTTGGTTACTGTCACCCCAAGAGAGAATTTTTTCTAGGTCTTTGTTAAGTTGAACGACCGCTGTCTGCGCATATTCGTCTCAGTAGCCGATGTCGGAGAATCTTTTCCAGCAGATCGTTAATGTAAATGAGAAAGAGAGTAGGAGATAGTATAGAGTCTTGGGGCACACCGGCGTTGATAGTAAAGGTGTTAGAAAGAAATCCGTCGACTACCACTCGTAAAGAACGCTCCCTGAGGAAACATGAGAGCCACAAACAGAACCTTCCAGACATACCATAAGAGTTTAGCTTAGCCAACAGTCCATCGTGCCAAAAACGATCAAATGCCTTGGATATGTCAAGAGCAACCGCTCGAGATTTTCCAAAGTGTTCAATTGCGTTGTTCCAAACATGTGTTACATAAGTCAGAAGATCTCCTGTTGATCTGTGTTACGAAAGCCATATTGGTGATCGCTAATAATGTTGAATCCTATATTTTAGAAAATGCTGATTGATAGCCTTTTCCATGACTTTCAATATTATTGAAAGCAATGCGACTGGTCGGTAATTATTTGGCAAGGTCTTCTTGCTTTTTTTAGGTATCGGATGAACTGTGGCACATTTCCAGCAGGCAGGAAATATTCCCTTTCTGTAGGATAGGTTGAAAAGTCTACAGAAAACTGGTGTTAGTTCCCTTGCACAGTTTTTGAAAACTATTCCGTCAGCGCCAGAAGCTTTTCTGGTGTCTAGATTCATTAAAATACGTTTAATGATACGCTGTCTGAAGACACTATCGGGCATCACTGACTGCACTATGGGAATAGTAGGTGATGTTCTTCCTTGGAAATCGACAGTAGAATGTGAAGCAAAGAGTTTAGCCAACAAGTTCGCTATTTCAACAGGTGTCGTTGCAATAGAATTATCTGGCCGTGTGAGTGGTGGTATGGTGGATTTGGTGAAATTTTAACTAACTGCCTTAGTGACCTGGAGTTGTTAGGACAAGCGAGAAGTTTGTTTTTAATTCATTAATTGTGTGTCTCCTTGGCTTGGTCGATAATTTCTTTGCATCTCTTCCAGGCACGAACAAAGGTGTTACGATTTATGGTGTTAGGATTTACACGCCATTGTCGGTAGGCAAGATGTTTAGAAGCAACAACTTCTTTGCATTTTCCGTCAAACCAAAGCTTGCCGTTGGAAGGGCATTTTATCGAAAAAGGAATGTAAGCTTCCATATCCGCCAAAATAACAACGAAAATCTCCTTGGCACAGTCAGATGGGTCGCCAGACCGAGAACAAACGTCTAACCAAGGGAAAATTCGAAAATATTTCATGGATCTAATAATGAAGCTTCCCACCCCTCTGGATACTGAACTTCAGATAAAGAAGATGATCTATAATTGTAAACAAATAATAATAATTTCATCAAATCATTAGGCACATGTGTGTCTATGCAGATTATCCTTATAACAAGCCAACAAGGCTCGAAACGTACTCATTAAGTATTATTCAGACTGAGGTTGCAAAAAGTATTTGACGTTAAATAACATAGCAAACGATCGGTTGTTTGGAAAATATCATATAAGTAATAATTTCATTCGAATTTTATGAAAACATATTTTTGCTTAATGTTTAAGTGGATTGTTAATATTTGAAATAATTTATTTGGTATTATGTTTAATTTAGGATGATAAATCCTGCTTGGGTATTATCTTCTCACTGTGCTTTGATTTCTCGTTGAGACCTTCTAACTAGGCAGTGGGCCCTCACAACAGTAATACCGGTTTCTCGCGTTAAGCGATGCGAGGACATATTTATCTCACAGTCTGTGCCTCAACATCACCACACTTTAAAATATTTACTTACTCGGCTTCATAAAATCGAACAAGAAGCAATTGAACCGGATTACACTATTTTAGGTTTATTTCAGAACGTAGGTCCTAAATTCCATTTGTCGAATGAAACAGAATTTAGCACCGACATAGATTTTCATTATTTTGACTTGAAATGAAACCAAAAAAAGAGAACTAGACTAACGTTTTAAATTTTGGTGGAATTCTTTTTAAACTAAATATTTTTAGGACGGTCCTGTCTAAAAGAGGATAAAATGTTACTAAATAACTATGATGGAGCCACAAAAGATATCTTAACGGCTTTAACAGTACCCTTTATTCTGTATCATAACTCTTCTGGGTCTGATCTTCAGATATAATTCTGTATCCTGTGTAATTTGCTAGTTACTGCAATATAAAGTTCATTTTCCACACCGGTTGAACGAATGAAATAACACGAACGCCAACATAACATTTAAAAAAATAGTAAGTATACAATTTAGAGAAGAGATGGGAATATAGTATTTTTGAATTTTTTCTGTAGTTTTAGATGTTAAGATAAAATGATTTAAATAATCATGTTATCCTAACTTTCAGTTTGAGCACAGGATGACACACCATATGTCAAGACTTACCTCCCAAGTCGTTTACTCTTTCAACGAGAAGGATAGGGGGTAACATAATTAGATTTTTTTAAACCTTTTGATAGATTGGGCGTATGAACGTCTGGTGTTTAAACTTATTTGCTTTGATCTCCTCTGTTACATTACGAAACGATTTAGTCATTTATCTCAGACCAGTATCTCGATTGCCGGAATGATCTCGTAGGAGGAGACAATGGAGGACGGTAATCCATACATTTTTGGGCATCGAAAGTCCATAAACAAGGAGCATCCTTAAGACCAATAGTCAGCTCGTTTGGTTCTCCGACACAAGCTTTAGCCAAGCACTTAACCATGACTCTGCAACCTCATGTGGAATAAGCCGCATCTTACGTGAAAAATTCACAACATTTCATTCAAATCATAAAAAACATGCAGCTAGAGAAAAATGATTTACTTGTCAGTTTTGATGTCGTATCCCTTTTCACGCAAGTACCAGTTACCGAAGCACTGTCTATTATAGAGACAAAATACAACCTGCCCGAATACGTCATCATTCTATCAAAACACTGCCTCGCTAATACATACTTCGTCTATTCAGGCCAAAGATACAAACAAATAGAAGGTGCCCCGATGTCACCAGCACTAGCTAATCTATATATGGAACATTTCGAAACACTAGCTCTAGAAACTGCTCCACATAAACCTAAAACATGGCTATGATACGTAGATGACACATTTGTGGTATGGCAACACGGTGAAGACAAAATAAACAAGTTTCTGGAACACCTTAACAAATATACATCCAAACATTAAACTTACAATGGAAAGAGAAGTAGCAAAACAACTACCATTTCTAGATGTCTTGCTTCAAAGAAAATTAGATGGTTCTTCGTCTCACTCAGTATATAGAAAACTGACACATACAAACAGATACTTAAATGCCAGCTCACATCATCACCCAGCCCAACTCTTCTCCATTGACAAATCCTTAGCTCACCGATCAGAAACCCTATCAGACAAGGAACATTTGTAACAAGAAACCAAGCTCCTTCGAAACGTTTTACTTTCAAATGGATACACCAAAACACGATCCGGCGGGCCCTAAATAAACAACACAAACCGGAAAGAAAGACATATACTATAAAAGCATTTCTCCTATATATAAAAGGCATCACAGACAAAATAGGAAGACATCTAGGAAAACACCAAATCGAGACCATTTACACAACGAATCAAAAAATTAAAGATATTCTACCTACACCAAAAGACATTATAGCCTTAGAAGACCAAGGTGGATATGAAATTCCGTGTCAGGACTGCGGTCTCTCATACATAGGCCCCAACAAACAGGAAAATTAGCGCCAGAAGAGACGAGCACAAAAACGCCGTAAAACAAATATCCACCACCTCTTCTCTAGCACAACATGCACACAATACCGGCCACAAAATCGATTTTGACAAAACCAGAACCCTACAAAAAAGTGATAATCTATCCACTAGGGTAATCAAAGACGTCATAGAAATAGAAAAGAAGCCCAACAACTTAAATAATCGGGATGATAGCCAACGTTTACCGAACTCTTGGAAACATATTCTATCCCAGTACCAAGTCCAATCAAGAGAAACAATAATTCAACCATATGTTACTTCACCAACACAAAACATTACAAAGAACCACAGGACCGACAACGCGCAGCCAAAGCCGAGCCTTTATTGGCCAGATCCGTCCGACCATATAAAATCAACGCCCTCGGAGCCAGTCTCGACGTTCAACGCCAAGATACCGACCACTGATCAACGCTTTGAAAAAGATGGATGAGATTCCATCGAAACGTCAGCGAAAACCGTCCATCAAGGGACTTTAAGCTAACCTGGGATACCCGAAAAACCACATTTCACACCTGTGAGAACATTCGTCAAAACATATATATATATATATATATATATATATATATATATATATATATATATAATATATATATATATATATATATATATATATGTATATATATATATATATATATATATATATATATATATATAATATATATATATGTATATATATATATATATATATATATATATATATATATATATTTATTTATTATATATATATATATATATATATATATATATATATATATATATATATATATATATATATGTATATATATATATATATATATATATATATATATATATATATATATATATTATATATATTATTTATTATATATATATATATATATATATAATATATATATATATATATATATATATATATATGTATATATATATATATATATATATATATATATATATATATATATATATATTATATATATATTTATTTATTTATATATATATATATATATATATATATATATATATATATATATATATATATATATATATATATATTTATATATATATATATATATATATATATATATATATATATATTTATATATATATATATATATATATATATATATATTTTATATATATATATATATATATATATATATATATATATATATATATATATATATATATAGCACATGTGTTGCAGGGAAATTCCTAAAGCACTACAGGAGCGGCACGTGCACGGAAATAACGATTCGCGTTGGCCTTTAATCACTGTAAAACGTACTCGGTGAGAACTACATTCCCGGGCAAATCATTCCTAAAGGAGCTGGTTCTCCATATACAGGGCGCGGCGCTTAAAATCCGGTCAAATTTACATTTGAATTTTCCGACATATAATAGTTCCGCTATAGGTCGTTGTTGACGTTCGTGAAAGCCACATACTTCTAGTAAACAGTTATAATCTCGAAATGACCGAGCCATTGCGAACAAGTGCGGAGCACAACCAAAGAGCCGCGATTATCGAAAGTCTTCGCGTTGAACGTTCGGCGAATGAAATAATTCGCTTCTTCCGGTACCCGAGATCAACTGTGTATCATATTGTTGCTAAATATAATGCTTCTGAGAAGGTATACCGGCACACACGAGCCATTTAGTCCAAAACTGGTTATCGGATAACGTGGACATGTTCTGCTCTAATGAGTTCTGGCCCTCCAGTAGCCCGGATTGAACCCCTTCGACTACTATATTTGGAGCGTAATCGAAAGAGTTACTAACAAGTCCAAACACCTTAATGTGGCATCTTTACGCATCGCTACAGAAGCAGCATTTGCCAATATGGACAGCCCTGCTTTAAAGAGAGCGTGCGAGTGCTTCAGGCTTGGAGGCGGTCATTGCGGCTGAGGAAGGTTACATTGAGTAATTCCACTCTGGATAGGTCACACAACTGACATGCCAAAAGATTTTTTTTTGATTTTTATTTTTTGACGAATAAAATTTTCTTTTAGAAAAATGTTTAATTTGTACGGATTTAAGCACCGCAGAAAAACAGCTTTTACTGTGATAATACTATATACCATATAATGGGAAAGTGAAGGAGAAAAAAATAAAATTAACGAAGCAATTATAATTATCTACAGTTAGAATGACGATTAGCAAAAATTTAAGGTTTTTAATTCCAGAAAAAAACAGCTTTTACTGTGATAATACTCTACAATATTATGAGGAAAGAGAAGCAGAGAAAAAAAGAAAATTAACGAAGCAATTATAATTATCTACAGTTAGAATGACGATTAGCAAAATTTAAGGTTTTTAATTCCAGAAAAGAAAAAACAGCTTTTACTGACATGCCAAAAGATTTTTTTTTTTTTGATTTTTATTTTTTGACGAATAAAATTTTCTTTTAGAAAAATGTTTAATTTGTACGGATTTAAGCACCGCAGAAAAACAGCTTTTACTGTGATAATACTATACCATATAATGGGGAAAAGTGAAGGAGAAAAAAATAAAATTAACGAAGCAATTATAATTATCTACAGTTAGAATGACGATTAGCAAAATTTAAGGTTTTTAATTCCAGAAAAAACAGCTTTTACTGTGATAATACTCTACAATATTATGGGAAAGAGAAGGAGAAAAAAAAAAAATTAACGAAGCAATTATAATTATCTACAGTTAGAATGACGATTAGCAAAAATTTAAGGTTTTTAATTCCAGAAAAAACAGCTTTTACTGTGATAATACTCTACCATATTATGGGAAAGTGAAGGAGAAAAAAAAGAAAATTAACGAAGCAATTATAATTATATACAGTTATAACGACTATTAGCCAATTTAAAATTTTTAATTTCAGAAAAAACAGCTTTTACTGTCACAATACTATACCATATTATGGGAAAGTGAAGAAGAAAAAAAGAAAAATTAATGAAGCAATTTATAATTATATACAGTTATAATGACGATTAGCAAAAATTTAAGGTTTCTAATTCCAGAAAAACAGCTTTTTACTGTCACAATACTATACAAATATTATGGGAAAGTGAAAAAGAAAAAAAGAAAATTAACGAAGCAATTATAATTATATACAGTTATAACGACGACGATTAGCAAAATTTAAAATTTTTTTATTACAGAAAAACAGCTTTTTACTGTGACAGTACTATACCATATTATGGAAAGTGAAGAAGAAAAAAAGAAAATTAAACGAAGCAATTATAATTATATACAGTTATAATGACAATTAGCAAAATTTAAGGTTTCTAATTCCAGAAAAACAGCATTTTACTGTGATAATACTCTACCATATTATGGGAAAGTGAAGGAGAAAAAAAAGAAAATTAACGAAGCAATTATAAATTATATACAGTTATAATGATGATTAGCAAAATTTAAAATTTTTAATTCCAGAAAAACAGCTTTTACTGTGACAATACTATATCATATTATGGGAAAGTGAAGAAGAAGAAAAAAATAAAATTAACGAAGCAATTTGTAATTATATACATTTATAACGACGACGATTAGCAAAATTTAAAATTTTTTTAATTTCAGAAAAACAGCTTTTACTGTGACAATACTATATACCATATTATGGGAAAGTGAAGAAGAAAAAAACAAAATTAACGAAGAAAAAATTATAATTATATACATTTATAACGACGACGATTAGCAAAATTTTAAAATTATTAATTTCAAAAAAACAGCTTTTTACTGTGACAATACTATACCATATTATGGGAAAGTGAAGAAGAAAAAAAAGAAAATTAACGAAGCAATTATAATTATATACAGTTAGAACGACGATTAGCAAAATTTAACGGTTTTTAATTTCAGAAAAACAGCTTTTATTGTGACAATACTGTACCAACTTATGGAAAAATGAAGAAGAAGAAAAGAAAAATTAACGAAATAATTATAATTATCTACAGTTGGAATAACAATTAGCGAAATTTAAGGTTTTTAATTTCAGAAGAACCGCTTTTTTTTACTGTGACAATACTATACCATACTACGGGAAAGTGAAAAAGAAAAAAAGAAAATTAACGAAGCAATTATAATTATCTGCAGTTAGAATGACGATTAGCAAAATTTAAGGTTTTTAATTCCAGAAAAAACAATTTTTACTGTGACAATACTGTACCAAATTCTACGGAGAAGAAGTGAAGAAGAAAAAAAGAAAATTCATGAAGCAATTACAATTACCTAAAGTTAGAACGACGATTAGCAAAATTTAAGGTTTTTAATTCCAGAAAAACAGCTTTTACTGTGACAATACTGTACCAGCTTATACTGCGACAAATACTGTATCAAATTATGGGAAAGTGAAGAAGAAAAAAAGAAAATTAACGAAGCAATTACAATTATGTACAGTTTAAAATGACGATTAGCAATAATCTAAGGTTTTTAATTCCTGAAAAAACAGCTTTTAGTGTGACAATACTGTACCAAATTATGGGAAAGTGAAGAAGAAAAAAAGAAAATTAACGAAGCAATTACAATTAT
>CM032449.1:212681220-212697915 GCA_019049505.1 Pachyrhynchus sulphureomaculatus
AAATAAATTTATAAATGAACATACCTTTAGTGTATATTAAACCACAGCTTTTTTTTTTCCAGGGCCCCCTGTTTGTTAATTGGCGCCCCCCTGTTTGCCGATTGGCGCCCCCACCCCTCTATAAGCAGCTCCGCTTTTAGTGATCTTATTTTTTTTTTTCTTAAAATAGCACCCTTTGTATTCATATGACTCCTCCTCCCTCTCCTTGAACCTAACTATGCCACTGCTCTATATTAAAATTTGATTTTGTCAGTAATTGCATAGAATAAAGAAGCAACAGCTGAAGCGACGCGGACACGATATAATATATATACGAGTATTATGTATTGGGTGTGAATTCATTTTAAGGGATTTTTCGATAAAAATACCGCTTAAAATAACGTATCCCGGTAATAGTTATGTTGGGTTGGAGCTCATAATACACTACACCCAGCTGATCCCACCAGATACACAGCATAAGCTTCGGCGAGGATGTTGATGGTTCACCGAGCTTCATCCATGATTTTCTGCGCTTAGAATTATCGTAGTGTATCCCCTTTTCATTACCAGTTACGATACGATGCAGAAAACCTTTTCGATTATGCCGTTGATGCAGTTGTTCACAGGTGAAAAATCGCCTTTCAGCGTCTCTTGTTTTCAATTCGTATGGCACCCAATTTCCTTGCTTTTGAATTATTCTCAGTACCTGTAAGCGCTTGGAAATGGCTGTACTATCAACTTCTAATGATTCTGCAAGTTCTTTTTCTATTTGGCGTTGGTCTTCATTGAGTAATGCCTCCAATTCTTCGTCTTTAAATCTTTTTGGCTGGCCTGTCGATATCACCACTTTTAAAGCATCACAACCAATACTCATAGGTTTTTATCTATGGAATGTAATCACCATAGGTTTCCGACAGCAATCGATGATTTTCAGCAGCGCTTTTCTTCGAATTAAACAAGAAAAGTAACGCTTTCCGGCAAATGGTGTCTTGTTGGCAAGTAATTCGAGACATTCAATGCTCAGAAAAAAGTGTGATGGTGCTTCACCATAAATATAGCAACAGTATGTCCCCGATGCGTCCTCCTTTAGAAATCCCTCAAAATTAATTCAAATCGCTTATAGAAGTCGCGAGCAGATATAAAAAGAAAATAGGTGCGTTTGAGGTACTTACACCTTCTAGAAATCTTAGTGAATAGTCTAGTTAGTTCATTAGTCTATGAAACTATTATCGTATTCAAAAACAGCTTTAAAAATATATTACATTAAGAAATTTTGAAGATTCGTGCAAGAATAAGTGAATTAATTTGCTCATATAGCTAAAAATATAACAGAGATAGTGTTTAGAGAAATAAGCAGGTATTTAGAAATAAAATTTATTACGAATGTAACATTTTCTGTAAGAATTTAGATGTCAATTGTACCAAGTACGCACACCTAATACTCAATCGTAGGCTAGCACAGCAACCACAAGCGGACAGAGTGGTTGACAAAGTCAAAACTTCAATTCAGGTTTTCGAGGGATCCTCCTCAGGCATATGTGGTTTAATGTAAAACTACTGAAAACAGACAAAGTCCATACTTCAGCAGTCTCTTATTTGTCGATTTTAGCCCGACTGGTGAGTCGCGATAAGGCGAGACGCGTCTCAGGATGGATAGGCAAATAGGAAAGCATTGGGTAAACTGCTGAAATATGGATTGGGAGAATCTAAAGTCTATATGAAACCTGTGTCAAAAAGAGAATGTCTGTAAAATATATTATCAGTTACATATTTTCAAGGCTCTGCTTAAAGACTTTTGCTTATTTTTATTCCTATTTCCCCTATTTTTCATACGACAACTTTTTTTTGTTAACTGTTTAATTTATCATCATCAGATTAAACCGTCCACTGCTGGACAAAAGTCTCCCCCAAGTCTTGCCACTTTTTTTTCTGTTCTGGGCAGCTGTACCCAATTTCCAGCCACTTTTTTTTAAATCATCAATCCACCGACTTGGTGGTCTACCTCTACTCCGATAGGCTTCGGATGTTGGTCGCCACTCTATAATTCTCTTTGTCCATCTTCCATCCTTAAACCTAGCAACATACCCAGCCCAATTCCATTTAAGATGTAGAAGGAATTTGACTGCGTCGTGTACCTCCATTCTTTCCTAATAATATGATTTGGGATGTGATCTTTAACATTGACATCTCCATCTTTCGTTTCCTGACACATATTTTATTGATATTTTTCTTCGTCGTTGTGAGAGTATTGGCTCCGTACGTAAGAACGGGGAATATACATCTGTCAAATACTTTTCTTTTTAAATACGTAGGAAGGTTAGATTTGAATACATGAGCCAGTTTACCATATGCAATGCAATGAATTTCATGTGTTTGGTTATCTCGTCCTATGCTGATTTCATGTCCTAGGTATTTATATTGGTGCACTTGCTCGATCTCTAAGTTATTCAGTTTTATAGTGTCGCTTAATACAAGATTTGTCATAAACTGGGTTTGGATAGATTGATTTCTAAACCAACCTTTCCTGAAGCTTCTTGAAGCATATGCAGCATATTTTGTGCTTCTTGCATTGTGCCAATTATTAAGACAATGTCGTCGGCGAAACAGAGATGATTTAACTTTTCACCGTCAATGTTAAATCCTATTCTTTTCCAGCTTATTATTGTCGAATACTTCCTAGAAGTGTTACGGAAAGCTTGGGAGAAAGTGTATCACCCTGCCGCACTCCTCTTTCGATTCGAAATTTAATATATAATAATATTTAATTACATTTTACTTAAATTGAAAGCAAAAATATAAATATAACTCCGCCTGGGACGGCTGTGGGTCGATTGAGTAGCCTACAGTTGTCACTGCCGGTCCCAAGCCCGGAAAAAGGAGGAGGGTTGTAGCGGTAGGCCAGCTCCCTACCCTACGTAAAAAAAGCCTCTGCTAAAAAACCTAATCCAAAGCCTCGGAATCGAATGGACGGAAGACGAAACAGCAAAGAAGAAGGACAACGATATGTGGTACATGGAACATACAAGGTCTCTCCACGAAAGTAAATGAAGTTGTAAATGAATTAGAAAATCTCCGAGTCGAGATTGCAGTACTGACGGAAACAAAAAAGAAAGGAAAAGGCTCCGAAAGTTGGGGGCATTACGATCACTTTTATAGTGGAGTGCCTAAAGAAGATACAGCAAAACAAGGAGTATCCATACTAATACACAGAAAACTGAGGAAATTCATAACCACCTGGGAACCGATTAGTGAAAGAATCATAAAGATGAATCTGAAAATACTAGGTAACAACACAACTTTACTGGGGGTATACGCTATCAATGACGATGATCTGGCTAATAACAAGGATTCATTTTTTGAACAACTAAATGAGGAAATACGCAAAATTGGAACATCAAAAGAGATATTACTTTTGGGTGACCTAAATGGAAGAATAGGAAGGAAAGAACACGATAAAGTGGTAGGAAAATATGGCGAAGAAGTTACTAACGACAACGGAAGAAGAATTATAGAGATATGTGAACAAAACAACCTTACAATATTAAACGGACACTACCAGCATAGAGATATTCATAAATATACGTGGAGACAAACAACAAGAGATTTAAAAAGTATTATTGACTATATGATAATACGACAGAGATATAGATTCAACTTCCTAGATGTAAGAGTCCAAAGAGGGACTTCATATGGCAGCGACCACTACCTTGTGAAAGGAAAGATAACCTCACAAACAACACGGGAAAGCAAACTGGAAGATACAAGTACACAGCACACAACAAATGAAACAACAATAAGATATAATACAAACAGCTTACAAAATGAAAGTATAAGAAACTTATAAAAGAGTAGAGTGGACCAAAAGATACAACGGACGGGATTTGCTAATATAGAAGAAGAATATAAGTATATAAAGGAATGCCTACACACAGCTGCATTGGAAGCATTAGGGTACCAAGAGAAAAGGGAAAAACAGCAAAAACCATATTGGTGGGATGAAGAAATTGGATACGAAATTGAAGAAAAACAGAAAAGCTATCACAAATACTTAAGTTCAAAGAGCACAAACGACAAATTAAAATACAAAGAATCCCAAGCTAGAGTACGGAAAATGATTAGTGACAAAAAGAACAACTAATGGGAAAAGACATGCTCAAGACTCAACACTTATATAGGAGGAAGGAAAAGCACAGAAAGCTGGAGACTTCTTAAAAATATGAGAACAGAAAGGAAAAGAGAAATCTTCTCACCAATAACACCAGAAAAATGGAACCTTTACTTTACAAATATGCTAACAGAAGATAGGCCAGAGTTTAAAAGTACCCAACATGGAAACCCAATTATAGTTATACGAGGATCCCCAATAAGGATAACAACATCAGAAGTTAAAGAAGTATGTAAAACGCTAAAAAATGGTAGAGCCCCAGGACCAGGAAACATCTCAGGAGAGATAGTAAAATACGGAACTGAAAAGCTATTTAGCGCTTTGAGGAACTTATTCCAAAGATGCATTAACACATCAGAAGGACCTGAGGAATGGAAGACATCATACATATGAACAATTCATAAGAAAGGAGACAAAAATAATTGCGATAACTATCGGGGAATAACGGTTACAGGATCTATTAGCAGAGTATACGGAAAAGTACTTAAAAATAGAATAGAAACGGAATACGCGGACATAGAAGCTGAAAAACAGGCAGGCTTTAGAGCAGGAAGATCCACAGTAGACCATCTCTTCTCACTGACACAAATCCTAGAAAAGAAAACCGCATTTGATCAGGAAGTCCATGTCTTGTTTGTTGATTTAAAAAAGGCCTACGACAGCGTAACCCTAGTGAGATTGTGGGAAACACTACAACAGAGTAATATAAGCAAAGCCGTAAAATCCTTATACTAAGACGCAAGAAGTAGAGTCAAAACCAAATATGGTATAACAACAGGGTTCCAGGTCACAAAGGGTCTCAAACAGGGCTGCTGTATATCCCCAACGCTATTTAAAATCTATTTGGAGAGTGCACTGAAGAACTGGAAAAGGAACTGCAGCAGTATGGGACTACCACTGGATGGCGATACTACATTGTACACGCTATCATTCGCGGACGACCAGGTAGTAGTCGCTCAGGACATCGATGATATAGAATACATGACACGAAAACTTATGGAGGAATATGAAAAATGGGGCCTAGAAGTCAATATTAAAAATACCGAGTACATGTGCGTCGGAGGACAACAGCAGGACTTGAAAGTGGCCACAGGACACACCATCAAATACTGTGCCAGTTATAAGTATTGGAACGAGAATATCTAGGGACGGAACACTGGAAGAAGCAATATTCGAGAGGAATATCCAAGGAAGAAAAGCGATTGTAATGCTTAATAGAATACTATGGGACAAAAACATAACCACTGAAAATAGGAACAGAATTTACAACTCAATAGTGAAAAGTATAATAACTTACAGCTTCCAGGTGTGGCCATTAAAGGAAAGAACAGAAAAAATACTGAAAGCTACAGAAATGGATTCCTGGAGACGAGCAGGCAGAAATTCCAGAAAATACCGCATACCAAATGACATAATAAGACGAGTCTTAGAAATAAAGCACGATATAGTGGATGAAATCAGAACCCAACAGTTGGTTGGTACGGACATGTACAGAGAATGTCACAAGACCGACTACCTAAACAGATCTTAAATTGGAACCCTCATGGAAGAAGAAAGTGAGGAAGACCACGCCAAAGCTGGAGAGCAGGAATCAACAAGGAAGTACTAGAGAGAGATCTGGAGGAGGAGGGATGGAGAAATTGGTAGAAGTAGAAATTAGGCATCGGAAGATGGAAGACGTTAGTATATATATATATATATATATATATATATATATATATATATATATATATATATATATATATAAAAATTTCTTTCGCAGACATTAAAAAAGTTTGGTACAAAATATACAGAAATTGTACTTTAAATCTAAAAAGGGCGAGTAGTAACTGATTGAAAGGTTATTTACCTGCTGATTATTTAACAAAGGCGGATGCAAAATTATTGAAGATTTTCTAACAACACTAAAAAATTATTTAACATCTGCAGCTTACCGTAAAAAATTTCTTATTCTCGCGCAACACAAAAAATTAGTTTGCATAGTGCAGAACCTCCCGAACTTGGTAATAGTCTAACCAAAGATTACGTAAAGAATAAAGAAAACTGCAGGTGAAACAACAAGGCGTAACTTGAATGCCTTATCTCTCTTACAAATACTTTTCTTCATGCTCGAACTGTTTAAAAAGATTCAAAGAGATTTCGTATTGTGCTAAAAAATCTCCCACATAAACTCGGCTACTGAGCAATAATTTTATTATTATCACTTTGGCGATAAAATAAAAAAATTAAATTGTGCAGATTTTGTCAATGTAAAATACGTTGAGTGTTGGGTTTAATGGTCTTTAAAATTGATTGTATCTTTTCGAAGCCACTATGTTTACATGATTTATGTTCCGTATAGCTTTCTTTACCTGTGTAACTTCTTAAATCACGTCATAGAGAAAGAAAAAGTAATAAAAACATAAATTCCTATAATTAATGGACCTCCTATTTTCTTTCGATTACCGATAATGGAAATACCACCGGACATTGAATTAAAAACAGTATTATTCCAAAAGTATTTATACCCAAGAGGAGACAAGCTATGTCCTTCATGAGATCTCTTCTTACCAAATCAAACATGAAATTAAAATTATAATGATTGCGGCAAGGACAAGTAAAAAAACAGTGGAGTAACTTACAATTCTATCTTTTGCTAGAAGTTGTTCACTCTACTGCCATGAAATATCGTAAAAACAACGAATGGTGTCTGCTGTTTTGTAGTAGAACCTGTCTTAGATACGTACCGATGGTGCTACTTATATTTCTATATTTATTTTAATAGTTAATTATATATATATATATATATATATATATATATATATATATATATATATATATATATATTTCTTTTTTATGGGTGTAGCACACGTGCTGCAGGGAAGCGACACGTGTGCGGAGAAAGCAATTCACGTTGTTCTTGAATCGCTGTAAATTGTACTCGGTGGGAAACCCAGTCCTGGGCAAATTATTCCAAAGGGATGATGTTCTCCATATAAAAGACTGTTTGAAAAGCATTGTACGAGGAGTAACAAGCTGAACCTCATACGGATGTAAAGTACTAGCGCGACGTGTACTTCTAATATGTACCACTCTGGGAGGAATTAAGCGGGCCACATCCTCCTTCGAACACTTTCCATGAAAATACTTGTAGAATAGGCTCAAGTCGCCACCAGTTCTTCGATGTTTCAGCGAATCAAGGCCGCCGGTCAGTTCCGGGTTTCCAATCAGACGAACAGCTCTTCTTTGAATAGAATCCAACAAATGCAGTGTATGTTTGGGAGCGGAGCCCCAAACATGGGAGCAGTATTCCATAGTTGGTTGAATTTGAGCTTTGTAAAGAATTAACAGTTGTTGTGGAGTGTAAAGCTTTCTGGTTCGAAATAATATTCCCAACTTTTGAGAAGCTCTCCTTGCTATGCCTACAACAGGTTCATACTAGGGCACATTTGCTCCCAAATTAACGCCTAACAAATTGAGTGACGATGTTAGAGGAATGGAGTGCCCTGACATAACTATGTCGGGTTCAACAACGTTAACTTTTTTAGAAAAAACTGCCGCCTGGGTTTTTGCAGCGTTAAATTCCACTTGGTTACTGTCACCCCAAGATAGAAATTCTTCCAGGTCTTTGTTAAGTTGAATGACTTCCTACTGTCTGCGGATATTCGTTTGAGTAGCCGATGTCCAAGCGTTCAAAGTGAATGAAGAGATAAGCGTACTGTCATCTGCAAAGCTGTAGATTGGATTCTCGGTATTTTCCAGCAGATCATTAATGTAAATGAGAAAGAGAGTAGGAGACAGTATGGACCCTTGGGGTACACCGGCGTTGAAAGTGAAGGTGTTAGAAAGAAATCCGTCGACTGCCGCTCGTAAAGAACACTCTCTGAGGAAACATGAGAGTCACAAACAGAACTTTTCAGACATACCATAAGAGCGTAGCTTAGCCAACAGCCCATCGTGCCAAACACGGTCAAATGCCTTGGATAGGTCAAGAGCAACCACGCGAGATTCTCCAAAGTGTTGAGTTGCGTTGTTCCAAACGTGTGTTACATAAGTCAGAAGATCTCATGTTGATCTATTTTTACGGGAGCCATATTGGTGATCGCTAATAATATTAAATCCTTCAAGATTTTAGAAGATGCTGATTGATAGCTTTTTCCATGACTTTCGATATTATTGAAAGCAGTGCGATTGGTCGGTAGTTATTTGACAAGGTCTTCTTGCCTTTTTTAGGTATCGGCTGAACTATGGCACATTTCCAGCAGGAAGGAAATATATATATATATATATATATATATATATATATATATATATATATATATATATATATATATATATATATATATATATATATATATATATATATATATATATATATATATATATATATATATATATATATATATATATTACAATAGAGAGGTTTTCAGGGAACGTTTCGTAAAATAACGAGATTATCTGTGCTGTAAACGGGTATTATGAACAGTATGAAACAATTTTTTTTTCTGAAGGAATAAAAAAATGGAATCTCAGACCAAATATATTGAGTTCAGTGAAGACTATGTTGAGGAATGAATTATTGTTTTTTGCAAAAAAAAAATGATTTCCTTTGTTCTCTACAATATTTTTCACTCCACCCTCGTACAACAAAATGAATAAAAAATATCTATGCTCCTGGAAATCGTACTAACAATATCGTGTTTGTTCAGTGGCTTTGATATTCCAAAAAACGACTTTGACTTTGATTAACTCTAATTTAAGAATGGGTCTATTTTTAGTGTTCCGTATGGAACACTTATAAGATGACTTCGGTGTATGTCCGTCTGTCTGTCTGTCACACCCCGATTTTCTCCGAAATTATTTGTCATAGAAAGTTGAAATTTGCTAGTACGAGGCTGGTTTGAAAAGTCCGTGCAAAGTCCGAGAGATGGCACCATCGGCGCGTATCGAGGTCATGTTTAGTTAGTAGCATCTCTTGAATGAACTCACACCAAGTTTCAGCCATATTGGTCTATTTCTTTGTGTTTGGCATTCGTGTGAATCAAGGAAGTCGAGTGATTTTCAAGAAATGGACGAAAAAGAATTTAGTGTGGTGATTAAACATTACTTTATGAAAGGCAAAACGCCTCAGCAGACTAAAGAGAAGCTTGATAAACATTATGGTGACTCTGCACCTTCGATTACAACAGTTTATAAGTGGTTTCAAAATTTTCGGACTGGCCATATGGGCATAAGTGACGCTGAACGTTCTGGACGGCCTGTGGAGGTTACGACTCCAGAAATCATTGATCAAATCCATGATATGGTGATGGATGACAGAAAAGTTAAGGTGCGTGAGATTGCTAGTGCTGTGGGCATCTCGACTGAACGGGTACATAATATTTTGCATAAACATTTGGACACGAGAAAGCTATCCGCAAGATGGGAGCCGCGATTGCTCACGCTTGACCAAAAACGGAATCGTGTGAATTGTTGCAAGGATGGTTTGCAGCTGTTCCAGAAGAATCCGGAGGACTTTAAGCGTCGTTTCGTCACTGTGGATGAAACATGGATACATTACTATACTCCTGAGACCAAACAACAATCTAAACAATGGGTTACCAAGGGGGAATCTGCACCAAAAAAAGGCGAAGACCGTTCCTTCGGCCGGAAAGGTTATGGCGACGACTGTCTTTTGGGATTCGCAAGGGATACTCCTCATCGACTATCTGGAAAAGGGTAAAACTATTACAGGTGAATATTATTCATCGTTATTGGACCGTTTGAAAACCGAGCTGCAAGAAAAAACGCCCGCGATTGGCCCACAAGAAAGTCCTTTTCCATCACGACAACGCACCAGCACACACCTCAGCAGTTGTGGTCGCAAAATTAATGGAAATAGGATTCCAACTCGTTTCACATCCCCCCTATTCTCCAGACTTGGCTCCCTCGGACTACTATTTGTTCCCCAATTTGAAGAAATGGCTGGCGGGACAAAGATTTTATTCAAACGAGGAGGTGATTGCAGACACTAATGGATGTTTTGCAGACTTGGACAAATCCTATTATTCGGAAGGGATCAACAAACTAGAACATCGTTGGACGAAGTGTATAAGCCTAAAAAGAGACTATGTCGAAAAATAAAAAAGGTTTTCCCCAAACACATAATAGTTTTTATTTTTGCACGGACTTTTCAAACCAGCTTCGTAATATAGGAATTGATGGCCTCATCAGTGCCATGTAGTTTTGAAAGTTAAATTTTGACTTAAGGGGTTAGTTTTGGGTGGTGAAATCGGAAGTGAGAAAAAAAAATCATCGAGTGTTGTGTCAAATAAAAGCTTGTAAAATCATGAGGTGTAGATTAAACGAAAATTATCACGAGTGCATTACATTTAATAATTTATCTGGTATATAAAAAAACAACAAAAATGTCAAGGTCAGCAGTTTTCAGTAAAGATTGGAAACAAACTTTATTGAAAACTCATTTGGGATGTGTTTTGTGAAGGCACTGATCATTTTATACTTCCGTAACAAAATTTTTTATTTTAAAAGCAATCAACGTACAGAACACTAATAGCGTAAGTTCAACTTGCACTTGACTGGTTTTTTTTTTATATTAATCTGCATTGACGAACAAAACATTTTATATGCTTCGCGAAATGGTAATGTCATAGCAGGTCTGTTAGGCTTACTCGTCTTGCAACATTTTATTTTCCAAACCTGACACAAAAGTAACTATAACAGTATATCGAAACGAGCATACAGTATGCAATAATTTTTTTTCGAAAAATTGATTCTATAAAAATTTATTGCGTGAATATTTAAGACACATCCAAATGGGATTTTTGAGGAAAAAAAATAATATCTAAATATAAACTTACCCAGTCACAATACCTCATTATTAATACACAATCCGTAATTAATTGCAACAATGTTTTTTCCATTACTTAATTTTATCAATTAAGAAAAAATAACTATTCACTTGACTACACTTTCATTAAATTTTTATTTTACCGGTTTTATAGAACGATGAACCAAACAATTATAGCTTTTTGTAACTTTATAACAATTTCCTGTAATTTTTTCCAGTGCAGGAAAATATATAGAACTGCAACACGTTAATTAAAATTTCGTATTATACAATCGAATCCGTTTTTCCAATTACCGTTTTTGTTTTAGTTGAAATTTTCTTTTATGGAAAAAGAGAAAATAAAATAAAAGTTTTAAATTTTATATTGCATTGTCGGAAACTAACAAAGTCTACATTTTAACGAATGTACACATTTACTGCAGATTAGCAATGACGTTTAAAGATAAGGTGCTTAAATATTTGATAAACATGGACATTTTTTCAAATATGGTAAAAATGGTGTCAGTTTTTATGGTTTTGACGTATTGAAGGTATAATGCTATCGACCTTGAGACATATATCGTGCTAGAATATAAACGGTAATCTGATAGACTAATAACAATTTAAGTTGGGAATGTGGAATCTTTGGCACAATGATACTACTCAGTATATATCACCACTACACCAAACACTTTATTTTTGAACTCGACGCGCGTTTCGCTAACCATGTTAGCTTCATCAGGAGCGATGATTGACTAAAGCTAAACTACAAATCTACCCTATTTATACTTAGCCTAACCCTTGAATTACTCAAGCGGGACTAATGACATAGGCAAGGCCATCAGTTCCGGTCAAGTAACCAGTAGAGGGGACTATAAGGAATAGGCCCTCTGTCTTTATTTAAACTACTTTTACAGTTTATGATTTCCATACTTTCGTATGCGTTCAACAATCTCCTATCAGATACATTTTTTATTAATCTTAGATTATCTAATGTTACAGTATGATCAGCTTCAAGGGCATGTTCGGCAATGCTAGACTTCTCTGTTCTATTGTATTTTAAGTGTGCTAAGTGTTCTTTAAATCTTGTTTTAATTGACCTTTTAGTTTGCCCAACATACTTTTTGTCACAATCATTACAACTAATTTCATAAATTCCACTTTTCTCACAATTAGGGATCTTATCTTTGGGATTTCCTAATATATTCCTCAAATTGTCTGATGACTTATAGACTAAGGTGAGGCCTACCTTATTAAATACCTTACTGAGTCCCTTGCTGTATTTCCGATTATATGGTATGGAGACATACTTGGTGTTATTTTCTTCGCGTGTAAAAAAGGTGGAATTCTGAATAACTTATGTCTATTTATTAGCTTATTTACTAAGTCATCGTCATAACCATTAACTCTAGTTATATTTTTAATACGATTCCTTTCTTTATTAAAGTTTACTCTATTCTCTCTCTATTCTCTCTGTCTATAAGGAATCGTATTAGAAATATAACTAGAGTTAATGGTTATGACGATGACTTAGTAAATAAGCTAATAAATAGACATAAGTTTAGGTTTAATATTCAGAATTCCACCTTTTTTACACGCGAAGAAAATATCACCAAGTATGTCTCCATACCATATAATCCGAAATATAGCAAGGGACTCAATAAGGTATTTAATAAGGTAGGCCTCACCTTAGTCTATAAGTCATCAGACAATCTGAGGAATATCTTAGGAAATCCCAAAGATAAGATCCCTAATTGTGACAAAAGTGGAATTTATGAAATTAGTTGTAATGATTGTGACAAAAAGTATGTTGGGCAAACTAAAAGGTCAATTAAAACAAGATTTAAAGAACACTTAGCACAGTTAAAATACAACAGAACCGAAAAGTCTAGCATTGCCGAACATGCCCTTGAAGATGATCATACTGTAACATTAGATAATCTACGATTAATAAAAAATGTATCTGATAGGAGATTGTTGAACGCATACGAAAGTATGGAAATCATAAAATGTAAAAGTAGTTTAAATAAAGACAGAGGGCCTATTCCTTATAGTCCCCTCTACTGGTTACTTGACCGGAACTGATGGCCTTGCCTATGTCATTAGTTCCGCTTGAGTAATTCAAGGGTTAGGCTAAGAATAAATAGGGTAGATTTGTAGTTTAGCTTTAGTCAATCATCGCTCCTGATGAAGCTAACATGGTTAGCGAAACGCGCGTCGAGTGCAAAAACAAAGTGTTTGGTGTAGTGGTGATATATACTGAGTAATAACAATTTGTTAAAAGTTACCCGTCAAATCTTAAAAAATTACATATTACTGCTGGAGTTTTCTATATTATTCCTATTTTCCTTTTTTGTGGCTTTAATTAACACTGTGCAACATTTTCGAGGTCATCGAATGTAAACTAAATTCTGACTTCAGTTTCTGGAAGTGCCCACTCAAACTAGCAAAACCTTATTTGAGTTTTGATAGTTTAGTTCGAATTTTTTTATGCCATCATCAATTTTTTGTTCGAGCTTTGGTTTTGCACGGCTATATCTCGTTAATTATTGGGAATTTTTCAATATAATCTTCAGACGAAATATTCTTTACACTAAAATACACAATTTTTGTGAACATATCGAGGCCAGATTTTCATTCTTTCGGGGTATTTTTAGTGCAGAAAGCTTGAAAAAATGCCATTTTTTCACATTTTCGACCATAACTCACAAACCGTGCATATTTTAGCATAACTGTCTTAGACAGAAATATTCTCTGCATAAACACGAGTAACTTTGTCGAACATTGCAAGAACCTACAATCGATCCTTATAGTTTTTTTGGCCGTTGTAAGGAAGTTCACACCAAAATTGCTAAAAACCAGTTTCTCGAACATAAAACCTGAAAAAAGTTGAAATTTTGGCATGAAATTCATTACAACGGCCAAAAGAACTATAAGGATCGATTGTAGGTTATTGCAATATTCAGCAAAGTTATTCGTGTTGATGCAGAGAACATTTTTGTCGAAGACAGTTATGCTAAAATATGCACAGTTTGTGAGTTATGGTCGAAAATGTGAAAAAATTGCATTTTTTTTCGGGCTTTCTGCACTAAAAACACCCCCGAAAGAGTGAAAATCTGGCCTCGACATGTTCACAAAAATTATGTATTTTGATGTGAAGAACATTTCGTCTGAAGATTGCATTGAGAAATTCTCAATAATTTACTAGATATAGCCGTGCAAAACCAAAGCTCAAGCAAAAAATTGATGATGGCAAAAAAAAAATCGAACTAAACTATCAAAACCCAAATAGGGTTTTGCTAGTTTGGGTGGGCACTTCCAGAAACTGAAGTCAGAATTTAGTTTACACATTATGTGTTGCACTGCGTAATTAAACATTCATTTATTATTTTCATTTCTTCCAATATATAAATAAATAGAAACATGATGTTTTATTATCTTATCTCCATAAATATAGACTAGCCGACTAGTAAAATGGAGATAAGATTGAGGATAACTGACGATCAGCATGACAATGACTATTTATAAAAATGTTCATTAGTAAATGACTCAAAAAAGATAAAACTCCTCAGGCAAAAACCAAAACGAATTTATCTAGAAGAAATTAGACCTTGTTCTACGGTATTCATTTTACCAGCGAGACCGTGATTTTGAACGACGAGTAAACTTTTGTACCACCATGAATGGAGCAATAGAGGCCGATCCAAATTTTTTATCCAAAATAATGTTTTCTGATGAAGCTACTTTTCGTAGTAATGGAGCAGTTAACAGCCATAACATGCATTATTATTCAACAGTTAAACCATTTTGGGTCCGGGAAGTTCAAAACCAAAACCATTGGTCGCTTAATATATGGTGTGGAATATTAAAGTTTCGAATTATTGGTCCATATTTTTTCCGCGAACCACTTAACGGGCCTAGATATCTAAATTTCTTGCAAAACGAATTACCCCAGCTTTTTGAAGAAGTTGATAAATTTGAAAGGGAACAAAGGTAGATTCAACAAGACGGAGCTCCTGCTCATTACCACCGGGAAGTTCGGGAATTTTTAAATGATCTTTACGCACAAAAATGAATCGGTAAGGATGGATTCATGCAGTGACCCCCTCGATCATGTGACTTAACACCTTTAGATTTCTTTTTGTGGGGCTACATTAAAGATCGTGATTATATGAATCCCCGTACAATACCAGTAGATATGGAAAATAGGATATGGGATGCGTGCAGCTTTTAAATGTGGACAAAGCTTAAATTCGTACATTCATGAAAGGCTGCTCTTTTATTTTGACTCTCTTGTTAAATCTGCCCTGTATTTGTTCGATTGTACCAAAAGAGCCTTTATCCGATTGTGCTCCCAGAACTCACTAGAAACCTTCATTCTTCAGAACATCGAAGAAAAGTTGGTGGTTTTAGTCTATTGCTAAGAATATACATCATATCTGTATGAGATTAAGCTTGTTGTTCCTTGTTTATCCTCAAGAAAAACTGTTTTAAATGGGGAATCTCATTGGAATGTACTGCCAAGAACTGTATTTCTCTCTCTCAGGGATTCAGAACAACCTAAATTCCTAATTTCATGAACCTATCATTCTTGTTATTAAAAAAAAAGTATTGTTCAATCTCTGTTATGTTGAGATGCCTTTTAAAGCAGTAGTGATTCCACTTTAAGAGTGATTTAGTTGCTCGATACTATAATGAATACTAGTGATAATTTCATTTTTAGCAAAACTAACTGCTACTCCCCGTGTTTTTAAATTTTAGTGCAGGTTATTTTACAAGCTCCAATGTAGGTCTAAGTCCAATTAAGATTTCTAAAATTTACTTTCACTGGACACATGCGACCTCATTTCCTTCCGTCTTTAGTAACTATTTCAGGGCAAATCGTGAGAGATTTTTAGACCTACCTGGCTAATGATTAGGCTGTAGACCTATTCATTTATATCGATGATACCTATAATACCTTTTAAATAACACAGGCCAACGATGCAAAAACTTTTTTAATAATTTAACCTGATTCTTATGTTTTTTGGTGTGGTGAGTCCGAAAATAATAATAAAATGGTCGGTCGAATCACCCACCAATTTTTTACATCTTAATATTAAAAATGTGAAAAGTTTATTTTTTATCATCGAATATTATTAGGTTGACAATAAAATCAGAATTTTATAAGATTGGCAGTAAAATCAAATGTTATTAGGTTGCCAGTTCCGATAAATATCACAGCTGTTTGTTTTCTTCCAGTTAATATAACCTCGCACTGCAGTGTTTAACCCATGTGCTTTAATTCACACTCAAAGTATGGGTAATTGTGGTTGTAAAAACTCTCCTAACACTTTTTGTTATATATGGGGTAAGTTTGTAGTTAAAAAACAACAAAGAAACATTACTGACTTTGTAAAAAAAGTATACTTTGCATATTTTGGTGTAGAAATGGGTAATCAAGAAAAATGTTGGGCTCCTCACAAAGTATGTTATGTTTGTGTCAAGGATCTTAGGAAATGGTATAAGAAAGAAAAAAGAGCTTTAGATTTGCAGTACTCATGGTATGGAGAGAGCAAGAAAATCATTCAAATGATTGTTATTTTTGCAGCGTTGATGTTTCTGGATATAACTCAAAAAACAAGAAAGTAATTGTCTATCCTAACTTTACTTCAGCTAATCAGCCGGTAGGACATAGACCGGGACTTCCTGTCCCTGAGCCACATCAGTCTAATGATGACGTTTTACAGTCCAGTCCCGAATT
>CM032449.1:212698015-212731620 GCA_019049505.1 Pachyrhynchus sulphureomaculatus
ATTCGATAACAGTATACAAATTTATTATTAAATCACTCAAAATTATTTATTGACACTTTGGTATGATCACAATTTTATTGGTTCTGATTTGAAGTTAGTCTCCTTAAAAATTTCTGTGATCTGACTCAATGTATTATATTTATATTCTGATATGAATGATTACACAGGCCGACAAAATTCAACAAAACTACAAACCCTAAGACCAAAGTATACTTTCCCAAAGGTCTTTGGTGGGCTCAATCCGAACCCGACCTCAGATTTTCTCTATCACAGGTTTTTGAGATATCCTGCCGTAAAAATGCAAAAAACACGGTTATTCGCTATAATCGGGATTACATTACACCGCGAATTAATTTTTTCTCCACAAAGCTCGTTGCGGAATATAAAAGTAGTACTCTTCCACATCGAAATGGGATTGAATTTTTTAGATATCTTATTTCTTCTAGGAGAAATCATCTTTCTAGTAGCAACATTGTTTATTTGTTATCATACATGGTGCCTCAATTTAATGTTAATTTTTAATTTTTTATGTCAGCTTTAGAAAAAAAAGTTTCAGACAAAAGTTAAGGGGTTTTGAATGAGCAATAAAATGATATAATTGTGATGACCTTGGAAGGTCATTTCAAGGTCAACTTTGATTTTTTTAAACGAGAACCCTTATTTTTTATAACGGTTTCATATTTCTCTAGCAGAAATACGCAACTTTTGTTCGAAAATTTTTTCTCGATAATACTCCGGTCTTCAGTACTTCAGAAAGGCAAACGTAACAAACTTTTAGCCAAATTGTTGTTGTAACGAAAATGTCAAACTAATTAATTTCAATGGACGACTTCTCCGAGAAGAAATAAAATATCTGAAAAATTCAAAATACATTTTGAAGGTGAAGAGTAGTACTTTCAAATACGGCAACGAGTTTTGTAGAGAAAAATTAAATCGCGGTGTAATATAATCCCAAATATAGCGAAAAACCATATTTTTTGCATTTTTCGGTTAGGATATCTCGAGATCCTGATGTGATGTAGTAATTATGAGGTCGGATTTGGATTCAGTGCACCAAGAACCTTTCAAAAAGGATAGTCTAGTCTCAGAGTTTGAAAAATGTTGGCCTGTGTTATTAAATACATTATTATATTAAAATATTTACATCGAAGTGATCTTCGCATTCAGAAACGGAATTATAAAGGAACTATTCCAAATGTAAGGGAAACAGTTAGTTTCTATGCATGAGTTAACTAAATGCACAATAAAAGGAATTATGCGTGGACAACAGTTCAACAACATAGTTATACCAATTTCATCAGTACCCACCGTCCTAGAGCCAATAGAAAAAAGTGCCTGCTCAATCTCACCAGTTGTTGCCACTCTAAAATGAAATGTACTTGTGGGTCTGTTTTTATTTTGTAAATAAAAGTTTAAGGATTCTGGATCTGGAGCCGAAGAGCCAGCAGCAGTAACAAAAAATGTGTTAATATCTTCTACATTCCCCAAATGTTCAGGAACACAACTAGATACTTTAGAAGAAATATCCAAATCCCTCAACAATTTCCAATTATTTTTTGGATTACTAGACCGAAAATTACTTTCTAAATAAAACTTCTTTTCATTTTCCGTTGCTAGTGTAACATAATTCCTAAGTCGTCTATAACTTTCCCATTTCTCCAGTGATTTATTTTTCTTATATTTTGTTAAGGCTTTGTTACGAAGACGCATCACATGCCTTAAGCCCTGATTTAGGAACGGGGCTTTCTTCTTAGTGATACGTTAATAAATAAGTTAAATGTATATATATATATATATATATATATATATATATATATATATATATATATATATGTATATATATATATATATATATATATATATATATATATATATATATATATATACATATATATACATATATATACATATATATATATATATATATATATATATATATATATATATATATATATATACATATATATATATATATATATATATATATATATATATATATATATATATATATATTATATATATATATACATATGTGTATATATATATATAATATATATATATATATATATATATATATATATATATAATTTGATATTTTAGGAGTAATACGTCGTGCTACTTCGAGCCATTGATTTCGACCTTTGTCATATTGTGGCACATTTAAAAACATTTTTTCGGGAGTTGTTTTTGTAGTATTCGTACAAAATGGTACGAACCAGGTACGATAATTTTTTAGATTAGATATTTTAATAAATTTATTAATACACTGATGATAATAACAAGAATAAATTGATTGAAAACTAAAACACTCGTATTAGCTGTCTGTGATGTTGAAGAGAAATAAACATTGTGTCGTCACACGCACTCAGATTTTTTCGGGAACTGTCGGCGCGTCATCGGTATTAAATTCAAAAATTTATTATTAATTGATATAACTTTTTAATTACAACGAAAAGAAAATAGTTTTTTTATAAAACTTATATATAAGGACACCCAAATATGCAAAGCGCATATATTGCATATTATATGCATTTTTCTAAATATTTGCATAAATGCTTTAAAAATAGCATATATGTGCATATTTGAAGAAAATTTATAATAATGTGGGTCTTTGGCAGGCGTTTTCATTCATTTTTCGGAATAAGGGTCAATGTTTAGGCCGCCGCCGCCGCGCAGGTGGTTTTCCCCAAATAAATTTTATTATTTTATGGTCAGTAAAAACCAGTCAGTAAACACCAGACGGCCATCAGAGCATACTTGTATTATTTATTTATTAGATTTCATTTTTGGTTGTGCTTTTTGAATATCTATTGAATATACAGGGTATTTCATTTTCGTTTAATATTTAAACATAACGAAATTTTTGTCAGGATTTTGCCGTTGATGCTATTTTCAATGTTATTTAAGTTATTTTTGTTCCATTTAACGAACAAAATTTCCACCACGAAATAGAAATACATACGTAAACGTATGTATTTCTAGGTAATCTAATAAAAAAGGTACAAAGCAGAATTTTAATTTTTGCCTGCCGTAAGCACCTAGTTTTCTATTTAACGAATTTTTTCCTTGTGATTTTAACTAAATTTTCTTTTTTTATTGCAGATACCATGCGATAAAAAATTTCAAATAGAGCAACACGTGAAAACTGCTTGCCATATTGCCAAATTGAGTAAGACGAAACCTCGAGATAGGCCACAACACACATTAATGCAATGTTTCCAACCAACGTACAAAAATAAAGAGCTAAATGAACAAGACATCTTTAACCGAGATCTATGCCGTGCAATGATGACATCAAACATTCCGTTATCGAAGCTACGTAATCAAAACTTTACTTCCTTCCTCCAGAAGTATTGCAAATTTAATATCCCAGGTGAAACAACAATACGGAGAAACGACGTAAGCTCTTTGTATTCACAGGTAATTGAGGAAAATTCGCAACGAACATTTTTACATATGTATTGATGAAACCACCGATTCAAGAGGACGGTATATTGCGCATTTATTGATTGGAGTTCTTAGCGACGATATTTTGCCAAAATCTTATCTGATTGCTTCCAAACAGTTAGAAAAAACAAATGAATTGACAGTGGCCAGATTTCTTCAAGAGGAACTATCGAAGTTTTTTGCTTATTTTGTCAGATGTAGCACCGTACATGATAAAGGCCGGGCAAAATTTGAAATTTTTTTATCCAAACTAAATACATGTAACATGTCTCGCTCATGCTTTAAATAGGATTGGTTGCTGAGGAAATTAGGAATCATTTTCCGCTTGTGAATAGCTTAATTTCTAACATGAAGAAAATCTTCCTTAAACCGCCTTTGAGGATTCAGTTCTACAAAGAAAAACTACCAAACACTCCTCTTCCACCTCAGCCTGTTATTACAAGATGGGGCACTTGGTTGGAAGCAACATTTTTTTATTGTGACAACTTCTGTCAACTAGATGGTCTAATTGCAGAATTATAAGACGAATCTTCCCAATCCCTTACAGAACTTAAACGATTATTCAAAAACAAGGAGATAAAACAACAACTTTCCTATCTTAAAACAAATTATAGCTTTGTTTCTAAAACCATAACTCAAATGGAGGAATCTAATTTGCCATTAATCCGAAGTGTTCAACTAATAAAACAATGTGTCAACTAGATGGTCTAATTGCAGAATTATAAGACGAATCTTCCCAATCCCTTACAGAACTTAAACGATTATTCAAAAACAAGTAGATAAAACAACAACTTTCCTTTCTTAAAACAAATTATAGCTTTGTTTCTAAAACCATAACTCAAATGGAGGAATCTAATTTGCCATTAATCCGAAGTGTTCAAACTAATAAAACAATGTGAGGTCGCTTTTGAAAATGTCGGAATGTTATGGAAAAAAAAATAGTGGGTTTCAATTTGTCAGCCAAGTAGCTAATGTTTTAAAGGGAGATTTTACTGATTCCATTGATTTAGATCCTATGCTATTAAATAATTTTAAAAACGCCCCTATTACATCAGTCGATGTGGAAAGGAGTTTCTCAATTTATAAAATCATGTAATGTGAAACAAAAAATTTACATTTTTCAAGTCTATTTCGATTTTTTTTACTGCATATTTACAACATGTATGTGCATATTTTGAGAAAATTATTTGCATATTTATGCGCATATTTTAAAGTTTTTCACTTGCATATTTGGGTTTCCTTATTTAGATATGATCTTTCCATTTATGGCAATTTTTTTTTCAAAACTCCAATTGAAGCGTAGGTTGCATCTCAGACGTGGTACTTCTGAGTTTATTGTCTATAAATTACAATTCTTATTTTTGATATTGATAGTCACTTCCAGACACAGATTCTATGTTAAAATAAAAAATCTCCTTAGAATTATACTAACTGGACATTTTGTTTCTAATACTGAGATGTAAAAGTGTTTAATAATGATAAATGATTGTAATAAAAACTACATAAGCTTTATATATATACAATTTAATAATATTATATTAAGGTATATTAACCTAATTTCAATATTACATGTGATGTTAAATAATGTAATATAATTTACCAAATTATCCAAATTAAAATTCAAAACTACTCAATTCTGCTTGGTGTAAGAAGTGTTGTATAAGTTGATTTTTGTTTAACGACCTAATTCAACGCGTGATGTAAACATTCAATAAATTAATGAAATTAATTTTGATATATTCGGAGATTTATATGTGAATATTTTAAATAATGGTTTAATGATAATTTTATTATCATCATTTTTCATGGACGATCTCCGTCAAAATTATTGCAGATTGTGTCAAATTATTTAAACAAAGTTTGACTTGCAAAAATTACACATAATTTTAACTAAATTTAGAAATCTGAAATCAGTTACAAGGCCAAGCATTTTAATAATGTTAATTTATTAAGGAATAATTTTATACGGAAGCGATTAATAAAGATTCAAATAATTGGACCCTGGCCATTTTGATGAAATAATTCAGCAAGCACAGAAAGCTGAAAATTTAATACGTGATCACCATATAAGCTGGCCCGAAAATTAAATGACTATATAATATGTGAACGAATCGGATATACTTCCAAAATTTAACAAATTCACTGGCTTTGTCTTCTTAATTTCAGCTAATAGAGACGAAAGTAAATAACATTATGTTTATACGAAACACTTGAATATTTTCTAAATTTGTACTTTGAGTTATAAAGGGTGTCCCAAAATGCACGAAAGATTTGAATTTGGCGCCACTTTTATGGTAAAGTGTTGTGAACAAAACAAAAAACACAGCGTGACAGCTGACAGTTCAGGGTTATTAAAAATGGAGCGCTATACGAAAGAACAACGTGTTTTCATTGTTGAGCAATATTTTAAAAATAATGAAAGTTTAGCAGCTACAGTTCGGAATTTTCGTACAAAATATAGTCGCAATAGTGATTTAACCTCATCAACTATGAAGAGATTAACTGAAAAATTCAGGGAGATTGGATCAATTAGTGATCTTAAACGCTCTGGCCGTCCTTCAACAAGTCGTTCGACACAAAGCATTAAAGCAGATCGTGAGGGTGTTGCTGAGACTCCAGGAACATCAATTCGGCACGTTGTCAAGAATTGGACATTTCGAGAAGCGCTCTATAGCGTATTCTCACGAAAGATTTACATCTTCATGCTTATGAAGTTCAATTGACTCAAGGACTGAAGCCTACTGACCACGCACAATAAAGAGAGTTCGTTGAATGGATTATGGAACAACAACAAGTGGATACCGATTTTTTCGAAGAAAATTATCTTCAGCGATGAGGCTCATTTCCATCTTGATGTACGTGACTGTTGCGAAACAAATGCATCCACAACCTGTCACTGTTTGGTGCGAATTTTGGGCTGGAGGCATCATTGGACCATTCTTCTTCGAAAGTGCGGTTGGTCAGGCAATAACAATAATCTTTATTATCGCGATATGATAATCCAGTTTTTTGTGCTTAAATTGCAAGATATGGATGTGGACGGCATGTGGTTTCAACAAGACGGTGCCACGTGCCATACAGCCCAAGAAGCAATTCGATTACTGCATGAGTCATGTCCTGGTCGTGTAATATCCCGTTTGGTGGACTTTTTTCTTTAGAGTTTTTTAAAGTCTAAGGTGCCAACAAGCCCTCCACCACCCACGACTTCAAGGAGGAAATTAAGCGCTGTATCAACGAAATTCAGCGGCATTTATTCAAAACGGTCATGGAAAATTTCGACAAAAGAGTACGTCTGTGCCAGCAAAGCCATGGAGGCCATTTACCCGATATGTTATTCCATACATAACCCTATACTATATACATTATGAATTAATAAAAAAATCAAAAAAAAAACAATTAATTAAAAACCTGTGTTTTCTATCAAAATTACTACTTGCGTGAATTTTGGGATACCCTTTATATAACTACATACAACTTGCTCTTAAAATTAACAAATATAAGCGACAACACTGGTACGCATGCTTAGCAGGCTACTACCAGTTTTCAGCGACGTTGCATGGAAACCAAGAAAGGTAATTTTTTGCATAAGACTGGGTTAAAATTTGTCCCTACCATACTCGTTGAAGTTTCTACTGGATCGTTGATTTAGAGGGTGTTATGAATTAAGATTACAAGTTCTATACAATTTCAATGTTACATGTGATATTAAATAATGTAATATAATTTGCCAAATTACCCAAATTAAAACTCAAAACTGCTAAATTCTATTTGGTGCAAGAAGTGTTGTATAAGTTGATTTCTGTTAACGACCTAATTCAAGGCGTGATGTAAACATTTAGTAAATTAATCGAAATTAATTTTTCAGATATCTGGAGATTTATATGTGAATATTTTAAATAACGGTTTAATGATAATTTTATTATCATCATTTTTCATGGAGGATCTTCATCGAAATTGTTGCAGATTGTGTCAAGTTATTTAAATAAAATTTGAATTGCATAAATTATACGTAATTTTAACCTAATTTAGAAATTTCAAATGAGTTACAAGGCCAAATATTTTAGTAATATTAATTTATTAAGGATTAAGTTCATAAGGAAGCGATTAAAAAAGATAAAAATAATTGAACTCTGGCGATTTTGGTGACATAACAAAGCAAGAACAGAGCTGAAAACTTAACAGGTTGATCAAGGCATGTTTATATTAATACGTGATCAGACATCTAAGCTGGTCTAAAAATTGGCTGACTGTATAGCATAAAAACGAATCGGTCATACTTCCAAAATTTAACAAATTCACTGGGTTTCTCTTCATAATTTTAGCTAACAGAGAAGAAAGTAAGGGTCATTCTATACCAAATCGACCACTTTTGACTCCGACCACTTTTGACCCCGACCCCTTTTGATTGGCTGAAAGTTTTTTTTATCTTTTTCTACCCTATGAAAAACGGTTCTCAGAATTTTTTCAATTTTTTTTTACCCATCTCAAAAAAAGTTATGAATTTTTCAAAAAAATGCCTTTTTTTTTCCAAATTGCCATAACTTTGTCAAAAATTGGTAATTAAATATACTTTAAAAAAAAAATACAAAAAAATTTTTAGATAATAAAATCTATGAAATTTTTGCCTTTTTTGAGAAAAAAAAAGACAAAAAATCTATAAATTGTTCTTTTTCAACAAACGTGATAAGAAAACACTTTCAATAAACACTGAAACACATGACAGATTCATATGTTATGTTTTGGATCTCGATATAAAGTCGTGGGAGGCTTATGAAATAGAATAGATTCGCGTGGATCTAGTGAATTGGCCGTCGGTAAGTCTGTGATTTTACCATGCCCTAGCTTATCGATCTAATTAATGTGCTGAATTTGAATACTATGTCAGATTAAAATTTATTATAATATGCTTAGGAAATTATTTTATAATGTGAAACACAATTATAGTGAACAAAATTATTCAAACGCCAAAGAAAAATGAAATAAATTATTTGTTGAATTAGTATTAAAAACAGTGAATGTTAATCGTATCAAACGTAGAATCCTAGTCATTAGTTGTAAGTTTAGACTATAAATTAAGTAGAATATACCGTGAAATCATTTACTTGCATTTATTTTATAATATAAACAAAATTTAAAAAAAAAAAAATTAAAAAATTGTGAAAAACTGAAAAAAAATTTTTCAATTAAAAAAAAAACTGAAAAAAAATTCGGCCCACTCTAGAATTGGCGGGGATAACTGCAGAATTGATTGAAGTTTTTTTTTAAGAAAAAAAGAAAAATGGCGAACTTGACGGTTTTTCTCAAAAAAGGCAAAAATTTCATAGATTTTATAATCTAAAAATTTTTTTTATTTTTTTTTTAAAAGTACATTTAATTACGAAAATTTTGAAAAAAAAAGCGTCTCGATCGGCCAATTTTTGACAAAAATATGGCAATTTGAAAAAAAAGAGACTTTTTTTGAAAAATTCATAAGTTTTTTTGAGGTGGGTAAAAAAATTTGAAAAAATTTTTTTACCCACCGTTTTTCATAGGGTAGAAAAAGATAAAAAACTTTCAGCCAATTCGAAAGGGGTCGGGGTCAAAAGTGGTCCATTTGGCATGGAATGACCCGTAAATAACATTATATTTATAAGAAACAGTTGAACATATTCTAAATTTACACTTTAATAAGTTATAGACAAGCACATTCAACCTGCTATTAAATTAGTAAATATAAGTAACGACATCCCTAGATTTACTACCAAACCACGTGCGAACATTAGGGATTTAGCGACGTTGCATTAAAGCCAAGAATGGTAATTTTTTGCAAGAGACTAGTTGAAATTCTGTCCAATGCTTTCTGCTTGTCCCTACTGCACTGATTGAAGTTTCTACTAGATCATTGATTTGGGGGGAAAAACTATGTTATGAATTAAGTTTACATGTTCCACCATATTTAGCCATTTCTATTAATTTTTCGTTAATAAAATCTTTTTTGTTTTTAATTTACTCACCACAAATTACAGTAATTACGATCTATTTTTACAAGTTTTAGTAATAAAATTTAATTATCATTAGTAACCTGAGTATTAAGATAATTTTATTAAGCAAATATAATCAGTAATTTTTAATACATTTCAATTTATATGATTATAAGACATATATAGTAGTAGATTTCAGTAAGTATTTAGTCACGCATAGAATTCAATTGGCATTTTACATAGGCTATGGAAATATGCTTTGTTAATATTTTTATGTTAAAGTCTAAGAAACTAACCAGTTAATCATTAATTACGATGTTTTGAGAAATTTATCGTAAGGTTTCTAGAATTACCGCTACTAAACGTCACTCGGTATTTATTTCACATTTTCACGACGATTAACAGATGTTATCGAGAACGTATTAAGTTAAATACATAAAAATCTTATACTGTACATGTATTTATGTATTTAAAAATAAACTCTGTATAGTAAATCCCAAGATATAAGATCCTGCCTTTTTACTTTTTCAGTGATGGCACTAAACGATCCTATTAGGGTTTTGTGCATAGTTGCCAGGTATTACGATAAACGTATTTTTATTTTACCTGCTTTATATGTCGCCCTCACTTGCACCTGCAATTATATTGGATCTATTTTTACCTATATATTTACTACCTGGCAACTCGGTTTGGAGTCTTAAAGTATTTGATAATATAGGCCTAATGACTACAGGTCCCCATTAAGATTCGAAGGTACTTTTTATTATTTTTATTTTTAGTTTTACTTACAATTTGCAACATAACGGTTCTATTTTAATTATGTAGCGTCCGTGAGAATATTGCAACAGTGGCTATCGTAAGAGAAAATATTTATCACTTGACGCTAAACAAATAGTGAAAAATGTTTACTACAGTTTGGTAAAAAGAAATTTGAATAAACAAAGTGCTTTGCAAGAAACCAGTGAACTAACATAAACTCTAATTTCTACGATTAAGGGTTTTGTCTCACTCAAGAACAGGAAAAAAAACGGAAAATTTTCAAATGCATCATGTAGACGATTGTGAAAAAGACGTCATCAGGAGAAAAATATATTCTATGTATGAAGAGCAGTTGATGCAGACACTAGACAAAATAAAATTAAGAATGGTGCAGGACGGGACCAATATACATTGTGGCCGATCAACCCTTCACAGAATTCTCTTAAGAATGGGATTCACGTTCCGAAAAATCAACAAAAGGCAAGTAGTGATTGAGTCAGAAAAATTACGAATCTTGCGATATACTTATTTACAAGAAATTAAAAAGTATCGATCAGAGAATGGGCCAATAATTTACCTTGACGAAACAGGGTTCGATACCCATGACACTGTGCAAAAAGGGTGCGTTGACGGCAGTACAAGATGTCAGACTAATGCACCTTCAAATAAAATTAAACGAATAACCATTTAGCAAGCTGGATCTGGAAAGGGCTGGGTTTCAAATTGTCTACTATTATCTGCAAATATCTGCAAACAACATAAAAGATTCTAGTTTGGACTATCACGTAGACACGACCGCAGAACTTTTTGAAAATTTGTTTCAAAATTCCCTTTTGCCAAATGTTCCCGAATAGAGTGTTTTAGTTATGCACAATGCAATTTATCATAGTCGCCGACTAAATAAGGTTCCTAATGCAGCCAACACCAAATCGGAAATGCAGGAATATATGTTAGAAAATGGCATTTATTTTGACTTTAGTTATAAAAAAAGTGATATACCTACTAAAATATTAGACAAGCAATTTGATTTTTTTTGATGATATGCTGTACATTTAGCTGCGAAATAAGATATATATATATATATATATATATATATATATATATATATATATATATATATATATATATATATATAAATATTGAGTTAGTCAACCCACGGATATTCTAAAATGGACACCCTCGCCACCCGCAATCCATTACAATGGAAGAAAACAAAGTAGAAATAACAATTCCAGAAAACTAATTTCACGAACTTAAACTTGGACGTGTGAGCGAGGCCTTCTATATAATAAAACAAAATAACTATATTTTTCAAGTGAATTCTTGAAACTGCTTTTTGGATATTGTTATATATAGGTTATATGTGTCTATATATATATATATATATATATATATATATATATATATATATATATATATATATATATATATACACTATATATACGTATATAGTAATATACAGAAGTTTAAACTGCTTGTTACTTCATTTAAAAGATCGTAAACATGAAATAAATATTATACTAATATAATATTAATAAAACTATTAAATTTGTCCAGAATTCGGAAATTAATTATTGTTGACCTGTCTGTCAAATCACCTTGGAATGAATATTTTCTGGCGTCACAGATAACAACATTTTCTGGCGTCACAGATAATCTGCTCAGTTAGGATCGACAGAGGGGAGAGCTAATACTAGGATTTTACAGCCATATTCGCCTAATATAGCAACTTGTGTCATGCACGGCTTTTGAAAGGGGGTGGGTATGTTATTGATGACCTTGAATTTCCCTTAAAATACTGAGAAAGAAACTTGTTGCATCTTATGATTTTATTACTATGAAACAAATACATAAATAAAACTAAATATATCAGAACATATATTCATCTTAAATAACTTAAGTGTAAGAGATGCCGTTTGCTGGGATGGCTTTCATTTGTTTAAGGGGTGCTAGGGTTATTGAGTTTTAGTTAGTATATCCAGTTATACCATAATCGAAACAGCCAATATTTTCTTTTTAAATCAAACAGCGGATCACATTTGAAAAGTCATGAAATATAATATTTCCCCTTTTTAGAATACATTCATGATCTACCGGTTGGATTCGAATCTACCATGTTAGGGACGTCGAGATGTTGAGTTCGAAGCCCACCGGCACCTAGACACTTTTTTTAACTCACTTATGGTTGTGTTTTTATCTTCAAATATTTTCGTGATTACTAATGATGTGGGTACCCTAAAGTGACGTCATTTACATCATTAAAAAGCTTTTATCTAAGACATGTTTTTTTTAAAAAAAAAAAGAACATATACATATTTTATTAAAAATAATCACATTTCTCAATAAGGAAATTATTAGATCTAATAAGTTCCCTAATATACCATAACGTACCAAAGAATTATTATAATACCAGAAGTGCATAAAAGCTGTTTTAGAGGACAAAAAACAAGGAAGTTTAAGCAATTTTTTTATTATTGTTTTTATTACGCATCCTTTGTTTTATCGTCTTTCAGTTACGGAAATATTTTTACTTAAATATTGAAAAAGAAATTAAAGAATCAAATAAACAAAATTTAAACGTTTTTACCTGATAATATTGTCTAGAGAATGAAACGTCACTATGAAAACGTTGACGTCCTCAAGCTTCTAGAAAAGTGTTTGTAGAATATACAAATTACTTTCAAATATTAATGAAAATAATCTTTCAAAAAAATATAAACAAAGCCTGAAAATTTCGTTTTTTACGTTCCTTGCTAAATATTGTATTTATGACAGTACATTCTGAAATGTCTACATTTCTTCAAGTTTCATTACTTCTAGATTATAAAAAATATAATCTCTAATTTTAGTTGGTCGGTCAATCTGTCTGCCATTCTTTTGGTATGATAACCCTTGCACGAAATTTTAAATTTTATATATATATATATATATATATATATATATATATATATATATATATATATATATATATATATAATTTGAATTAAGAATTGAACCCATAATTTTTAAGCCATCTCGCTTTCAGGAAAACAGAGTGAGCTTGGAATTTTGTACAGTTTCAATGGAATTATAAAATGTTTTTGGTTAAGTTAATGAATTAACTAAAATATTTATAATCAAATCTATGTGGTGCAAATCAAGTTCCCGGACTAAAGTTTAGGCTTCATGATTTCCGCCATCTTCAAAGAAGTCCCCCGAAATGCCCCGTCCCAACTTTGTTTTCACTGGTCGACGTTTTTTTGGAAAGTCAATACTGTCACTGCTTCCAGTGACACCTGTGATTCGCGTTTTATTTCCTCTTCTGTCTCGAAGTGGCGACCCATTAACTTTGCCGGACGAATAACGGCGGAGATGGAGTCAAATTCTTCGTCAGAACTGTTGCATATAGAACGACCTGTGGGGCCGTACATTGTCGTCATATAGGAGAAATCTCATCTTACTCCAAGCCAATAGACATTTCGTCAGTGATGCTGACGAGAGTCTTCATGAATGATTTGTTGAACTTTGGCGAGGATTTCAAGCGTGGTTGTACTTGAAAGTCTTTCGACACACCGTCGTGGCGAAAACCACTCGAAAATTATAGAACGATTCAAGGCTTCGTCTCAAAAGGCTTTCTATGTCACTTTATATGTCTTATTAGCACTATTCCTGCATATAGAATAAAATTTCACATACAAATACTGCTCTTTTTTCGTGTCTAGTGTAAAAACTGCAGAGGCTTTACAACCTTTTATCCATCCCCTTTTATCCATTCTTTGAAGTAATATGAAAAGAAAATCAACGCACTAATTCCAGAAAACCTAATCTAAAAAAAAAAATTCACGTGCATACCTCTCAAAGGAATTCCCTTATGGCGAGATGCTATAAACCAGTTATGACACAACTTGTCAATTTTTGGTATCATCACCAGTCAGAAAAAATACTGAAGACTATTTAGTTGTTAATATAAAATTGAGTTAGGTACAACTCTTACATCCTGAAAGAAAGAGCAGGAGTTTAGTGAGACACTACACATTTAAATAAAGAAGGGTATATTAACAAAATAAAAATTCCTACTTTATTACATTCTTAAAATTACTTCTACTAAATAAAACCTCTTAAATTAGAAGAGTGTACACTATGACATAGAGTCTTTAAATTAGGATTATTAAGTTTTTAATAAAAGGCTTGATAAAATACGATATTAAAAGTTTGTGAAATTAACGAATTACACTTGTTGAGTAGTCGTTGGAAACACACTCTTAGACAGCAAGTGAGATATTTAGACTGTGCTTATGACTTACTAATTGGTTTCTCCTCGTGGGTTTTCCATAAGTTACTTAGCCTCTCCTGGTGAGATTCTCATAAAAATATTGTCTCAGCCATTACCATCCTAGTTTCATTTGGGTTGCTGAACACTTTTTGACCCGAAATGCCTGAGGATGAGCAGGATATTTCATGAAAGAAAAAAGGCCTTAAACTTGAGAGCTAGAAACAGTTACTGCACTACTGCATCACTAAAAAAAAACACTCTGACGTGCTGGAGAAGAAAGCCACTACGGCCTACTGGAGGAAAAAAAGCCGTTACTGCTTCATGGCGGAAAAAGCCCTTAAAAATTCGAAATGGCTGCTTAAATATCTTTGTCTCTTCTCCTTGGGTCTACTTCCCGGCATGCAAATCTCGACGCCCATTCAGTGCGAACTAAATAAGTCAAGTCGACAACACGCGTTACACAGTGCCGGTTTAAATTAAACTGCTCAAAGATTTAAAACACTGTTTGAAGCTACACTGCTCAAAAATTGAAGTCAAAGCAATAAGTATAAAAATGTAATAAAATATAAATTATAAGAAGAAAAACAGTGTCGTAACATGATACTAAAATCTAGGAAAAAATGAATGTTACAATACTAATATTAAATCTTGAGTTTACAACTTTTTCAATGAAAGTATTGGATAAATAACTTTAGCAAACTTTTTAAGAAGATCTCTGAAAACAAAATGATTTTATTTTACAGGGTATGTCCTCAGGACTCTTTAATCCTTTTCTGATGCCTAAAAATTTAAAGTCTTTATCATCATGTACACGACTGAACGAACATCCAAGGAAAAATTGGTACAACACAAATGTGAATTATATCTATTAAACATTTGTAATTATATAAATATTTTAATAAAAATAATGACTTTCCACAAACTATAATTAGACATGAATATGTTCTTAATATACCATAACACATAAAAAAATAATAATTATTAAAATACCAGAAGTGCCTAGAAACCAAATTAAAGAAAAATACAAGGAAGCGTTCTTTTTTTATACATGTATTTATTACACTTTCTTTGGAATTTTAAAAATGATGGTTTTTTAATCTCGGAGAAATTTTACTTAAATATTTAAAAATAAATTAAAGAAACAAATAATGAATCTTAATTTACAATGTTCCGGTAATCATCTGTAACTAGGTAACATTTTCTATTGAATTTCATGCTTTAGTTTCAATAAACACAGTTTATAATCAAAATGTTGGACACAATTGCAACAATAATAAAATTAGAGCAATTTTAAAGTATTATTTGGAAACAATATTATTTTATTTCAGGTTTTTATTTACTTTCTCCATTGATAATTTTATAATTAGAAAATGATTTTTTAGCTTTGTAGTGGGTATTCTTTGTGGAGGTATTATTAACAGTTTTTACACTCACTATAATAAAACACTTTGCAAAATATAATCCCTTTAAAAGCTGAATAAGAAAGAAGGTACAGGCCTTTTAAGATCCTTTAAATATTTAACTGCGGCACAGAAAAATATTTCTTAGGCATGACGAGAATTTCATAAGCTGCAAAAATAAATAGTCATGAACATTTTTTGCCAAAAATTAATTAGTTTAAGGTTGTATTTATAAAATCAGCAGAAATAGGTTCATTATCACTTGTGCTGGGGGAAATTCGTATCCAGCAAAGTGTTGACGAATCCCTGATATAAAATTATTAATAACAGTTGTACTGACATACAGAAAATTCCATTAAAAAGAGGTTGCCCTCTCCTCCTGGTCTATCTGGAAGTTTTAAAATATCGGAATTTAAAACTAAATATTTAACTTAAAGAGATTGAAATCCTAGTACGGACGTGGTCTTTTACGTTTTGTGAATGTTTACCTTGTGGTAAACATAAGGTTTAAAGGTTATTTAAAGAGGTTTTTGGAGGCTGAGATTTTTTTATCACTTCTATAGTTTGGATGTAACTGACCAGTACTAGATTTGTAAAAATAAACAATATGTTAATTTATTTAAAGACACTCCAGCTATCATCGACCGATTTTCAAACTACTTAGACTAGTTGTTTTAAACTTGTCCGAGAGACACTAACAGCACAAACTATTAAATTATTGCCAGTTCGTTAAAAATCTAGCAGACGCCGTCCGATAACACAAGGGAACAGCTGTTTTGGTGTCGAGGTTTTTTGAGCTGATTCTATATCAATTTGATGTCCTGAATTCAAATAACGTATTCATTTGTACCTAGGAGCTCAAATTTTTAAGATATACAATTTTAGAGAAATATAAGTTACATTATTGTAACTCAAATCCGTAAGTGTAGTAAACAAAAGTAGATATGAAATTTTTATTTTAGTTATACAAAATACAATATTATGTCGTACTTACAAACAAAAAAAAAAACATTGAAGAAATGAAATAGTCACTCAACACTTGGAAAGCTTCTTTTCCGCGACATTCTTGAATGTTTTTTTAAACAGTCCCTTTTCAAACTCCAGCAGTAATCTGCCATCATGTGCATGTCCCATCTTCCTTGGTAGCGGTCCTCCATAACTTTAATATCTTGGTGAAATCTTTCACCTTGTTCCTCACTCATGTCTCCTAAATTTTCTGGAAAACGGTCTAAGTGGCTGTGTAAATAGTGTATTTTAATACTCATATTGCACCCTAAGGATTTGAAACTATTAAGCATCTTGTTAACCATTTCAACATAGTTTTGAGCTTTATGTTTGCCTAGAAAATTTTCTACAACTGCAACAAATGATGTCCAAGCTTCTCGTTCAACTTGATTCATTGAATTTATGAAGGCAGGATCCTTAATTAATTGTCTTATTTGTGGGCCGTCAAATATCCCTGCTTTGAGTTTTTCTGTGCTCAACTGATGCATTTTTACCCCTATATATGCAAAACAAGACCCATTCTTATCAAGAGCCTTTACAAATTGCTTCATTAAGCCCAACTTTATATGTAACGGAGGAAGTATGATTTTTTCTCTTTCAACCAAAGCGTCGTTAATGACATTCTTTTCCCCCAACGTCCATGTTTTCTCTCTGAGGCCAATCTTTTCTAACCCAGTGGTGTGTTTTGTCCCTACTATCCCAGAGGCACAAGAAACACGGATATTTCGTGTAACCACTTTGCTGCCCAAGAAGAAAGTTTACCATTTTTAAGTCTACACAAATCATCCATTGATGTTCGTAATACTTTATCTTCTGCAAGACCAAAGCTATGGTATTATATTCTTCTTTCAGTTTCGTTGAGTGAGCTAGTGGTATTGAACCATATTTATTCCCATTATGTAGAAGGACACATTTTAAACTTCGCTTTGAACTGTCAATAAATAGGCTCCAATCATCTGGAATATATTCAGAAAGTCCCATTTCTTTCATGAGTCCCCTAATTTCGTGACAAAATACAAGATTGTCTTCTTGAGAAAAGAATGGTAGCAGAACTTTTTCTCTTGTACGGTAAAAGGTAATTTTGGTTCCTTGTTCCAGTAAATTTTTGTCGTTCAACCTAGAAGCCAGTACTTCAGAAGCTTTTTTCGATAAATTGAGATCCCTGGTGAGATCATTTAATTCATTTTGATTGAAGCGTTGAGGAACTGATGACGTCCCCTCATAGTCACTGTTAGTTTCATTAGCATCAGAACTTTTATTAGCATCAGAAGAGCGATCAGAGGGAAAATATTCGTCATCAGAGATATGTGGTAGCTGATGAAATGTTGGAATCGGTATTTCATCTGAGTGCGGGATATTGCCGAGTCTAAATTGGGATAAGTCCACTTACTGCGGTTATTTCGATTGATTCCATTAGTATTTACTAAACAGAAATAACAATCATTGAAGTGGTTTTTTGGTTCTCTCCAAACCATTGGTACGCCGAATTTTAGACATTTTTCTTTTCCCGGTAGTCCACTGCCGTAAATGCTCTGTACAAGTTTTACATACGAGATGCGGGGCCCACGTTTTGTCCTGATCACCAAGCTTAACTCCAAAGTATCCAAGATACGCTCGCTTTACAAAGTCAGTAATAGTTTGTCTGTTTTGTTGAAACATGTATTCTCCGCATATATAGCAAAACACATCAGGTTGATTTACACAACTTCTTCTTGAACTGGAACCTGAACTCATTTTAATTCTGTTCAATAACACAAAAACACTCTTTTCTTAACATAAAATAATACGCCGAATTCGATCTACTCTCATTAGTAAGAACGCACAAACTGACGAGACTTACCCGAGTTAGGTGATTAAAAGGGGCAGTTTAGGTACCTGATAGGCAATGGTTCCATTATTTATAGATTTACCTGGAATTTACTCAATTACAGACTGACAATAAACCATTGTACCTACATTAATGAATTTATAATAATTTTAGAACTCTCATAAATGAATATACTGAATAAAAAACCACATTGGTAGATAAGTTGATGTATCTAAAAAAGTAGAGCTGATAGAGAAAAACGGATTGCATGTATAGATTTAGCGTCCCAAATATAGTTAAAATCAGCTCTAAAATCCCAGGCACCAAAACAAAAATATTTTTTTGTTGCCCTGTGTAATGGGACGCTTGAACGAGGGAGGAGGCCCTTTACCTGGGAAATTCAAAAGACAGAAAAAATTCGAGACGTGATTTATTTCTGTTCCAAACTGAGAAAGTTAAGATGATTGGTCAATAATGCTCTATTCTTTTCCTCCTTTTTGAGTAATTAACCTAATTATAAGTTTTTTTTGTTACAGTGTTTTTACTTTTAATGTTTGTTAATAGAATTATAAGTGTTTTTTCGTGTTTTCTTTCTAACAAAATCTTCGTATTTCTTATGGAAATATGTTTTTTGGCGAGTATTTCCGAATGAAAAAGACAAAAAAACAATAAAAAAAACGAGGTTCTATAGCTGTGCAGAAGATATTATGATTGGCTATCATATATATATATATATATATATATATATATATATATATATATATATATATATATATATATATATATATTTATATATATACCGTGTACATAGGGTTACTGTGGATTTCTGGGAACAAAATATGACCGTTTAACCCAACATTCCTTAGTCCAAGAATTTTTGAAATGTCCGGTGTCAAAGTTATACTTTTATTTTAGTTTTTCTTAAGTAGCATTTTTAACAATTGTACTATTTGTACAATCTAAATCAGCTCACAGTTTTGTTGTAAATTGTAGGGGGCGCTACTTATTGTACCGTATATACTTTTAAATTGTCATAACTCTTTATATCACGCGGTATGATATTTTTAATTAAATTTTGGTATTTTTCGCCTTCTCCTGTCTAAAAAGCTCTTTGGTAAATATTGCTCCGAGGAGCAGTTTCTGAGATAATGGGATGTTTGTTTCAATTTTTTAATTCCATTGTCAAATTTGTACACTTCAACCAGGTTTAGGACAGGTCCAAAAGAATAGTGTTTGAAATTTGGAGCATACTTAAAGGCAAACAGGCTAACAATAATGATAAATTTAATGACGAACTAGCTAAGGGCATAAAAGATTACCCACAAAAGGATAAATTTGTAAACAATACATAAAAAACATTCCACTATCTCAGAAACTGTTGCTCTGAGCAACATTTACCAGAAGAGCTTTTTTACACAGGAGAAGGCGGAGAATATGAATATTTAGTTAAAAATATCATACAGAGTGGTATAAAAAAGATATGACAATTTAAAAGTATACATAGTGCAATAAGTGGCGCCTCCTACAATTTGGAACAAAACTGTGAGCTGATTTCGATTTCTCATCTCAGAAAACCCCTTGGTACCGAATCTTTTACAAATAATACAATTGTTAAGAAAGCTACTTAAGAAAAAGTAAAATAAAAATATAAATTTAACACCCTGTATCTCAAAAATTACGAATTTCTGGAATATATTTATATCAATCTTTATATATTTATATATATATATATATATATATATATATATATATATATATATATATTATATATATACATATATATATATATATATATATATATATATATATATATATATATATATATATATATATATATATATAGGTAAGTGGTTGGTATCCAATGTAAAAAGGTATAAAAAACACAGGTCTCTATTGAAAATATTCACCTAATGATGCTATATAAAGAACTAAACGGCGTTATAAAAAAAGCACCTGCCCTAAAGGTCGGTAAAAAAAAAATTGAGAGAATCCACAAATTATTTTTAAGGTTGTGAAAATAAGTTGCAAAAAAAATAGCAAAAATATTTGGTTTTTTGAATGAATATTATGGAAAATATTTTCTTTTTATTATCGAGGATGAGCTTTTTAGAATTTGCAATCTTTTTTTGATGAAATTCTTACTTTATTTCATTATTGAACACGAGTCTACTAAATTCTATAGGAAAATTGAAATGATTATTTATTAAAAAAAAAAAAAATTAACATTAGCACCCTGTTTTCGCATAAATCTACGGCAGATTTACTCTATAAAATTTGTTTCCTATAAAACTAGGCCCTTAATTTTGTTTCCTGTATAAGTATATAAATATTCGTAGTGGAGGATTAGCCGAAATTTTCCTGGGATTTTTTTGTATTGCTATACTCCAATTTTAAAAATTAGGTTCTTCGTTATGTTATAACCTCTCCATCAGATGATAATCTGTTTAGTGCTGTGTGGCAGCTTGGTACTCTCATGCAATAATTACTTCAACACCAATTTTTTGTTACGATATATAGCAAAACAAGTATCACCAATAAAGATAATCAATTAGCTAAGTATGAACCAGATGCGACTATTATACTCTGCTTGTATTTTTTTTTTCAATAATATTTAGGATTTAGGTCACCGGACCACGAAAAACATAGTTTCTACTTTCCGTAGATTAGCATGATAACCCTTGAACGAAAATGAGATGGTAATTTCAAATTTGGTTCACATAGAAGTAGGAAAGGAACTTATAGTCTTTGAGTTACATTGTTCAAAAATAACTTTTTCACACTTACGCGATTGTTTTCTTTCAGGCTACGTTGAGAAAATTTTAATATTTGACTTCATTTTTAGTGTTCCGTAGGAAACATTTATAAGATGACTTCGGTGTCTGTTTGTCTGTCCGTCTGTCATACCCGATTTTCTCCGAAACTATTTGTCATAGAAAGTTGAAATTTGGTAATAATATAGGAATTGATGACCTCATCAGAGCCGTGTAGTTTTGAAAGTTAAATTTTGACTTAAGGTGTCAGTTTTGTGGGGTAAAATCAGAAGTGAAAAAAATTTTTTTTTGCTATGTCATCGAGTGTGGTGTCAAATAAAAGCTTGTGAAAACACGAGTAAAATATATATATTATATATATATATATATATATATATATATATATATATATATTATATATATATATATCTATAATATATATAAAATGCAACGTCTCTCTGTCTGTCTGTCTGTCCGTTAGTGCGCCTATCACTGAAAAACCACTTATCCGATTTACGTACTTTTTTTTTAAAACATACATATGTTCTCTGGCCAGGTTATAGGCTATATTTTATTACGATAGGTAGCATAAGGAATGAGCAGTGACGTAAAATAGTGAATGATGTCGGAAATAAGTTGGCCGCTAGCGCGTGCCTTTGCAATACACAGCCTAAACCATTAAATATGGAACAATATTATGTAGCAAAGAATATCTGTAATGTATAATCTATAATATATATAAAATGCAATGTCTCTCTGTCTGTCTGTCTGTCTGTCCATTAGTGCGTTTATCACGCGGGAACCACTTATCCGATTTACCTGTCTTTTTTTAAATTCATGCATATATTCTTTGGCCAGGTTATATAATAATAATAATAATCTATACCTATAATTTATATAAAATGCAATGTTTGTCTGTCTGTCTGTCTGTCCGTTAATGCGCTTATCCCTCGAGAACCACTTATCCGATTTACGTGATTTTTTAAATTCATACATATGTTCTCTGACCAGGTTATAGATATATATTTTATTACATCTAAAATATATATAAAATGCAAAGTATTCTGTCTGTATGTCTGTCCATTAGTACGTTTATCACTGGAGAAACACTTATCCGATTTTCGTACTTTTTTTTTAAAACATACATATGTTCTCCGGCCAGGTTATAGGCTATATTTTATTACGATAGGTAGCATAAGGAATGAGCAGTGACAATAATAGTAAATGAAGTCGGACAAAGTTTGCCGCTAGCGCGTTCTCTTGCAATACACAGTCCAAACCATTAAATATGGAACAATATTATGTAGCAGAGAATATCTATAATATATATAAAATGCAATGTCTCTCTGTCCGTCTGTCTGTCCGTCCGTTGTGTGCTTATCACTGGAGAACTACTTATCCGAGTTACGTGCTTTTTTTTTTAAAACATACGTATGTTCTCTGGCCAGGTTATAGGATATATTTTATTAGGTGACATAAGGAATAAGCAGTGACGATAATAGTGAATTAAGTCGGGAAAGAAAAGTTTGCCGCTAGCGCGTTCTCTTGCAGTACACTCCCTAAAGCATTAAATATGGAACCATATCATGTAGCCAAGAATACAATATATATAAATGCAACGTCTCTCTGTCTGTCTGTCTGTCCGTTAGTGCGCTTATCACTCGAGAACGACTTATCCGATTTACGTGTTTTTATAAATTTTATACATATGTTCTATATAATTCGATATAAGTCTAGATAATGGGAGACAAGGTGAGATAATGGGAGACAAGGTGAGATAATAGGAGATAAGGAGAAATAATGGGAGATAAGTCGAGATAAGCCTCGATAATGGGAGATAAGTAACAATAATGGGAGATAAGGAGAGATAATGGGAGATAAGCAGAGATAAGTCTAGATAATGGGAGTTATGGTGAGATAATGGGAGATAAGGAGAAATAATGGGAGATAAGGAGAAATAATGGGAGATAAGGAGAAATAATGGGAGATGAGCAGAGATAAGCCTAGATAATGGAAATTATGTAGAGATAATGGGAAATAAGGAGAAATATTGGGAGATAAGGAGAAATAATGGGAGATATTTTATTACGTTGGGTAACATAAGAAATAAGCAGTGACGATAGTAGTGAATCAAGTCCACGCGAGCGGAGCTGCGGGCCCGGCTAATATATATATAATATTATATATATATATATATATATATATATATATATATATAATGTAATACTTGCGCACACTTTTCTCTGTATTACTTTTAAAAAATCACGAAAAATCGCCGTCCCCCCATCTCATCTGGAAAAGTATTGATCAAAAAAATTTTGAAAAAATTCTGAAATATTCTCCACGGAGTGTAGATTGAACGAAAATTATCACGAGAATAATAATTTATCTGGTATTTAAAAAAAACAAAAATTTCTAGGGCATCAGTTTTCAGTAAAGATTGGAAACAAACTTTGTTGAAAACTCATTTGGGGTGTGTTTTGCGAAGTAACTGATCATTTTATACCACCATAACAAAATTTTCTATTTTAAAAGCAATCAACGTACGGAACACTAATTGTGCAAGTTCAACTTACACTTGACCGGTTATTTATTTTTTAAATTCACTTTCTAATATAAGGTTGAAACGAACAGACTTTCCAGTGATCCAAAGTACTTTCACGATTGGATTAAAAGTGTATATATTTGTCTTTTTTATTATTATCTATACTGTTTCTTTTATATATATGTATATATGTATACGTATATATATATATATATATATATATATATATATATATATATATATGTATATATATATATATATATATATATATATATATATATATATATATATATATATAATGATTATCATTTGATAGTGTAATGTAGACGCTACAACATTCAAAAAATCCAGGCTGAAACCTTAACGTGTTTTCTAGATACATTTTCGTTGCAATCTTGCTTATACAGTCTGTCAAGTAAGAACGTATCCGCTATAATTGATTTTTGGTAGATGGCGATTCAACAAAAAATTGGTAAAGGGAACCTTTGTCTATGACGCATTTTAGTAAAAGTATTAGTCGATTCCGATATTTCGTCGAAATCACGTAAAATACAAAATGAGTCACTTGTTCGCGTGTCGGTTCGAGACAGTCTTTCTTTGTTATCATCCAAGACATTCCGCCGTCGCTGAATATATTAGAAAGTCGGTGTCGTTTGTGAAGAAGTGGGTAAATCGTTTTAAACGTGGCGAAAAAATGTCGACGACTTACCAAAACGTGGCTTGATCTTCAAAGTCACTCCTAAAGTCGAAACGAACGAATCATGTTTTTGTTTTTCACGGGCCCTGAAATTGACGCTGCGTCAAGGAGCGGCAAAATTAAAAAAATCGGGTTGGTTCAGGTTGAATGTGGCCCATGAGATCTTTCGATAATATATTCGTGCTCATGATGTCAAATTCCGAAGCACGTTGAAGAAACCTTCGCTGGGCGAAAATCACGTCGCGAAGCGGATCGTTTGAACTCACGATAAGATACTAGAGTAGAGCTCATAATCTCCTGACGCCATCTCTATTAGAAACGTTTGGTTCCTTATAAAGAAAAAGCTCAAAGGAAGACTCTGAGGACTTTAACTCAGTTGTCTCGCGAGACTCGAAAAATTTCGAAATCATTGCCTAAAATCTCGTCGACAGCATGCCAGGCGATTATTGATGCAGGATTGGACAACTTCCTAAGGTAATTAAGTCGTTGTTAGCACATCAAAGAACATTGATGGCAAAAAATTTTCTCGAAACACATTTTTTCAAGAATAAGAGGGGTCACGTTCTTCTTCGACAGACTCTAAATAAGCAACGGAACGTAAAATTATCGTTCAAAGCAACGGAACGTAAAATTATCGTTCACGGCATGATAAATTTATCCACTTCAAAAACAAAAAATACTTAACATATTTTTTTAAGTTTTGTAAAGTAGCAGGAACGAATTTTAATAAAATCTTCGAGATTGCAGAGAGCTAATAAAGACTTAGATAGTTGCTGAAGTCAGCTAATGCACATAACGAGAATACAATTTTCTCTCAAAATTTTATAACCTTATTTTTTATTCAAACTTATACTTAACCAGACATAAAATTTCAATCTTATTTCCTAAATTAATGTTATTTTTATTGTTTATTCGAATATAATGATAATTAGATTTTCAGATATTCAATATTCATTAATTTAAACAAGTTGATTCTTGACAAATCATCATTAAAAGGTGTAAATACTGTTTAAACTACTAAAAAGTATATCAACCCCCTTTGGGCTTCTTTCAGCTGAGAGGACTGTTGAAAATAAAAAGGGGAATCAAATATATTAACTCCAATTATTAATTTTTAATAATAATCATAAAATATTTTTATATTTCGAAAATTATTTTTACCGTTAATAATGAAAACATTATAGTATTATAATCACAAAATATTTATAGTTTACGTACCATATGTATTTTATCCATCAGATCACTAAATTGTTCTTTACTACACATTCTGTTAGTCTTTTAAAAATCCATTAACAATAAATACAGTTCAAGTGGAGGAACGTTAAAATTACGCAAAAACCCAAACTTCATATCTCCGATAATCCACAACAATGTTTTTAGTAATAATTACAACTAGTTATTTAATAAAACAATTTTAAACTAATGAAAAATTTAATATTTACTCGTAAAAAAAATTAAAAAACAAAATTTTTAAATTTTCGCGCCACAATTCGTTCTCTACCTCAAACCAATTTCCGCGGCCTACTATAATTATCACACCTTTCGAATCGCGGTAGTATCGGCACTACTAAAGTCGACAACTGACTGTGCAGGTGATGCTCATTTGTTCTTACACTAGAATCGACCACGAGCCATTACCTTCTCTTTCTCTCTTTTGTTATAGTATTTCTACCTGTCTTTGCAGTGTGCAACAGGTGGAAAAAGTATGCGGAAAAAGTGGCCTGAGCTGCAGTTGAAACTGTGATATCGGACCTGGGCGTTAAGTGGATTTGATGGGACAGGTGACCGGGTCGCCGGAGCATGTCATTGTGATATTATTGAGGATAATTTTAAGGACGATAGGGTGTAGTCGCAAAATAATTTTATTTAGCACCAAAAAAGTGTAAATCTGAACAATTCAGGTACGATCCGAACACCGATACAACCGTCTCGAGGCTGTTCTAGTTTGATTGAAGTGTGAAATTTTTATCAGTAGTTTACGTGTTTTCTATATCGATAAGTGCAGTTTTTAATTTTATTTAACGTTATGTATTCTTTAATATTAATTAGCGATAGGACATAAAATCAATTTTAATAGTTTGAAACAAATAATCTATGTAAAGTATTCAAAACAAAAATCATTAGAAAAGTCATCGAAATTTAGAAAACCAGCACCTTGAGTAAAAGAGGTGGTACTCTCAATCTCCCAACAACATGGAATAGAGTAATATCATAAGACACCAACGCATCAATCACAGGCCGACAAATTTTTTACCCAGAAAACAAGAATATACTTTTCCAAAGGTTTTTGACGCTCTAAATTCGAATCCGAGGTCAGAATTCTGACCTAAAAGTTTGAAAATCATCAATATTTGAGGTTATGTTACATCGAAAGGTAATTTTTTTATGACACTATTCATGGGGTCCGAAAGAACTACTCTTCCTCTCCAAAACCCATTTGGATTTGTCTTTTTTTATCTTTGAGAAATCGTATTTTGAATTTAAGTAGTTAAAGACTTATTTCCCGATTTTTGGAAAATGAAAGGCATCGAATAGATACAATTCTTCTACGTATTAACTTTTCTATTTGTTTATTAAAACACAAAAAAAGTCTAATTTGAAACATCCTTGCACCATAAAATGACAATCGTTACAAAAGTTAATGCGTTCGAACAATTGTATTTATTCGATGGCTTTCATTTTCTAAAAATCGAGAAATAAGTCGAAATACTTAATTTCAACTTACGATTTCTCAAAGATAAAAAAGATATCCGGACAAATCTAAATGCGTTTTTGAAGAGGAAGAGTAGTTCTTTCGGACCCCATTTATGGTTTGATAAAAATATTCCTTTCGATGTAACATAACCTCAAATATGTCGAAAAACCATGATTTTCGCACTTTTAAATTAGAATATCCCGAAAAACCGGAGCCATCAGAGAAATTCTGACTTTCGGAAAAGTATATTTTGGTTTCTGGGTAAAAGGTTTGGCCAAATTTTGTCGGCAGGCCAAAACCAACAATCTAGTGAACAACGCCGAAACTGACTACGTCAGCACAGCGAACTCAGCATCGATTAATCAGCACTACAGCCTCTGATACCGATAGCATATAAGTCAAACGTACAACTCACAACCTCTCTCTTCACCAAATCCACCAGACCCATGCCAGCCAGCCTTACCCTCCATAGCACCAGACTCCAACAGACCAACAAAAACAAGTACCTGAGTCTTCTCTATGATAAGCGGCTAGTATGGAAAGAGCACACCATGAGGGCCATCCAGCTCCTAGGCAAGCTCCCTCCTCAACAAGTCTAGGAAATTATCAACACGCAGCAACTTCACAATTTACAAAATGATCAACAGGGCGAACCTGATCTTCTCCAGACCAGTATGGTACCAAATATTTCGTTCCCACAGATCCACTCTCCAGACCATTCAAAAGACGACCGCGACATAGCCAACACCCTATGGTTTGTCCGCAACACACAAATTCAATGTGACCTGCAGATGCCAAAAATTCATGAGCAACGCTCAGCTCAGATTCCTTGACAAAGCCACCCACCACCGCATCCTCACAGAACAGAAATGCGTACAGACCTCCGCACAACAACAAGATTCGCCAAGACCCATCAGACCCCTCCCCCACGTTTAGTATTAAATTAGTTTTATTTTTTATTATTTATCTATTCATGAAATATCTTAAGGTTTTATTTCATTTATATAAAACCCTTACTATGCTAAGTTAATTAGGTTACTGACATGTAAATATCTTAAACTTCACAACTTATTCTTATTTTAGATCAGCTCATTTACTTATAGTAATAGGGCTTAGTCCTACCTAATTGATTCAATGAATGATATTAGGATATCATAACCTATCAGATTACAGTCATTCACTAATTAGTAAGTAGCGATAATGCCAAATTAGACTTTGGCGAAACGTCTGCTACTTTTCAGTCAAATAGTACCGACCAACAGAAGTTCTTATGATTCCTAGATATTTCTTTTTCCTGGTGAGTAGTCTTCATTTGAGTAAAAAGTCTGTATAACCTTTAAAGGTATGAATATTTCTTTGCTAATAAGATAAACTTTCATAAGCAATAATATAGAATAAATCTATATGCGGTTTTAAAAATTTCAATTCGGGTGAATGAGTCCAATGTTTCGGATATTACCAGCAAAAAGATAACATACTCATATTACTCACTTTGGAAAATCCGATAATTTTCAGATGCTTGGCAGGTAAGAACATTATCTGGCATTTTTCCAACAAAATTTTAATACGAAAGTCGTTTCGGCTCTCACCTAAATTAAAATGTCGAATATACTGTATGAATATAAATTAAAAGATAATTTGAACGAATTGTTTCTCTTTGCTTCTTTTAGTGTAAAGGGAAACGAATTTAAGAATCATTCTTAGAAAGATTTTTTTTTCAAATTTAAAAGGAACATTAATTTGGAACAGCTATTCGTTATATTATACGCCCATCGTATAAAAATAAATGCCTTTTTTAATTTGGAATAAAACACTGCCCAATCATAATTCTTAAAATCATTTATTTCCGCTCTCAATTAGTCGTTTAATAATTACTGAGCACCACAAAAAAAAGTTTTGTAGTTGAAATGTGAGATATCATACCATATGTATTTTGGTTTGCAAAAAACACTTTGGAAATGACCAAAAATACTTTTACAAATTAATTAAAAAAGTAAACGAGAAAACCACAGTATCTATACGTATTGTGGGGTACTAAAGTCGAATCGAAGGTTGGAATTCACCCATCACGTCAGCATTTTGACATAACCTCAAAAAACACCTCAAAAATGGTCAGAAATACGTCTGTAAGTAAGTTAAAAAATTAAACGAACAGACCACTATATTTATACGTATTTTGGGGGGCTTAAAACGAATATGCCAAAAGAACTGAACTTTTAAGATCTCGAAATAACCTCAAAAAGTTTAATACTTTCATGCACAGGTTGCTGGAGGTGAATCCCCTCGCTTCTCGCCCACTGAATGCTTTATTAAAGTGATTCCTTTCAGACATCACCCCTCGAGATGCCATATAACAGTGAGCCCCTCGCCTCTCACCCTAATGGAAGAACCTTACAACCAGAATTCTAAACCTAACATAACCTAATGTAAGAACTACACACTAGAAATTCTAAACCTAACATAGCCTAATGTAAGAAACTTACAGCAAGAGCTTTACATCAAGACATCCAAACCTAACATAGCCTAATCCAAGAAACTTACACCAAGAACTTTACACCAGGAACTCTAACCTAACACAGCATAATGCAAGAAATTTACACCAAGAACACTAAACTTAACATAGCCTAATGCAAGCAACTTATACGAAAATCTTTACACCAAGAACTCTAAACTTAACATACCCTAATGCAAAAAATTTACACCAAGAACTCTAAATCTAACATAAGCTAATGCAAGAATTTTATACTAAGAACTATTTTATTTGTATCTTTATTATTGTATTATTATTGTTATTATGTATTTTATTTGTATTGTATTATAATTTCTTATATTTCTTCGTATGTTTTAGTGGTTTAGACTTAAGTTTCAGTTAAGTTTTGGGAAAGAGTGTTTGTGACAGTGCAAAAACAATGTGCATATTTTGAGATTTTCGTATGTACTACTAGTTACTATGCAGATAAGGAATTTATTATTAGTATTGTTTATTTAAAAGAAGGGATGACTGCTTCTCATTTAACCTGCTTAAATCTACAGCTGTTTCAAAACTGGCATCTGAAGATACTCTATATTAATACAGGATATCTTATTCATGTTATTTCCGATATTATAAATATAACTAATCAAATTTAGGATCTCCTTCCATTTAATACGTACGCTGAAAAGTTTTTAGTCTGACACATAGATGTCGTCCTTTTCAAAAATCCATATGATTTTTAGGAAGTACTAATCTTCAAACGATACATAGCACTTAAAAACGAAAATGATAAAAAATAACACAAGTGTCGAATGCGATAAGTGGAAAGGCACTAAAAATGACGTATATATAGACAATATATACGAAGCAACTCGTCTAACTTCCACTCCTAATCCCTTTAATATTTGAACTATTGGAAACAATAATACACTTTTCAGTTTCTTTCATTTCAAAAATCCTGAAAAGGATGTATAATTTGATATATAAGAAGTTACACCTCTAGCTTCCTTCCTTACCTTATCGACTCCTCACATGTTTGACCAATTGGAAATAACATAATTTTTAAATTCCTCACTTTAAGAACCCTGAAAAGGACATATAATACTTTTTTGGTCTGACACATAGATATCGCCCTTTTCAAAAAATCATATGATTTTTAAAAAGTGCCAACTTTCAAATTATGGGTGTCAACATTTCATGACATTTAGATGATTAGTTTACAAGTTACAGTGGTTTTAGTGACGCTACTTTTAATATTTTCAAAACAGTGGAAAAAATCAAATTTGTTGTGTTGATTAAACATTGTTTTTCGATGGGAAAAAATACTGTTCAAGCAAAGCAATGGCTTGATAAGTGTTATGGAGACTCTACCCCTGGAAAATTACTCCTCGTTTACTGGTATGCTGGTATATGGTATATGGTATAAGGTGGCTACACCGGAAAACAGCAAAAAAATCTACAAAATTGTTTGGATGACCGTAAAGTGTTGGTGATATTTTACATGAACATTTTGGCATGAGAAAGCTCTGCTCGAAATAGGTACCGCGTTTGTTCACAGTGGACCAAAAACAACGTGTTGATGATTCTGAGCGCTGTTTGGACCTGTTTAAGCGCAATAAAAAGGATATTTTCATGCGATATTCTGACAATGGATGAAACATGGATCCACCACTATATATCGGAATCAAATCGGCAGTCAGTTGAGTGGACAGCAGCCGGTGAAAGCTGCCCGAAGCAACCAAAGACACAGCAGTCGGTTGGGAAGGTTTTGATCCCTGTGTTTTGAGATGCGCATGGAATAATTTTCATCGACTATGCTGAGAAGTGAAAAACCATCAATAGCGAATGTTATATAAAGTTATTCGTGCGTTTGAAGGCAGAAATCGCAAAGAAATTGCCCCAAATGAACATGCTCTTTCATCAAGACAATGCACCGTATCACAAGTCAATAGTTACTATGACAAAATCGCTTCCTCATTCACCGTATTCTCCAGATTTGGCCCCCCCGCAGACCTCAAAAAAATGCTCGCGGGAAAGACATTTAGCTCCAATGAAGAAGTTATCACCGAAACTGGGGCATATTTTGAAGGCAAAAACAAATTCTCCTTCAAGAAAGTTATAGGAGTTAAAGGAGACTATATTGATAAATAAAGTCGAATTTTAAGTAGCTAGACCAAAAACTTTTCAGCCTACGTGTTAGATTCTCACTGAACTTGGGCGTGTACGACGACAAAATAATAAAATGAGTTACACAGAAATGAATTTTTCGAAACAAAAATACCCTCGAATTTATTTTACAAACCTTGAACTAACTCCTTTATTTATATCCGTTTTACACCAATTACACGCAAAATTTATGACCGCTCCAGGCTTAGTACACTAAAGTAAAAGCGCACTTTAACTAACTTGCTTAACTAATTTTCCTTGAGTCAGTATGTTCATAAAGTTCCGTTCTGCCTTATTCAGGCGAAATTTACTACTAAGTACTTGTGTGCTAGACGTTTTCGGAATTACCTTTTCACTAGAGTAAATCGTAATAAAATGTTTAAAATTAGTACTAACATTAAAACATAATTGGAATTTAATGTTTAAGTTTTAAAAGATTAACTTTGTAATTTGTGATATATATAGTTGGGTGAGAGGTAGTCACGATACTTAGAGGTGGTGAATATTTTACTTGAAACATTTTGGACAGACCGAAATTTTTTGACCTAGTCTGCTAGAGAAACTTGCCTACAAAAATGATATATCTTGTGTGGACATAACAAATGTTGTAAGAAAAGCCATAAATCACTGTAAAAGCGACGCTTGCGCAACTTAAGTTGATAAGATTTGACCATATGCAAATTAATTATGAAAAAAGGGGTTATATTGGAAAAGAAGAAATAAAGAGTCGATTTAGTTCAGGATATACCTCTTTTGTTGATACCTCGCTTGATGCCCACCGAGGAAAGATAGCTTTGAACTTTCGCCACTGTCTCATAGGGTAGTATTCTAGTTCAACAGAACGGAGAATGATGGTGCGGTTATCAGAAAATAATACAATAAAGCACCCTGTTAAGTCCTTAAATCAAGACAATGGCAGCAGATAGAAGTAAGGAAGGGCAGGAGACAAGTCAGGGGAATAAATAAAGTAAACTTAAAGCATGCACAGTATGTTGTATATATAACGCTTAAATGACTTACAAATAGAAATTTAGTCTATAATATATATTTAAGTAAAATATATATGTTATCTAAAGAACAAATTCATTAGGTAGAGTCTCTGTGTGAAATATGCCCTAAAATCAATTTTAACTATTTGATCAACAAATATTCTAGTTACATCTTCTAGCGGAGTTTTCATGTAGTAGCAACCACTCTTGGTTGAAAGCAATAACAAATGGTTCTGAGTTTTAAAATTTGTTGAAGAAAAAGAAATTAGTTTAATTAATTATCCTGTTGCAGAGGGACTTCAGATAATATCTTATTTTATTGGCTATACTTGAAAGTGAGGTATTTCGAATTTGCAGGCCCTAGGTAGGTTAGTAAGTAAAAAGTTTAAATTTACTGGACAGACCTGAATCTTTGTTAAATAATGATCATACCTGTAGTCCCAAAGTGGGAACACAATTAGTATATTGTAAATCATCTAAATATATTCTATATATATATATATATATATATATATATATATATATATATATATATATATATATATATATATATGTTACAATAGAGGTTTTCACGGATGGTGAAATGTAATACATTAAAAGTAAAGTAAAAGGATTTTATTTGTTTGTGAATATATTTATTATTATTATTCTTATATTTAT
>CM032449.1:212731720-212760765 GCA_019049505.1 Pachyrhynchus sulphureomaculatus
AGGCAAAGTCACTCCCAAAATCGAAAAACGAATCGTGTCTTTGTTTTCACGGGCGCCGAAATTGACGCTGCGTCAAGGGGAGGCAAAATTAAGAAAGTCGGGTTAGTTCAGGTTAAATGTGGTCCATGAGACCATTCGATAACATCTTCGTGCTCATGATGTCAAATTCCGAAATACGTTGAAGAAACCTTTTCTGGGCGAAAATCACGTCGCGAAGCAGCTCGTTTGGACTCACTATAAGATACTAGAGTAGCACTCCCAATCTTCTGACGCCATCTCTATTGAAAACGTTTGGTTCCTCGTAAAGAAAAAGCTCAAAGGAAAGACTCTGAAGAGTTGTTTTGCGAGACTCAAAAAATTTGGAAATAATTGCCTAAAATCTCGTCGACAGCATGCCTCGCAAATGTCAGGCGATTATTGATGCAGGAGGCGATTTGACAACTTACTAAGGTGATTAAGCCGTTGTTAGCACACCAAAGAACATTGTTGGCAAAACATTTTCTCGAAACACATTTTTTTAAGAATACGAGCAGTCACGTTCTCTTACTTGACAGACTCTAAATAAGCAACGGAACATAAAATTATCGTTCATGGCATGATAAATTCATCCAATTCATTAACAAAAATAACGGGATATATTTTTTTAAGTTTTGTGAAGTGGCAGGAATGAATTTTAATAAAATCTGGCAGAGATGGCAGAGAGCTAATAAAGACTTAGATGGTTGCTGAAGTCAGCTAATGCACATAACGAGAATTTTCTTTCAAAATTTTATAATCTTATTTTTTATTCAAACATATACTTAACCAAACAAAAATTTCAATCTTATTTCCTAAATTAATGTTATTTTTATTGTTTATTCGAATAAGATGATAATTAAATATTTAGATATTGAATATTCATTAATTTAAACAAGTTGATTCTTGACAAAATCATCATTAAAAGATGTAAATACTGTTTAAACTACTAAAAAGTTTATCAACCCACTTTGGGCTTCTTTCAGCTGAGAGGACCGTTGAAAATAAAAAGAGGTATCAAATATATTAAGTATTATTATTAATTTTTAATAATAATCATAAAATATTTTTATATTTAGAAAATTAGAACATTATATTATTATAATCATAAAATATGTATAGTTTACGTACCATATGTATTTTATCCATCAGATCACTAAATTGTTCTTTACTACACATTCTGTTAGTCTTTTAAAAATCCATTAACAATAAATACAGTTCAAGGTGGAACGTTAAAATTACGCAAAAACCCAAACTTCATATCTCCGACAATCCACAACAATGTTTTTAGTAATAATTACAACTAGTTATTTAATAAAACAATTTTAAACTAATGAAAAATTTAATATTTACTCGTAAAAAAAATTAAAAAACAAAATTTTTAAATTTTCGCGCCACAATTCGTTCTCTACCTCAAACCAATTTCCGCGGCCTACTATAATTATCACACCTTTCGAATCGCGGTAGTATCGGCACTACTAAAGTCGACAACTGACTGTGCAGGTGATGCTCATTTGTTCTTACACTAGAATCGACCACGAGCCATTACCTTCTCTTTCTCTCTTTTGTTATAGTATTTCTACCTGTCTTTGCAGTGTGCAACAGGTGGAAAAAGTATGCGGAAAAAGTGGCCTGAGCTGCAGTTGAAACTATGATATCGGACCTGGGCGTTAAGTGGATTTGATGGGACAGGTGACCGGGTCGCCGGAGCATGTCATTGTGATATTATTGAGGATAATTTTAAGGACGATAGGGTGTAGTCGCAAAATAATTTTATTTAGCACCAAAAAAGTGTAAATCTGAACAATTCAGGTACGATCCGAACACCGATACAACCGTCTCGAGGCTGTTCTAGTTTGATTGAAGTGTGAAATTTTTATCAGTAGTTTACGTGTTTTCTATATCGATAAGTGCAGTTTTTAATTTTATTTAACGTTATGTATTCTTTAATATTAATTAGCGATAGGACATAAAATCAATTTTAATAGTTTGAAACAAATAATCTATGTACAGTATTCAAAACAAAAATCATTAGAAAAGTCATCGAAATTTAGAAAACCAGCACCTTGAGTAAAAGAGGTGGTACTCTCAATCTCCCAACAACATGGAATAGAGTAATATCATAAGACACCAACGCATCAATCACAGGCCGACAATTTTTTTTACCCAGAAACCAGAATATACTTTTCCAAAGGTTTTTGACGCTCTAAATTCGAATCCGAGGTCAGAATTCTGACCTAAAAGTTTGAAAATCATCAATATTTGAGGTTATGTTACATCGAAAGGTAATTTTTTTATGACACTATTCATGGGGTCCGAAAGAACTACTCTTCCTCTCCAAAACCCATTTGGATTTGTCTTTTTTTATCTTTGAGAAATCGTATTTTGAATTTAAGTAGTTAAAGACTTATTTCCCGATTTTTGGAAAATGAAAGGCATCGAATAGATACAATTCTTCTACGTATTAACTTTTCTATTTGTTTATTAAACACAAAAAAAGTCTAATTTGAAACATCTTGCACCATAAAATGACAATCGTTACAAAAGTTAATGCGTCGAACAATTGTATTTATTCGATGGCTTTCATTTTCTAAAAATCGAGAAATAAGTCGAAATACTTAATTTCAACTTACGATTTCTCAAAGATAAAAAAGATATCCGGACAAATCTAAATGCGTTTTGAAGAGGACCCCATTAATGGTTTGATAAAAATATTCCTTTCGATGTAACATAACCTCAAATATGTCGAAAAAAACCATGATTTTCGCACTTTTAAATTAGAATATCCCGAAAACCGGAGCCATCAGAGAAATTCTGACTTTCGGAAAAGTATATTTTGGTTTCTGGGTAAAAGGTTTGGCCAAATTTTGTCGGCAGGCCAAAACCAACAATCTAGTGAACAACGCCGAAACTGACTACCTCAGCACAGCGAACTCAGCATCGATTAATCAGCACTACAGCCTCTGATACCGATAGCATATAAGTCAAACGTACAACTCACAACCTCTCTCTTCACCAAATCCACCAGACCCATGCCAGCCAGCCTTACCCTCCATAGCACCAGACTCCAACAGACCAACAAAAACAAGTACCTGAGTCTTCTCTATGATAGGCGGGTAGTATGGAAAGAGCACACCATGAGGGCCATCCAGCTCCTAGGCAAGCTCCCTCCTCAACAAGTCTAGGAAATTATCAACACGCAGCAACTTCACAATTTACAAAATGATCAACAGGGCGAACCTGATCTTCTCCAGACCAGTATGGTACCAAATATTTCGTTCCCACAGATCCACTCTCCAGACCATTCAAAAGACGACCGCGACATAGCCAACACCCTATGGTTTGTCCGCAGCACACAAATTCAATGTGACCTGCAGATGCCAAAAATTCATGAGCAACGCTCAGCTCAGATTCCTTGACAAAGCCACCCACCACCGCATCCTCACAGAACAGAAATGCGTACAGACCTCCGCACAACGACAAGATTCGCCAAGACCATCAGACCCCTCCCCCACGTTTAGTATTAAATTAGTTTTATTTTTTATTATTTATCTATTCATGAAATATCTTAAGGTTTTATTTCATTTATATAAAACCCTTACTATGCTAAGTTAATTAGGTTACTGACATGTAAATATCTTAAACTTCACAACTTATTCTTATTTTAGATCAGCTCATTTACTTATAGTAATAGGGCTTAGTCCTACCTAATTGATTCAATAAATGATATTAGGATATCATAACCTATCAGATTACAGTCATTCACTAATTAGTAAGTAGCGATAATGCCAAATTACACTTTGGCGAAACGTCTGCGACTTTTCAGTCAAATAGTACCGACCAACAGAAGTTCTTATGATTCCTAGATATTTCTTTTTCCTGGTGAGTAGTCTTCATTTCAGTAAAAAGTCTGTATAACCTTTAAAGGTATGAATATTTCTTTGCTAATAAGATAAACTTTCATAAGCAATAATATAGAATAAATCTATATGCGGTTTTAAAAATTTCAATTCTGGTGAACGAGTCCAATGTTTCGGATATTACCAGCAAAAAGATAACATATTCATATTACTCACTTTGGAAAATCCAATAATTTTCAGATGCTTGGCAGGTAAGAACATTATCTGGCATTTTTCCAACAAAATTTTAATACGAAAGTCGTTTCGGCTCTCACCTAAATTAAAATGTCGAATATACTGTCTGAATATAAATTAAAAGATAATTTGAACGAATTGTTTCTCTTTGCTTCTTTTAGTGTAAAGGGAAACGAATTTAAGAATCATTCTTAGAAAGATTTTTTTTTTCAAATTTAAAAGGAACATTAATTTGGAACAGCTATTCGTTATATTATACGCCCGTCGTATAAAAATAAATGCCTTTTTTAATTTGGGATAAAACACTGCCCAATCATAATTCTTAAAATCATTTATTTCCGCTCTCAATTAGTCGTTTAATAATTACTGAGCACCATAAAAAAAAGTTTTGTAGTTGAAATGTGAGATACCATACATATATTGTATTTTGGTTTGCTGAAAACGAACCCGAGGTCAAAATTGATTCATCACCCAAGGATTTTGACATAACCTCAAAAAACACTTTGGAAATGACCAAAAATACTTTTACAAATTAATTAAAACAGTAAACGAGAAAACCACAGTATCTATACGTATTGTGGGATACTAAAGTTGAATCGAAGGTTGGAATTCAACCATCACGTCAGCATTTTGACATAACCTCAAAAAACACCTCAAAAATGGTCAGAAATACGTCTGTAAGTAAATTAAAAAATTAAACGAACAGACCACCATATTTATACGTATTTTGGGGGGCTTAAAACGAATATGCCAAAAGAACTGTACTTTTAAGATCTCGAAATAACCTCAAAAAGTTTAGTACTTTCATGCACAGGTTACTGGAGGTGAATCCCCTCGCTTCTCGCCCACTGGATGCTTTATTAAAGTGATTCCTTTCACACATCACCGTCGAGATGCTAGATAACAGTGAGCCCCTCGCCTCTCACCCTAATGGAAGAACCTTACAACCAGAATTCTAAACCTAACATAACCTAATGTAAGAACTATACACTAGAAACTCTAAACCTAACATAGCCTAATGTAAGAAACTTACAGCAAGAGCTTTACATCAAGACATCCAAACCTAATATAGCCTAATCCAATAAACTTACACCAAGAACTTTACACCAGGAACTCTAACCTAACACAGCATAATGCAAGAAATTTACACCAAGAACACTAAACTTAACATAGCCTAATGCAAGCAACTTATACGAAAATCTTTATACCAAGAACTCTAAACTTAACATACCCTAATGCAAAAAATTTACACCAAGAACTCTAAATCTAACATAAGCTAATGCAAGAATTTTATACTAAGAACTATTTTATTTGTATCTTTATTATTGTATTATTATTGTTATTATGTATTTTATTTGTATCGTATTATAATTTCTTATATTTCTTAGTATGTTTTAGTGGTTTAGACTTAAGTTTCAGTTAAGTTTTGGGAAAGAGTGTTTGTGACAATGCAAAAACAATGTGCATATTTTGAGATTTTCATATGTACTAGTTACTATGCAGATAAGGAATTTATTATTAGTATTGTTTATTCAAAAGAAGGGATGACTGCTTCTCATTTAACCTGCTTAAATCTACAGCTGTTTCAAAATTGGCATCTGAAGATACTCTATATTAATACAGGATATCTTATTCATGTTATTTCCGATATTATAAATATAACTAATCAAATTTAGGATCCCCTTCCATTTAATACGTACGCTGAAAAGTTTTTAGTCTGACACATAGATGTCGTCCTTTTCAAAAATCCATATGATTTTTAGGAAGTACTAATCTTCAAACGATACATAGCACTTAAAAACGAAAATGTTAAAAAATAACACAAGTGTCGGATTCGATAAGTGGAAAGGCACTAAAAATAACGTATATATAGACAATATATACGAAGCAACTCGTCTAACTTCCACACCTAATCCCTTTAATATTTGAACTATTGGAAACAATAATACACTTTTCAGATTCTTTCATTTCAAAAATCCTGAAAAGGATGTATAATTTGATATATAAGAAGTTACACCTCTAGCTTCCTTCCTTACCTTATCGACTCCTCACATGTTTGACCAATTGGAAATAACATAATTTTTAAATTCCTTCACTTTAAGAACCCTGAAAAGGACATATAATACTTTTTTGGTCTGACACATAGATATCGCCCTTTTCAAAAAATCATATGATTTTTAAAAAGTGCCAACCTTCAAATTATGCGTGTCAACATTTCATGACATTTAGATGATTAGTTTACAAGTTACAGTGGTTTTAGTGACGCTACTTTTAATATTTTCAAAACAGTGGAAAAAATCAAATTTGTTGTGTTGATTAAACATTGTTTTTCGATGGGAAAAAATACTGTTCAAGCAAAGCAATGGCTTGATAAGTGTTATGGAGACTCTACCCCTGGAAAATTACTCCTCGTTTACTGGTATGCTGGTATATGGTATATGGTATAAGGTGGCTACACCGGAAAACAGCAAAAAAATCTACAAAATTGTTTGGATGACCGTAAAGTGTTGGTGATATTTTACATGAACATTTTGGCATGAGAAAGCTCTGCTCGAAATAGGTACCGCGTTTGTTCACAGTGGACCAAAAACAACGTGTTGATGATTCTGAGCGCTGTTTGGACTTGTTTAAGCGCAATAAAAAGGATATTTTCATGCGATATTCTAACAATGGATGAAACATGGATCCACCACTATATATCGGAATCAAATCGGCAGTCAGTTGAGTGGATAGCAGCCGGTGAAAGCCGCCCGAAGCAACCAAAGACACAGCAGTCGGCTGGGAAGGTTTTGGTCCCTGTGTTTTGAGATGCGCATGGAATAATTTTCATCGACTATGCTGAGAAGTGAAAAACCATCAATAGCGAATGTTATATAAAGTTATTCGTGCGTTTGAAGGCAGAAATCGCAAAGAAATTGCCCCAAATGAACATGCTCTTTCATCAAGACAATGCACCGTATCACAAGTCAATGGTTACGATGACAAAATCGCTTCCTCATTCACCGTATTCTCCAGATTTGGCCCCCCCGTAGACCTCAAAAAAATGCTCGCGGGAAAGACATTTGGCTCCAATGAAGAAGTTATCACCGAAACTGGGGCATATTTTGAAGGCAAAGACAAATTCTCCTTCAAGAAAGTTATAGAAATGATAGAAAAGCGATGGACTGATTGTATCGCTCTTAAAGGAGACTATATTGATAAATAAAGTCGAATTTTAAGTAGCTAGACCAAAAACTTTTCAGCCTACGTGTTAGATTCTCACTGAACTTGGGCGTGTACGACGACAAAATAATAAAATGAGTTACACAGAAATGAATTTTTCGAAACAAAAATACCCTCGAATTTATTTTACAAACCTTGAACTAACTCCTTTATTTATATCCGTTTTACACCAATTACACGCAAAATTTATGACCGCTCCAGGCTTAGAACACTAAAGTAAAAGCGCACTTTAACTAACTTGCTTAACTAATTTTCCTTGAGTCAGTATGTTCATAAAGTTCCGTTCTGCCTTATTCAGGCGAAATTTACTACTAAGTACTTGTGTGCTAGACGTTTTCGGAATTACCTTTTCACTAGAGTAAATCGTAATAAAATGTTTAAAATTAGTACTAACATTAAAACATAATTGGAATTTAATGTTTAAGTTTTAAAAGATTAACTTCGTAATTTGTGATATATATAGTTGGGTGAGAGGTAGTCACGATACTTAGAGGTGGTGAATATTTTACTTGAAACATTTTGGACAGACCGAAATTTTTTGACCTAGTCTGCTAGAGAAACTTGCCTACAAAAATGATATATCTTGTGTGGACATAACAAATGTTGGAAGAAAAGTCATAAATCACTGTAAAAGCGGCGCTTGCGCAACTTAAGTTGATAAGATTTGACCATATACAAATTAATTATGAAAAAAGGGGTTATATTGGAAAAGAAGAAATAAAGAGTCGATTTAGTTCAGGATATACCTCTTTTGTTGATACCTCGCTTGATGCCCACCGAGGAAAGATAGCTTTGAAATTTCGCCACTGTCTCATAGGGTAGTACTCTAGTTCAACAGAACGGAGAATGATGGTGCGGTTATCAGAAAATAATACAATAAAGCACCCTGTTAAGTCCTTAAATCAAGACAATGGCAGCAGATAGAAGTAAGGAAGGGCAGGAGACAAGTCAGGGGAATAAATAAAGCTAAACTTAAAGCATGCACAGTATGTTGTATACATAACGCTTAAATGACTTACAAATAGAAATTTAGTCTACAATATATATTTAAGTAAAATATATATCTAAAGAACAAATTCATTAGGTAGGGTCTCTGTGTGGAATATGCCCTAAAATCAATTTTAACTATTTGATCAACAAATATTCTAGTTACATCTTCTAGCGGAGTTTTTCATGTAGTAGCAACCACTCTTGGTTGAAAGCAATAACACATGGTTCTGAGTTTTAAAATTTGTTGAAGAAAAAGAAATTAGTTTAATTAATTATCCTGTTGCAGAGGGACTTCAGATAATATCTTATTTTATTGGCTATACTTGAAAGTGAGGCATTTCGAATTTGCAGGCCCTAGGTAGGTGAGTAAGTAAAAAGTTTAAATTTACTGGACAGACCTGAATCTTTGTTAAATAATGATCATATCTGTAGTCCCAAAGTGGGAACACAATTAGTATATTGTAAATCATCTAAATATATTCTATATATATATATATATATATATATATATATATATATATATATATATATATATATATATATTAGGGTGACCGCAAAAAATCGATGTCGGAATTTTGTTCGTCTGAACCCCACAAAACGATTCCCCTTTCCAGATATTCAGGTAGCCGATATCTTCACTAGATAATTGTTCGATCTAACCAGCTCAAAGGCACTTTAGAAACTAAACTGAATAAATAAAAGGTCGGTTGTACGCTGAAGTAAAATCACCATCCCTAAAATAGAAATTAGATTCACCCTCCTTTTTACCTGTCAAACGGGTCTTTCTTTGGTAAACTAGTCAGGTAATCCCCATATAATAAAAGATTAAATTTGAACAAAAGGCTCTTTATGTTTGAAAATTGAGTTCCGAAATACTTTTTAACAAAAAAAATGTTAATTCCGAGACACATTATGTAAAAACCCGTAAAATTCTTAGAATACTCCCAAACTGGCTCCTACTGGTACCAGGTCACGTTTTTGGGGCTAAAGGCTGTTGTAACTCGGTTTGACTTAAAATAACAACAATTATCTATAGAATATAAATTTTGAAGAACAACATTAGCTTTCTTTTGAGATATTAAGCGTGTTTCTATTATTTACCGTTCTGTAGTTATGGCTCCATATGTCAGCTTTTTGGCCAAAAATTTGGATTTTTTCAAACTTTGAGCGACGAGCGGCACGGGTTAACGTCGTTTAATCGAGCTCAAATTTCGGCTATCTCAATATCTGGAAAGGAGAATCGTTTTGTGGGGTCCAGACGAACAAGATTCCGACATTTTTCTCCCCCCTCTATGAGATCCGGTCACTCTAATATATATATATATATATATATATATATATATATATATATATATATATATATATATATATATATATATATATATATATACATATATATACATATATATACATATATATTTATATATATAAATATATATATATATATATATATATATATATATATATATATATATACATATATATATATATATATATATATATATATATATATATATATATATATATATATATATATATATATATATATATATATATAAGGTGTTATGAAAATCACTTAATATATTGAAACAGATACATCTCTGTAGCAAGAACAATGGTAGAAAAATACTAACAAATAGCGCTCCTCGACAATTCCAGGTCCTTTTGGGCAGTTGCTAAGGCAGTTAGTCAAAATTTTACCAAATCCACCATACCACCACTCACACGGCCAGATAATTCCATTGCAACCACACCTGTTGAGAGAGCGAACTTGTTGGCTGAACTCTTTGCTTCACATTCTACTGTCGATTTCCAAGGAAAAACACCACCTACTATTCCCATATTGCAGTCAAGGATGCCCGATGTTGTCTTCAGACAGCGCATCATAAAGCGTATTTTAATGAAGCTAGACACCAAGAAGGCTTCTGGCGCTGACGGAATACCTGCCATAGTTCTCAAAAACTGTGCAAGGGAACTAACACCAGTTTCCTGTAGACTTTTTAACCTATCCTACAGAAAGGGAATATTTCCGTCCTGCTGGAAATGTGCCACGGTTCAACCGATACCTAAAAAAGGTAAGAAGACCTTGCCAAATAACTACCGACCAGTTGCACTACTTTCAATAATATCGAAAGTCATGGAAAAGGTTATCAATGAGCATCTTCTAAAATATCTTGAACGATTCAATATTATTAGCGATCACCAATATGGTTTTTGTAAACATAGATCAACAGGAGATCATCTGACTTATGTAACACATGTTTGGAACAACGTAATCGAACACTTTGGAGAATCTCGAGCGGTTTCTCTTGACATATCCAAGGCATTCGACCGTGTTTGGCACGATGGACTGTTGGCTAAGTTGCGCTCTTATGGTATGTCTGAAAGGTTCTGTTTGTGGCTCTCATGTTTCCTTAGAGAGCGTTCTTTACGAGTGGCGGTCGACGGATTTTTTTTCTAACACCCTCACTATCAACGCCGGTGTGCCCCAGGGCTCCATACTGTCTCCTACTCTCTTTCTCATTTACATTAACGATCTGCTGGAAAAGACCGGGAATCCAATCTATAGCTTTGCAGATGACAGTACGCTTGTCTCTTCATTCACCTTGAACGCTCGGACATCGGCTGCTCAGGCGAATATCCGCAGACAGCAGGAGGTCGTTCAACTTGACAAAGACCTGGAAGAAATTCTATCTTGGGGTGACAGTAACCAAGAGGAATTTAACGCTACAAAAACCCAAGCGGCAGTTTTTTCTAAAAAAGTTAACGTTGCTGAACCCGACATAGTTATGTCGGGGCACTCCATTCCCCTAGCATCGTCGCTCAATTTGTTGGGCGTTAGTTTGGGAGCAAATATGTCTTGGCATGAACATGTGCAGGCATAGCAAGGAGAGCTTCTCAAAAGTTGGGAATATTATTTAGAACCAGAAAGCTTTACACCCCACAGCAACTGTTAATTCTTTACAAAGCCCAAATTCGATCAACTATGGAATACTGCTCCCACGTTTGGGGCTCCGCTCCCAAACATACACTGCATTTGTTGGATTTTGTTCAGAGAAGAGCGGTCCGTCTGATTGGGGACCCGGAATTGACCGGCGGCCTTGATTCGCTGGAACATCGAAGAACGGTTGGCGACTTGAGTCTGTTCTACAAGTATTTTCATGGAAAGTGTTCGAAGGATGTAGCCCGCTTAATTCCTCCCAAAGCGGTGCATGTTAGAAATACACGTCGCGCTGGTGCTTCGCATCCGTATGAGGTTCAGCTTGTTACTCCGCGTACAACGCTTTTCAAGCAATCTTTTATATGGAGAACGTCATCCCTTTGGAATAGCGCTCCTCGATAATAACACGTAAAAAACTAACTCAGAGAAGTCACAAACTACTGATCTAAAATCAGCGCCCTAACTGCCTGGAAAATTATATGAAGAAATAATGTCTATTTTACCAGTGCAATTAATTGGCTTCTCGTTAGTTGTAGAGTTCAAAATAAGTAAAAGAAGTTATTTTCCCTCAGCAATAACAAATTTTCCTAGTATAAAATGCTGTAAACACACAACAATAATCCTGTTTAAGTGAGCAAAACGTCATAAAAATTAATTGTCACTTAACTTTGCCAATCAATACAATACTTAAAACACTTTTTACATTGTCAGTTGGCAATACTACACGAAAAAAAAACATTTATTCCTAATACTTTTCACTATGTAAACGCTGAACATATTTGAAGCTTAGTTTGTCGCTGACCGCGGTGAGCCATTTCCCTCCAACCTGCATTAAAAATTCACGGTCTTTGTCAGCCGTGATCATCTTAGCTGTGACAAGGGCAATGATTTTTCAATTTACTTAGTACAATTATTTTGTAAGTTTTCAATGTACAAATTTATTAAAAATAAGCATTGGCTATGACTTCAATTGACCCCAGGAGTCGCCCATTTCAATATATTTAACCATTTTTATAACATCCTATACATATGCGTAGGCATAGTGAGTAAATAAGTTCAACGTCGAAGCAACTAATTTTACTGCCTCGTTCGTTTGTAGGTCTTTATGCCAATGCGCGTCACTTCAGAAAAATTATGATTGATTCTTGACTGAGGTGGAGGAAATGATAACACACATCTCCGACCAGCAAGCCAAGGTCAGCTGGTACTGTGGCTTAGTTGGTAAAGTGCAGGGGTGTATACCTTGAGATCTTGGGTTTTAATCCCATGGCAGCACCAATGTGTTGAAGTTTCACGTAAAAAAAGGCCGGTGATACAGCCTTTTCTAACACAGAAAACTAGTAATTGCTATGGCCCAGCCTATGAAAATAATCATTAATATTTATGTTTCGGCACAAAAACGCACTTTAACATCAATAATTATTAGGTGTTACATCCCCAAAAAAACCAATATACTTGAACCAGGCAGCATTGTGAATGTGGTAAAAATTCATTTTTATGGAAGCAATAAATTAAGAACGAAATGATCAAGTATGGAGGTGATAAATTACTAGAAGAATTACAGATTTTGTTTAACAAAATACTCACAGCCAAGATTATACCATCCGAATGGAAAGAAAGCATCTTGATACCAATTTTCAAAAAAGGAGAAAGGACAGATCCAAAAAACTATCGAGGTATCAGCTTAATGAGTGTGTTATTAAAATTTTAGGAGAAGAAATAATGTTAACCGGAATCTGTGAAGAACAGCAAGGGTTCAGAAAGAACAGGTCTACTATAGACGCCATATTTATAATCCGCCAAATTACCGAAAAAGCCATAGAGTTTAATAAGATAGCTTTTATGTGTTTCATTGATCTTACCCAGGCATTCGATAGGGTACGGTTAACTGATGTCATAACCCTACTACAAAAAAGGGGAATTTACCCGAATATAATAAAAACTATAGAAGAGTTGAACATCAACAATCACACATATGTAAGAGTGGCAAATAAATTAATCAACAAAATATCTATGACAACCGGAATCAGACAAGCCCAATCTTATTTAACATCATAATGGATGAAATTATAAAGGAAGTAAAGAAAACTGGGAGAGGATATCGATTGGGAGACAAAGAAATAAAAATAATATGCTATGCCGATGATGCAGTAATCATATCAGAAGACGAAGATAACTTACAGGGACTCCTATATAAGTTCCAACAAACAGCAAAAGTGTTTAATATGCAAATATCTGTAAAGAAAACAAAATCTCTTACAATATCTAAAGAACCGAAAAGATGCAAACTCGCGATTTATGATCAGAGCGTAGAACAAGTGATGTCCTTCAAATATCTAGGGGCAAACATAACAAGTACCAGGAACCTTAAGGAGGAAGTAAAAACTCAAACAACAAAGGCATCATTAATATCAGGATACTTAAGAGATATAATTTGGAGAAACAAATATATGAGCACCAGGAGAAAAGTAAGAATATACAAAACATGCGTAAGGCCGATCATGACGTACGCGATAGAAACCAGAGCGGAGAACACAATAACAAAACGACTTCTAAGAACAACAGAAATGCGAACACTCGATAACAGGACATTCCTTATTTGACCGGAAGAGATGTGAAGAAATAAGGGAAATGTGCGAAATACAGGATGTGGTGAGATGGGCAAGGAATAGGAGAAGAGAATGGAGAGACCATGTGGACAGAATACCAAATGCCCGGTTGGCTAAGGTTGCAAAAGAGAAGCGACCAACCACACCTCGATCGCTTGGAAGACCACCAATAAGATGGTATGAGAGCTGATCTTCATCATCGCAATTGTTTCTGGGAAACCTCTGAAGTAAACACAGGACATGGTCCTAACGTAGGAAGAAGAATAAGAATAAATTCTTAGCTACAAAAGTTTAATGATTGGCGACATCAGAAGGAACTCTAGAAGACAGGCGACATCAAATTTTTAGAAACATTTACAGTAAGTAAGTAACAAGTATTTAAATGTTTCGTTTAAAATATGACACGAATCTTATTGGAACCGTTTAGCAAATAAATATTTCTTAAACGGCTTAGAATGGAGATAAATTACCTCTCATGAGATAACACATGGGCTGAAAAGTCCCGGGCCTAACAAAGAAAACACGGTTTTTTTGGTTCAAAATTAGCTTTATTCATCAACGTAATCTCCATCAAGAGCAACGCAATCATTCCAGCGCCGCTCTAACATTTCAATACCACTTTTGTAGAACGATTTATCTTTTGCCTCAAAATAGGCCTCAGTTTCAGCGATAACCTCTTCATTCGTGCGAAATTTCTTACCGGCGAGCATTTTTTTCAGGTCTGCGAACAGCCAGTAGTCGCTGGGAGCCAAATCTGGCGAATACGGTGGATGTGGGAGCAATTCGAAGTTCAATTCATGTAGTTTTGCCATTGTTTTGATTGACTTGTGACACGGTGCGTTGTCTTGATGAAACAAAATTTTTTTCTTTGCCATATGCGGTCGTTTCTTGCAATTTCGGCCTTCAAACGCTCCAATAACGCTATATAATATTCACTGTTGATGGTATTTCCTTTCTCAAGATAGTCGATGAATATTTTACACCACGCACATCCCAAAATACCGAGGCCATAACCTTTCCAGCCGATTGTTGTGCTTTCGGGCGCTTTGGACGAGGTTCACCAGTTGCTGTCCACTCAGATGACGGTCGTTTTGATTCCGGAGTGAAGTGATGGATCCATGTTTCATCCATTGTCACATATCGACGCAAAAATTCCGGTTTGTTACGTTTAAACATGGCCAAACACTGCTCAGAATCATCAACACGTTCTTGTTTTTGATCAACAGTGAGCAAACGCGGCACCCACTTTGAACAGAGCTTTCTCATAGTCAAATGCTCATGCAATATAAAGCCAACACGTTCTTTTGATATCTTTACGATGTCAGCTAACTCACGCAACTTCACTTTTCGATCATTCAAAACGATTTTATGGATTTTTTTGATGTTTTCTGGTGTTACCGCCTCATTTGGACGTCCACTGCGTTCTGCATCATCGGTGTCTTTACGACCACGTTTGAAGTCAGCAAACCAACGTTTTATTGTTGTTTCTGATGGAGCGGAGTCCCCATAACACTTTTCAAGCCATTGCTTCGCTTGAACGGTATTTTTTCCCATCAAGAAGCAGTGTAAAATTAAAACACGAAATTGTTTTTGATCCATTGTTTTGAAAATAACAGCGTCACTCTTAGCACAATAACTCACAAACTAATGAATAGAATATCATGAAATTTTAACAGCTGTCTTTTGAAGGTTAGTATTAACTGAAAAAAAGGTGACTGCAATAAAACTAGCGCCATCTATGTGTTAGGCCCGGGACTTTTCAGCCCATGTGTTACATGGCATAGATTCATTTTTAAAATACAATAAGTTGCCCAGAGTGTGACCAACCTCGAATAATTTTCTTACTAGCAAGGAAAGTCTCGATTTGCAAAATAAAGTAGATCTCTAGTTCCTTCATTATACAACAAAATAAGCTGATACCCGCCCTGCCAACAATTCTAATAACATCATAATAAAGAACTGAAATTTTACATATGATAAATATATAGAGAAAATATTTTGTAACGTTATAAAAATAGATAAGGAAAAGTGTAAACTGTAAATAATATAACAGTTTTGTAATTTATCAGGTTTTGTGTATTTCTGGTCCACTAGTAACATAATATTACTATATTAACTTGTACAGTTATTTTCATTCTCTGGAAGTTTAAAAGCATTTTTTGATAAAGGAGCAAATTGCTAGAAAACCTTTTAGTAAACAGTTAGACGATAATAGCAAAATAAAGCAACCTAACTAACGTATTCAGGAACTAAAGTTAAATTATAAGTATTATTGTTTTTCGAACGATAATTATGAGAAATTGTATTAAATATTTTTGGTCAATATAAACTAATATTTAGATTTAGGGACGCTTATTGTTCACGAAAGAAATATGGGCTGTTCAACATACTTTTGCAGCCAATATCTGCGATCTAGATAAAGTTTTGTTTTGGTTAACTTCAAGAATTCCAGAACAAAAAGGTCGCGATCAATAATTTTTTTTAGTGTTCCTTACGGAACACTTATAAGATCATTTCGGTGTCTGTCCGTTTTCCTGTCCGTGTGCCACATTCAATTTTCTCCGAAACTATTTAACATAGAAAGTTGAAGTTTCGCACAAATATAGGAATTGATGGCCCCATTAGAGCCGTAGTTATGAAAGTTAAATTTTGACTGAAGGGGTTACCATAGTTTTGAAGGGTAAAATAGGAAGTAAAAAAAAAATTACCAGGACATCGAGTGGGGCATCAAATGAAGGCTTGTAAAACACAAATTCTAGAATTTATATGATGTAATACTTGCGCATACTTTTCTTTATATTATTTTTAAAAATTTGTCAAAAATCGCCGTCCTTCCCCTTTATCGCAAAAAAATACCGATCAAAAAATTTTGAAAAAATTCTGGAATATTCTCCACAAGATATAGATTAAACATAAATTATCACCAGTGCATTACCTTTGAAATTTATCTGATATAAAAAAAAAAACAAAAATTTCAAGGTCATAAGTTTTCAACAAAGATCGAAGTTTGTTAAAAACTTATTTATGGCAATTTTTTTTTTGTTTTAAAAGCTTTCACCGTACGGGACACTAATTGCGCATGTCCGACTTGCATATGGCTGGTTTTTTATATTTTTATTTTAAACTGAACTCGGTTAAAAACCATTTTTTTTTAATTTTGAAACTTATAACTTTTTATTTGTAACAGAGCGGTAAGGTGTTTTGCTGCAAAGTCCATCTTCATCATGGTTTCTTGCTTGTTGTAGCCATTAAATGTCTCAGTATTATCTATATCCTTTCGTTGTTGATTTCCCGTGCCTAGAAAGGTGTCCTCGCCTTCGCCTGCTAGGTCCTTCAGTTATCTTAAGATCGGCCTTTGTCGCACACTCTTTTCCTCTCCTCCTGCTCCCTGTTTATTTCCTTAATCTGCACAAATATCAAAGCCAAACATCGAACAAATTATCTTCCGGCGACATCGTGGTCAATGTTATCCGAAACTGTGAAATAAAGAAATAAAATTATAGATCAGCCACTCCGTGTGTTACTACACTTGGCAGAAAATCCAGAGAAATGGAGGAAAATGGTCATTCCAAAGAGATCACGACCCTCAAAATTGAGGAAACGAATGGAGAGATAGGCTAAGTTAATTGGGTTACTGACATCTAAATATTAACTAATCGTGATTATACAAATGTATAATCATGACTAGTTCACCTTATTGTATAATAGATATAGATTTAACTCTTGTAATTGTCAATAAATGATTCTAGAAGAGTTCGCCCAGTAAACATGTTTCCGCTTCGTCGAGTCCCAGAAGACTGTGATTGATTTTGAGGAAATTGTAATGCTACCGCCAAGGTGGGAGGAAGCTAGCTCGCATTAAAAGTGACTCCTAATCTAAGGTTTTGGGAATAATCGTTGTACATTGGGTGAGCAAGTAATGGCGATGTTCTTGTCGGTGTTTAATTCGGAAAATCGGTTATAACGCATAATTTGAAGATATCAGAAATACTGGAATTCGTATTTTTAAAATGCTTTCGGAGTATTTTTGCTGCTAGTCGTTTCTTAGATTTTCCAATCGGAGAGGTTTAGTTCATTAGTAGGTGCTTCCACTTCCATTTTCTCCTACATAGCTGGACGTTGACGTAATTTCACTCTCGGCGAAGAGTATTTGAAGAAAAGACGGGCGAAGTGCAGTCTGCCTCTGGAACAGCTTTCTCCTACTTTCATCCTGTTCCATCTATAATATATATAAAATACAACGTATCTCTGTCTCTCTCTCTGTCCATCCGTTAGTGCGCTTATCACTCGAGAACTACTTACCAGGTTTTTTTTTATTATAAATAAATTTATAATGTATTTTATTACGTTAGGTAACATAACGAATGAGCAGTGACGACAATAGTGAATCAAGTCGGAAAATAGTTTGCCGCTAGCGCGTTCTCTTGCAATATACTGCCTAAACCATTAAATATGGAACAATATCATGTAGCTAAGAATATAATATATATATATATATATATATATATATATATATATATAATGTAACATCTCTCTATCTGTCTGTGCGTCCGTTAGTGCGCTTATGACTTGAGAACCTCTTATCCGATTTAAATATATTTTTTTTAATTCATACATTTGTTCTCTGGTCAGATTATCTATAATCTTTTACAATATATATAAAATACAACGCCTCTCTGTCTGTCTGTCTGTCTGTCTGTCTGTCTGTCCGTTAGTGCGCTTACCACTCGAGAATCACTTATCTGATTTACGTGCTTTTTTTAACATACATATGTTTCCTGGCCAGGTTATAGGATATATTGTATTATCTTAGGTAACATAAGGAATAAGCAGTGACGATAATAGTGAATCAAGTCGGAAAAAAGTTTACCGCTAGCGCAATATCTTGCAATACGCTGCCGAAACGATTTGATATGGAACGATGTAATAAAGAATACAGAATATATAAAATGCAACGTCTCTCCATCTGTTTGTCTGTCTGTCCGTAAGTGCGCTTATCACTCGAGAACCACTTATCCGATTTATGTGTTTTTTTTTGAATTCATACATATATTCTCTGGCTAGGTTATATAATAATAGTAATAATAATAATCTATAATAATATATATAAAACGTAACGTCTCTCTGTTTGTCCGTTAGGGTGCTTATCATTCCAGAACACACACACACACATATATATGTATATATATATATATATATATATATATATATATATATATATATATATATATATATATATATATATATATATATATATATATATATATATATATATATATATATATATATATATATGTATATATATGTATATATATATATTATATATATATATATATATATATATATATATATATATATATATATATATATATGTATATATATATATATATGATATATATATATATATATATATATATATATATATATATATATATATATATATATATATATAATTAACGCAACAATATATTAAATCATACAAATCTCTATAACGAATTAATTTTAATAATTTTTTATGAACATTGGTTACACTAAAAGTTAGAAAAAACTTATTCGGATACTTTAAAAGTAAATTGGCTACCAAATTTCTCTATAAGATTCGAATTAAAATTATTCTTAAGACCTAATAACAAAACCGTTGAAATTATGTAATAATGAAAAAAATAAACTGGGACACTAGTAGCAAAATTAATGGTGTAACTGGGACACTAGTAGCGTGTGTTACCTCCTCTACTTCGGATGACAGCGTTTATGCGCCTAGGCATGCTTCTAATTAAATTTTGGATAAAATCTTGAGGAATTTGCTCGCATTCTGTGATAACTGCATTTTGAAGTTCTCTCAGGTTTCTAGGTGCAGGTATATGACGTTTCACATTTTTCTTAAGGTGATTCCATACATGTTCTATCGGATTCAGATCCGGGCTTTTTGGTGGCCATTGCATAATCGGTATATCAACTTGATTAAGATAATCGAGTACCTCCCTAACCACGTGAGGTCGAGCGTTATCTTGCATAAACAGGAAATGGGCCCCACAAAATGACCGAAAGGCATCACATGTTCGATTATAATATTCTCAAGAGAGTAGTCAGCATTCATGGATCTCGTACGGACAGGAACTAACTCTGTGCGAGTATCAAAGCAGATGCCATCCCAGAACATAACAGAGCCACCGCCGAATGGAATCCTTGCAGAGATATTGCAAGGAGCAAACCTCTCTCCTGGTCTTCGCCATACTCGCTCACGACCATCTGGATGTTTTAGACTAACCCTTGTTTCATCTGTGAAGAAAACTTGTTTCCAATCATCCACAGACCAGTTTTCGTGATTTCGAGCAAAACGTAACCTGGCAACTCTGTTCTCTCTAGTAAGCAAGGGCGCAGTGGCTAGTCTCCTACTGTTTAATCCAGCTTCATTTAACCGATTTCTAACTGTTTTTAGAAGAAATTGTGACATTGCGAACAGCTTCGAGTTCGTTTCTTATTATAGAACTAGTGACAGTCCTGTTTCTTAAAGCATATTGTCCTATAAAACGTTCATCTAGGTCGCTAGTGCATCGTTTTCGCCCTTGTCCTAGCCTTCTAGAATAAGTTCCTACTTCATTCAAGAGTCTTACCATACGACTTATTTTGGAACGATGTTTGCCTAACAAATTGGCAACATAACTCTGACAATATCCCTCGTCCAATAAAAGTGAGGCTCGCACTACCTCGTGTTCAGTTAAATTCCTTGTTTGATTCATTTTTTTAATTCTTCAGGGCCAAAAAAAAAATAGTCTACCACAAAAACGTATTACTTTGAAAAAGGGAACAATTTATAAGTTTACTTTTAAAGAAAATCTATCGCATTATTACAGAAAATTGTTTATCTTCTAAAAAATTCTTTAAAAACTGTAAATCTAAACGAATTGTTTTGATTTCTGTCATGAGCAACGAAACAAAATATGCATGCATATGCATTCAAATACTCGATAAACTTTAAAACTGACATAAGAAAAAGAAAAATTAATTTTCAGATTGTTGTGTTAATTTTGTCCAGGAGTGTATATATATATATATATATATATATATATATATATATATATATATATATATATATATATATATATATATATATATATATATATATATATATATATACCTTATAAGGAGAAGAGATGAACAATCAAAGATCTAAAGGCTCTAGTATCTGCTTTTTATTTTTATTATCGAGCTTTCGCTGCCTAATGGTAGCTTCTTCTGGATTCTAAAAATGCAAACCAGGTACTTTTCTATGTCTTCTTGTTAAAATTAAATAATTAAAAAATTAAATATGACAAATAATAAATAACGTCCAGTATTAATTTTCTCTTTCAAATTTTTAAATTTTTAAATTAGCCTATAAATCTCTTGATTATAAAATTAAAGAATTAATATAATTAATAATAAATAACTCGTCGAAGAGTAACATTCATCAAATTTAAGTCCCCCTTTTTTTATAAAAATTAAAAACTAAAAAAATAGATATCATTAATAATAAATAATTTATCTAAAATTAGCATCCACCTAAAAAAAAAAAAAAAATTACCACATCCCTAACTTTAATGTTTTTTATGGTTTTTTGTCGACCTGATGACGACATAGACTACCAAAAATATCCGGTTCGGACTCAAATATCACTAAATAGTTACTAAACTCGACGTCAAAAATTTTAAAATGGAGTACCATTTCAACATCATGGTGTTTCTTGCAGTTATGTTTCGGTCTTCAAAAAGTGTTTTTAACTAATGTTTATTGACAAAGTTTATTTTCAATATTTGTGTAACTCTTTAAGTGTCTTTTAATCATGTTTGTGTAATCATTCATACTACCTGGCCAACAAAAATGCAAATTTCATTGTCTTCACCAGAGATGAACTAACTGCTAAAATTTTGTAAGTAATTTCACATACAGTCGTACAATTCATTTAATCAAATTTTAAAAAATGAACGTTTTGGTTTATTTTCTGTACCTGGTTTGCATTTTTAGAATCCAGAAGAAGCTACCATTAGGCAGCGAAAGCTCGATAATAAAAATAAAAAGCAGATACTAGAGCCTTTAGATCTTTGATTGCTCATCTTTTCTCCTTATAAGGGCGTTTCCCAGTAGTTAAATTTAGGATTCTTTGTTGCCAGTGCCCTGTTACTGTCCTTCCTCTTTCTTATATATATATATATATATATATATATATATATATATATACATATATATATATATATATATATATATATATATATATATATATACATATATATATATATATATATATATATATATATATATATATATATATATATAATATATATATATATATATGTATGTATGTATGTATGTATGTATATATTACTGCTATAAGCGAATACGTAAACCCAACAAAAATATAACAAAGTAAAATACCTAACATTTTCAGGAACGGATGTAAAATTATAAATATTATTGTTTTTTAAAGGTGTGGGAGGTATTAATAAATATGATTGGCCTTTAATATCAATTTCATATAAATCAAAATCATGTAATATCCAGAGACTAATTAATGCAATATTTAGTGTCTTGAATTGGGCAACAGCTATAATAAAGAGGATACTTAAAATTATTTAATTACCACTTAACCTCAAAACATCCAATACAATCACAAGTAATTTACACATATTAATAATATAAAGGCCATGGGAGGTGATAATTATTTTAAATATATCTTTGTTACATGGTATTACAGCATGTTTCTTAATTGTTTTACTTTCTGAATATGCGTTAAGTATAATATGTATTTAAATGTAAAAATACTTGCCACATTTACATATATCTCTTATTAATGTAATTTTGATTATTTCTAGTGATTCGTATTAAAATTGAAAAATACTTTGGAATCATTTCGGTGTATGTCTGCCCGTCGGTCACAGCTGATTTGGCCCGAAACTATTTAATATAGAAAGTTGTAAATTTGTGACAAATGTGTAAATTGATGGCCCAATTACAGTTGTGTTACTTTGAACGTTACATTTTGACTTGAGGAGTTAGTTTTCGGAGGTAAAATCGGAGGTGAAATTTTTTTTTCCAGGTCATCGAGGGGGTGTCAAATGAAAGCTTGTAAAAGTAAGAGTTCAAAAATATATATGATGTAATATTCGCATAAACTTTTGTTTATACTATTTTTAAAAATCGCGAAAAATCGCTGTCCCCTCACCCCATTACTAAGTACTACTCAAAAAATTTCGAAAAAACACTGGAATATTCCCCATTGAATGAAAATTATCACGAGGGCCATAATTTATCTGGTATAAAAAAAAAAATTTTTGAATATTTTAATAATAGTCTATTCACCTACTGATGGGCTTGTACAAATGATAAAAGATACTAGTTCTACTAGATACTGAACCTAGATAGACAATGAATTTTACAATTTTTCTAATGATATAGAACAGAGGTGCTCAAACTTGAACTGCTGGCGATCTACCTCAATATTGTTAGACTACGATCGATCGACTCTGAGAGGCTGCAAGTAAGTGTGATGCAGGATTGTCGTCTAGGTAGGGTGTATCGTGGCATAGATATTAGTTTTCCGCACAATATGCATTTTTTTTTAGTCAAGGTAAGTGTAGGTCTGCTCTAAAATGTCAATGAAAAACTCATAATTATTCAAAATTGCGAGTTCATTGGTTCTTACAAAACAAATGAGTTCTAGTATCTAAACTTAACTAAAGAGTGACTTTGGATGTTGAAGCGTGGCACTGCATGTCCTCAGCATACTTTTCATAAGATGGTACGTAATTACCGAGTGCTAATCGCAAGCATGATGACATATGTTCGTCAGTTAGTCGATTGCGATATTTTGACTTAATTATTTTCATTTCAGAAAATGCAGACTCGCACAAGTAAGTTGACCCAAACATTGCCGTCAGTTGAAGGGCGATTTGCCTTTGATTCGGATATTTATCTTCAGATATAAAACACCAGAATTTTGTATCAGATGCTGTGGCTTTGAGATGTATATCTGATATATTCTGCACTAACTCATATTCAACAGAACATAAGTCCATGTTAAACTGACTTGCTATTTCAGTAGCTAATTCCTCAATGTTTTTACACGAAAAAGGATAACTCATAAATGATACGATATTTGCCAATTTAGTGAAATCATAAAAAACGTATTTCGAATTGGCCCAAAATATTTGATAATTCTCCCTCATAAATATCATAATTCAACTGAGGAATCCTTACTTTCAAAGACGGAACATTTTTCAGATCCTTTCTTTTCAGTTGATCTATCATAAGTTGCAATTTACTTTTGAATGCGTTTATTGCGCTAATCATCTCAATAATAGTTTTTCCTTTACCTTGAAGCTCCAAATTAATGGTGTTTAAATGCATTGTGATGTCTGTCAAAAATGCCAAATCAGTCAGCCATTTTCCGTTTTTCAGCATCTGAGTGTCATCACCTCTTTCGTCCAGAAAAGCTGTTATTTCGGGCAATAATTCTTGAAACCTTTTTAGGAATTTTCTGCGACTCAACCACCTGACGTTCGTGTGAAGAACTAAATCAGTGTGTTCAGCTGACTCACTATCTGCCAGCTGCAGTTTAAAGAGCCGTCGTTGCAAGCTACGTGCACGGATAGAATTCACAATTTTTATTGCAATGCCCATAATCTCCTCCATGTTTAGAACTTTTGAACACAAAACTTGTTGATGTATAATGCAATGGAAGGAGAAAAATGAAGGGAAATCATCATTAGCTCGACACAATGCCACAAAACCGTTTTTGTTTCCAGTCATTGCTGGTGCTCCATCGGTTGTAATGCACACTAGTTTATATATTGGTAGCTTGTAGTTTGTTACAAAATTGAAGAAAACCTCATATATATCTTCGCCACGGGTCTTTCCTTTCAGAGGAATCATTGTCAAAAACTCTTCCTTAGCCGACATGTCATTGAATACCATTCGAATAAAAATACACAGCTGGGCAGTGTCTGTCATATCGGTGGATTCGTCGAACTGTAAAGAAAAGTATGTACATTCCATGATATCATGTTTTAGTTTATCTGCCATGTCCTGACTCATGACTTCAACACGCCTTGTGACAGTCGGGCGAGATAACTGAAGTTCTCTAATAGTCTAGTAATAATCTCTGTTTTATTTTTAAAATCTCCAAATAAAGTCTCACCCGCTTCATTAAATGCTTCCTTCACAACCAATCCATTATCAAATGGTTTCTTGTGTTTCGCCAATATATGAGATATTTTAAATGACGCGATCGTTGCAGCTTTTGATCGTTTGGCTGGTCTTGTGAACATGGTTTGTTCTTTTTTCAAACAAGTTATCAAATCACGTACTTTTTTTCGTTTTCTTAATTCACTCTGTGACGGAAAATCCTTTTCATAGTTTTATGAACCGTTTTATGATGCCTCTCTAAGTTCCCACGCTTAGGTATTGCAACCGACGCACGGCAAATGAGACAAATGCACTTATCCTTTACCATACAAAAGAAAAATTCTTCCTCCCAATCGTTATTAAAATGATAAGTTTTACTTTTCTTCGCCGTGGTCATTTTGGACTATTTATTAATAAACTTTGTATCGATGTATCGCCTTCAAGTTACAACAAAGACTGACTCCTATTCCTGCAAGCGCAACATTTATATCGGCGCGAACGAAGTCTCGAATGTTCCCGTCAAACACGCCGCCCGAAGTTTCTAGAAAAATCGGCGGGAATCAAAAACGCGGCTTTTCTTTGACAAGTACCGCGCGTTCCTTTGATAAAGCCGCCTTTTGCCGCTAGCAGGGGGTTATTACGATAAAAGAAAGTGATGAGGGGGTTATTCTGGCCTAATTGTGGATCGAATAAATTTTAGTAGTTTATTCATTACATTTTGTTTTAGTTACCTAAAACAAAATCTGTAAATAGTTCTATATCGGAATTTTTTTCTCGAGATCGACTTAAAAAGCACTCGCGATCGACTTGTCGATCGCGATCGACCGTTTGAGCACCCCTGATATAGAAGTTCCCGTTCTAGAAAGTTTTTTTAGCCTTTACAAACAAATTTGTCTTCGAATCCTAGATATTCATTTTTTGAAAACTCAATTGGGGTTTGTTTTGTGAAGTCGCTGATCATTTTATACCTCTGTAACAAATATTTATATTTTAAAAGCAGTCACGGTACGGAATACTAATTGCGCAAGTCTGACTTGAACTTGGCCAGTTTTTCTCTTTTAAATGTGGAAGGTAATGGGGACCAGGCATATTTTAATCAACCTTGATTCTATTATTAATAATGAAATTAACCTTTATTCAACTCAATATAAGTCAAAATGTAACAAAAGTAAATACACTAAATAAAAAAAATCAAACCACGATGCTGTTGAAGCAATTTCCTAATCTTCCAGATAATTTTGGAAAGTCCTTCAGAAATCTTCACGGGAAGAACTGGCCAAACGCACAGACACACACATACACACACCGTTTATAGGAATCAAAGTAAGAATATATTCTTATGTTATTTAGAATCATGGATATTTTATACCCAAAGATAGACTAAGTATGTCATTCATTAAAAATGTCAACGAGTATGATAAGGACAAGTAGAAAATACCAGACAAAATTGGAATCCTGTTTGGATATTACTTTGTTCTATGTTCATGCAACGTGGCAAATAAAACTGATTCGCTATTCTCCTGTCTTGTAGTACAAATCTCGGTGAATAGCGTAAAGGAGCTGCCACACATAGTTAGCTATCTACAGTTATATATAGTTTATTACAATACAAAATTATAAAATATTCCGCTGTTAATTACTAAAGTAATGTAATTTACTTTATTCTATATTTGCTAAAATTATACACTCTATTACAGGGGTCGGCAACCTATGGCACGCGTGCCATCGCTGGCAAGCCAAGCAATTTTGAATGCACGCGTACCTATTCAAAGTTTACACATTAATTCTGTAATCTATGACATGTTTCGAAATTAAGTAAATAATCGAAGACAGTATTACTTTAACGACACAAACAAAAACGTTATATTATATAGGTCACTAGGTATTATTACCAAAAAACTACAAAATATATATTTTGTAATTTATAATTTTACTGAATGCATTGGTTTGGCTTTAATTTCAGCAAGTATTAAAGACGGCAAGCCTCAAATATAAATCTAGGCAAAAACACAAATAAACGTCCTCAATTCAGATCACAAGAGCCGCTATAAGACGGTTTTTGTTTGACTTGACTTCAATTGTTCCGACGCGCACCGCAACTCTTTTTATATTGCCGAACTTTAGTTTTTGTTAGATTTAACTTCTAGGCGGCCCTTTGATTGCAATGGGCGCGTTGTAGATAATAATTTTTGTTCTAAGAAATTTAATAAACGTAATTATTGGAACTTTCTGGAAACATTATTTTTCTATATATAGCAAGCGGCAACACGTTTGGATCATTCTATACTATAGAAGTAACATCCGTTCCAGTCAATAGTTGTCGAAAAGTTTAAAAATTAAAATTACGTTGCGTTATGGCCGCGAAGAAACAGAAGGTAGACGTTCGATCATTTCAAATTACATGGACAACAGATTACGGTTTTGTACAGCAAAACGATCCGGCCATTTGTGTCCTATGTCGGGAAAGCGTAGTTTTCCGGACATCTAGTGTTCAACGACATTTCCAGATAAAACATGAATCGTCATTTAAAGATAACGCTGATAAAAGGGAGGCAATACAAAGAGCAAGTAAACAATACGAGAAACAGTCAACATTCTTTAGCAAAGTTTTCCAAGGAAAAAATCAGGTAACTGAATGCAGTTTCAAAATTGCACAATCGTTGGCACAAAAGGGTAGGCCGTTCACTGACGGAGAATTTATGAAGCAAACGTTTTTGAGTACTGGCGAGGTTTTATTCAACGACTTGCCCAATATGAATACAATATTGGCCAGGATTAGGGATATACCGGCATCAGCGCGGACCATCGAGAGACGAATTACCGAAATGACACAAAATGTCCAAAAACAGCAGAGAGACGCTATCAAACGGAGTTTTGTATTTAGTGTAGCATTGGATGAAAGTGTCGATATTAATGACATTGCCCGTCTGGCAATCGTTGCACGATACTTCTATGATGGCAGTGTGTATGAAGAGCTGATTTGTCTGCTCCCATTGCAGGGAACTACAAGAGAAGAGGATATTTTTTCAGAATTTGTAAACATTTTGAAAAGCGGAAACATTGATTTAAATAAAATTTTTTGTGTAACGACAGATGGCGCTCCTGCTATGATTGGGGAGACATAAAGGATTTGTTTCCCTCTTATTGAACGCATGGGTCGATCAGTTTTGAATTTTCTTTGCATAATTCACCAAGAGAGTTTGTGCGCTAAAATCTCTGCTGGAAGTTTAAAATCCGTGCTGGATAGGGTGGTTAAAATAGTTAACTACATTGTCGATCGTTCTTTACTGATCCATAGACAATTTAAGGCGTTTCTGCAGGAATTAGAAAGTGCATATTCAGATATACCATTGCATAATAATGTGTGTTGGCTCAGCCGTGGTAAAGTGCTCTCTAGATTTGTGCAATGTCTGGGCGAAATTAAATCGTTCTTGTTTGAAAAAAATCAAGTGGATGCTTATCCTGAACTAGAAGATAAGAACTGGATCTGTATGTTAATGTTTCTTACTGATATTACAAACAATCTCGGTGAACTCAACTTAAAGTTACAAGGTTCAGGCAAAACAGTTCTGGATTTATACGAATCCTGGAAATCATTCAAATTAAAAATAGATTTATTTATCAGCGATATTACTACAAAACACATATAAATATTTTCCAAATTTAAAAACTTATATATCCAGTGTCGACGATGGTGCACTAATAGACGAAATTCTTAAATAACATATATGACTAATTTAAAAGAGGAGTTTATCGAGAGGGTCAGGATTTTGATAAAAATGGTCCTATGTTCGCTATTTTAATCAAACCAGATTTAATGGATTTTTCCAGCAGTTGCTTTGATATATCTCTTTTCTCATGAATGGACGTTAATGATTTTGATCTTCAATACATTGAATTTAAAAGCTCCGAGTTATGGAACACGAAATTTCTAGAATTAAGAAGGGTATTAGAAGGTGACTGCCAGAACCATTCAAACGAGATACTCAGTTGTTGGATGAATTTACCAGAGAA
>CM032449.1:212760865-212808954 GCA_019049505.1 Pachyrhynchus sulphureomaculatus
ATTTTTCGCGAATTTTTAAAAGTAATACAAAGAAAAATTAATTCAAGTACTACGTTATATATATATATATATATATATATATATATATATATATATATATATATATATATATATATGTATATATTATATATATATTTTACTCGTGATTTCACAAGCTTTCATTTGACACACACTCGATGACCTAGTAAAAAAATTTTTTTTCAGTCACTTCCTATTTCACCCCCCAAAACTAACCCCTTAAGTCAAAATTTAACTTTCAAAACTACGCAGCTTTGATGTGGCCATCAATTCCTATATTATTATCAAATTTCAACTTTCTATGACAAATAGTTTCGGAGAAAATCGGGTGTGACAGACAGACACCGAAGTGCTCTTATAAGTGTTCCGTACGGAACACTAATTACCAGGTCATCGAGTAGAGTGTCCAATGAAAGCTTGTGAAAACACGAGTAAAAAATATATATATAATGTAATACTTGCGCACATTTTCCTTTGTATTATTTTTAAATGAATGGTCAAAGACTCACACTAATTGCGCCAGTTCAACTTGCACTTGACCGGTTTTTTATTTTTTCATAAAGTTGCTTCCGTGATCCGTCCTTATCATGTTTTATGTTCCAGTCAACTGTTATACCAGGAGTTTTATAAACAAGATATAGCGCTGAACAGAATATAGCATTTAAAACTTTGCTATCAAATAAGCTTGAACCTAAAATTATTCTTAATTATTTAAAAAATGCAAAAATAAGAACATGTTTTATTTCAAGGTATGTCGGTTATTTCAATTGTTTTAGAAGCATCAGAAATATTTCCAATGATATTTTACAATCCGTGGGTGCAGTAAACGCCAGAGAATAAGGGCAAATGTTAAACTATCTTGTGCAACTCAAAACAATAACGAAAATGTCAACTTGTTACACGAATCTCGAAAAGATCTCGAACAAATTGTTTCTTTTAACTTAATAACATTTTTTTCAATGTTATTATTTAGACAGTAGATATTAATCCAGTGCATTACATCGATCAAGATAGCATTGTTTACAATTTTATTTTGTTTTATTTGAACTTATGCTAGAATCCTAAATACAAGTTTTGTAAATACTGGTACAAGTAATTTTTAATAAGTTTAGCAAAATTGGTGGTTCATAAACCTACAACTGTAGACTTTTAACCAAAAGTAAATTTTTACAAGTTTACAAGGACAAATTATTTGTTATTAGCTTATTTAACAAGTGTAAGTGATACTTGTGCTTTAATAACCATTTTCTACCGGCTTGGAAAGTAGGTAGATAGTTTTACAAGCCAAAAGTATTTTGTATGTCAAAAAGATGTGGTTCGAATAATGAAATTGTAGATTCAATTTTAATCTTATAAATTCCATGAACGATTTAAAAAGACACGTGTACCATTGAAACAATATAAAATGGACAGTGAACATATATTACTCCATCCAACTGACCGGTTTCTTGGGCTTACAACCAAAATGCAGCTATATATCATACACTAGTGATTTCCAAAGTGGTTCAGGTGGACCCCCAGGGGTCCACGGGAGACTCGACGGGAGTCTACGTTGGCGTGAAAAAAAAATGGGGGTTCACAAGTTGTAAGTGGGGGTCCACGAAAATTTGTTTGGTTTCGATAGTAAAGAACAAAAATGTTGGCTTGGCTTTACCTATCAATGTAGGCAGATAATACACTACTCAAAAAAATTAAGGGAGCAAAAAATTTTTCGGTGATTTTTGACAGGCTGTATTTCGGTGAAAAATGGTCGTATTGAGACTTTAAAAAAAGCAATTTGAAGCTTTAAGATTCTAATTTTCAGATTTTTTGGCTAAAATTTTTTAGGAGCTACGGTTCTCATGCAATCCTAACAGATAGCGCGAAAAAATAATATTGCAAATATTTTGCTTTTTTTTTTGGTCCACGGGCTTGAAAAAAAATTTTTTCAGTTAGGCCGGCATATGGATCAGATAGCCTGTTTATTTAGCATTAATTTCCTTGTTTTAAAACCTCCCTTAATTTTTTTGAGTAGTGTATTTTAGGAAGGTCAGCGACTGTTACTTGTAAAAACTTGGATATTCGATATTCAGTACAACGCGCGTCGAGACTTGAAAAGCGCCGCCCGCCTGCCCGCAACGCAAACCCGTTCAGACGTGCAAAGGGACGAAATACGACTTGTGCTGTGCTTGCAATCTTGCATGAACTTGTTTGATTCTTCACCAATATAAATACGAATGCCAAGGACAAACGTTACTCATTTGTTTCCGGAATCGATGGCAGTGCCGGAAAAAGTAAGTACCTGCCTATTTGTTATTCATACTTTTATTTTATATTGTAATAATATTATATTTGTTATGTTTGCGTGTAGTAGGTACGTAATAAAAATTAAATACTGAACAGGGCCATTATTCCATACTTCAATAAAAGAACAGAAAGCCGAGAAAGATTGAACTTTTAGTACTTTTTATTATAAAATTATTTATTTACCCGACTGTGGTGATTCACTAAAGGAGAGATATATAATTGACCTGCATGTTTGTACATATTTCAGTGCCCTTGTAGTTGCTAATGCTAAATGACTAAAAATATTTTCATAAATTGTACGTAAATAAATCATTAAAAACGCGAAGTTTTGATGTCAAAATATTCTTTAAAAGTATTTTCTCTCGAATTTACAGAAATGTATCAAAATATAATTTATATTACATTAAAATAGGTTAAGCCGTTTTGTGAAAACCTCTATATGGGTCTTAGCAGTTTATTGCTTTTAATAATTAAAATCAGTTTTGCAGCCGGCATTTTGGTTTTTTCATTGCAATAATTAATTAATCCTATTTTATTCTGTTAAAGTCTCCTTATGATTACTAAAAGAAACATTTTTTCTTTACAGGTAGGTACCTGATACGAAACATGGCTGAATCTAAGAAGAAATGTCGACAGTACAGTGTTGATTATTTGAAATTTGGTTTTCTTCCATCAAAGGCAGACAAACGATTGCCCATATGCCTTTTATGCAACAAAGTTTTGAGCAATGACTCTATGAAACCATCGAAGCTAGAAGATCATCTAAGAAGGTGTCATCCTGATAAAATAGGTAAAGATTTAAAATATTTTCAAACATTGAAGGAAAAATATGAAAAGAGACCCACCGTGCACAGTATGTGTTCGCTTCAACGTCTCAAAGTAACGATGATGGCTTGCGGGCATCTTACAATATCTCATTGCTTATAGCGAAATCTGGAAAACCGCACACCATCGGAGAACAGTTTAATTTTACCCGCTGTTGAAAAGGTTTTAAAAACTGTTCTGCACAAACCTCCATTTGACGAACTCAAAAGAGTGAGTAACAACACTGTACAAAGACGTATTGATGAAATGAGCTATGATATTGAAAGCTTCTCGTGTAATTATCTGCAAACAACTCATTTTTTCTATTCAACTAGACGAGTCACCTTTACCTGGTAATGAAGCATTATTATTGGCATATTGTTCGATTTGTTATGGACGAAGAAATCCATGAAGAGCTGCTATTCGCGAAAACTTTGGAGAAGGACACTAAAGGCGAATCAATGTCCTGAGTGATTTTTTTAAGGAAAAATCGATTCCATTTACAAACATTATTTCGGTGGCAGCAGATGGAGTTCCTGTCATCTTCGGGCGATATCGTGGGTTTATAAGCCATCTTAAAAGAATTATACAAGAGAGTAACTGCAATTCACTGTGTCATCCACCGACAACACCTGGTAGCGAAAAATTTGAGTGATAGATTGCACCAATCGCTTCAATTTGTGATTAAAGCAGTTAACAAAATAAGAAGCAATGCGTTGAATACCCGTTTATTTGCATAATTGTGCAACGAAAATGATGAAGACTTCCAACGATTGCTCTTACATACTGAAGTACGCTGGTTGTCGAAAGGTGCATTGTTTAACAAGATTCTACTCATTTTTTGAATCAGTTTTAGAGTTTCTGGAAAGTAAAGATCCAGATTTAAAAGAAAACCTGATCAAATTGAAAGCAGACATCGCGTATTTGACAGATTTGTTAAAAAAAAATTTAATGACATTAACTTGCAGTTACAAGGGGACAGCCTAAATTTAATAAAAACAAAGGGTGTATTTTCGGCTTTTCTTGGAAAATTGAAATTTTATGAAGTAAAATATTAGTCGGCGCGAATTCTCCCAGTTTCCAAACTTGTCACAGGCAGAATGTCTTGATGAGGATATTCAGTCATACGTTCAACATTTAAATGCCCTGCATGATGACTTCAAAAATAGATTTGAAGATATTCTGACGATGGAAATACCACCATGGATCATAAATCCATTTGATGAAACGGAAGTGGCGAATGTGGTATTACAAGAGGAGCTACTCGAGCTTAGCACCAATAAGGAGCTGAAGGTGAAATTTAAAAAAGGCTATCAAACATTTTGGCTGCAGGCTGAAATACCCGAAAAATATCCTAGGCTGTGGGAAATTGCGAGAAAACTTTTGATAGCGTTTCCCTCATCATACCTTGTCGAAAAAAGTTTTAGTGTCGTTACAAACCTATTAACAAAAAAAAGGAGCAGATTGAACATCACAGAACGGGGAGATTTGCGGTTATTCCTTACAAAACTGAAGCCAAATATTGATAATTTGCTGTCAATCCATCAAGTACATCCCTCCCATTCAAATTATGACTATTTTTTTTTTAATTGTTGGTTTGCATTGTTGAAGTTACGGTACGTTAATAATGTTTAATTTTAATTCTATTAAGTCTGTAATCATATTATTTTAATAAATAGAACACTAGAAAATATATTATTTTTCTTTTTTATTTTTACCACTCCGAATTTAGGGTTGAAACTCAGCCACAAATTTCCATCGTTAGATCTAATCTTCACATTATTTGACGAGTTTTGAGAATATGGTAGAAATGTAGCAGCAGGGGGTCCACCGAAACCAGTAAAATTTTGAAAGTGGTCTACGAGAAAAAAAAAGTTTGGGAACCTCTGCCATACACGATGTATCTAAAAGTAAACAGGACTTCGTCAAATTGAAAACGAAAACTTATTATTTTGACAAAATTCATTTACTATGTTCAAAATAGTCTCCTTCGGACTCAAAAACGGCCTTTTACATGGTCGATAAGTATGATAAATTAGTTTTCTAGCTCATCTTTTTGAGGTGTCCTTCATTACCCTGGTCGACTCCTTATCGATGTTTTCAATGTCGGCATGCCGTTTTCCTTTCATCGACAAATGTAATTCTGGGAATAGATAGAAGTCGTACGCAGCCAAATCAGGCAAATACAGTGAATTGTTCATGGTTAAAATGCCGTTTTTGGTCAAAAAATCCGTAATAGGCGTTGAACGAGGAGATTGTGCATTACATTGTAATAGTCACTTCCACTTTCACGATATTGTGACTGCACACGACGAAGACGCGACAACAAAAGAACTATACTTCCTAGATAATACACAGTCACACACATGGAACTATGAGACAACATATTTAAATTAATATTTGAAACTTAACCAACGAGAGTTAGTATTAAAAACAATTACGGAATATTTTATTTAGAACTTACATTATGTCATCAATGTAAACAAAACTAATGTCAACTGAACTGAAAACAAAAGAATAGGTTTCGGTTATACTTTATAATCTGTCACTTGTTGCTAGTAATTTTGCAGTGGGTTGTCAAAGTAGTACTAAAAATGAGCGAGAGAAATTCTGAAATTCCACTTCATGTTCGAAAGATCATAACTGATTTGTGGAAAGATGGAAAATCGTACAGAAATATAGGAAAAATTGTTAAAAAGTAGCATGCTACTGTTCAGTTCATTGTAAACCAGTATAAATCAAAAGGTTCCTATAAAGTTCGACCACGCTCCGGTCGTCCTAAGAAACTGACTCGACGTGCAGAGGCCAGTATTCTTAGACAAATAACACTGCGTGACATGATTTTGGTACCCGAAAAACTGATTGCTATTATAGTTTCCTATTAGTTATAGTATATAAGCAGTGGATGTCTTTTATTTCTATCACGTCTTGTTTTTAAAATACACACCAATAACCTTTTCTTAACCTACCCTCATATTGTTCATATTAATAAATGTAATCGCTAGATAATCTATTGAGAGGATATGTTCATTTCTTGTTAGTTTCTTTGAGATTACCTGATTAATAGTGTAATAATACAGTTTTAAAGATGAATGCTGAAAAAAGTAGTCGCCGTCAGTGCAAAACTTCACCAAACAAGTTTTGTTACGTGTGTGGACAGTACATTCTCAAGTCTCAAGGAAAAAAAAAATATCTGAAAAAGTATGTACTGCGTATTTTCTATATTTTGAACGTACTGTACATCAAGATAAACCCTGGATTCCGCAACTGTTTTGTGTATCATGTTATGCTACTCTCCTGCCGTGGTTGAACGAAAACAAAACATCTATGCCATTTGCAGTACCGACTGTGTGGCGCGAACCTAGTAATCATTTTAACGATTGCTACTTCTGCACGACGGATGAACGAGGATTTTCAAAGAAAATTAAGCATAATATCGAGTACCCTTCTGTGAATTCTGTATCGAAACCAATACCATATAGTGAAGACAAACTGAAGAGTTAGATACACCAAGCGATGAAAATAACGATGGACAAGACATGGAAGTTGACAACCAAGATCCAGACTTTTTATTCTCTTCAAGTGATCTATGCCAACCGCATTTAATTCAACAACGGGAATTAAATGATTTGATACGGGACTTGAATTTGTCTGTTAGATAATCCGAATTACTTGGATCAAGACTACAGGAATGGCACTTGTTGGCACCAGATACAAAAATATCTGTACAACGAAAACAAAGTAAAGAAATGGCAACTTTTTTCTCTAGTTCAGAAAATATATGTTTTTGTAATGACATTGTATCTTTGATGGGTGAGTTAGAAATTGCCTATGATACAAATGAATGCCGTCTTTTTATTGATGGTTCGAAAAACAAGTCTGAAGGCAGTTTTTTACTTCATAATGGTAATAAATATCCGTCAATACCAGTGGCTTCCTCAACTGTTTTAAAAGAGTCATACGAAAATATGAAATCAATATTGGATTTAATTAAATACAAAAATTTTTTTAAGTGGAAAGTGTGCGCTGACCTCAAAGTAATAGCTATGTTACTTGGTTTGCAAGGTGGATTTACTAAGTACTACTGCTTTCTTTGCATGTGGGACACTAGAGCTACTGATAAGCACTATTTGATCAAAGACTGGCCAAAACGAACGGAATTTGTGTGTGGGAAGTCAAAGGTAAAATACTTGCCTTTAATCAACCCCGAAGACGTCATTTTACCTCCTCTACACATAAAACTCGGCTTAATGAAGAATTTTGTGAAAGCGATGGATAAAAATGGCGAAGGATTTTTATATTTAAAATCTATTTTTCCAAGGTTTTTTAGGAAATCATAGAGCCGAGAATGCAGAACTCTTAGTGAACGATTTGTTAAGAGCATACAAAAAGATGTGTTGCCGAATGTCATTAAAAATTCATTTCCTCCGTTCCCATTTCTCTTTTTTTTCCATCAAATCTTGGAGCAGTGAGTGATGAACAAGGGGAACGATTTCATCAGGACGTGAAAAGGCTTGAGGAACGGTTTAAGGTTGTTGGGACGTAGCTATGTTGGGAGATTACTGCTGGCTTTTAAAACGAGCAGATAGTTCCCAACATAAGAGAAAAAGTTAAACATTTTTAACTTTTAATGTACAATATAAACTTTTTACCATATATTTTATATTTAGTTGTATCCAAATGTATTAATAATAAGTTTTTTTTAGCAGTTTTATTCGAATTATTGGAAAATTTAATGAAGCTACGTGTACACTGTTCCTTACTCCTTAATTATTTTACTTAAAACTGTTAACTATCGTACCTAAAAAAACAGTACGTGATAGATAAAAATTACTTATGTATTCTTAATAAGTGGTGTGTATGAATAAATAAACAGGAAAAATTCAAGTGGGTACTTAATTTTTTTAAAAATTTGTAACGCAGTGTAATTATAGATCCCAAGAAAAGCGCACCAAAATTAAAAGAAGATGTACGGGAAATATTTTTCAAGAATGTTTTTCACAAATAGTAAGAAATTATTTACACAGGACAGGCTATAAAAGGTGTACAGCCAGGAATAAGCAGTTAATTTCGAAAGCTAATCGCAAAAAGCAGTTAGCTTTTGCTAAGAAGTACGTTACTAAACCTTCTGAATTTTAGGAATCCGTAATCTTTAGTGATGAAACTGAAATTAACATTTTTGGGTCTGATGGCAGGACTAAAGTTTGTAGAAAGAAGAATACCGCATTCGATATTAAAAACTTTTGTTCCACGGTGTTGAAAAGGGGGTGGCAGTGTTCTGCTTTGGGGATGCATGTCCGCTGGAGGGGTTGGAAATTATCATTTTATTAATGGTACAACGAACCGGCATGTTTATCTGAACATTTTGAGAGACAATTTAAGAGAAAGTGTCCAAACTTAGCACTTGAAGAAAGATACATTTTCCAACAGGACAATAATCCGAAACATACCGCAAACTTGGTGCGAGAATGGATGATCCATAATGTGTGACAGCAGCTTCATATACCTCCGCAATCACCCGATGTGAACCCCATGGAGCATTTATGGGAGGAGCTTAAACGGCGCATTCGCAAACATAATGTTTCAAATAGAGACGAATTAGAAAAACAGAATATATACGAATGGGAGAACATGCCAGCAGAAGTAACAAGAAAGCTAGTTGCCTGCATGACAAAAAGGAGATTATCAACGCCAACGGCGGTCCCACTAAATATTAGTTTAAACGAAGTTGTCATTTTCCGTTAAAACTCCGTCAAACTATTATTGGTAATTGTTAAGTATATGGAGACTTTTTTTACATAAATTTTGTTTACATTTTTACGAGGCTGGTTTGAAAAGTCCGTGCAAAGTCCGAGAGATGGCACCACCGGCGCGTATTGAGGTCATGTTTAGTTAGTAGCATCTCTTGAATGAACGCATACCAAGTTTCAGCCATATTGGTTTATTTCTTTGTGTTTGGCATTCGTGTGAATCAAGAAAGTCGAGTGATTTTCAAGAAATGGACGAAAAAGAATTTCGTGTGGTGATTAAACATTACTTTATGAAAGGCAAAACGCCTCAGGAGACTAAAGAGAAGCTTGATAAACATTATGGTGACTCTGCACCTTCGATTAGAACAGTTTATAAGTGTTTTCAAAATTTTCGGACTGGCCATATGGGCACAAGTGACGCTGAACGTTCTGGACGGCCTGTGGAGGTTACGACTCCAGAAATCATTGATCAAATCCATGATATGGTGATGGATGACAGAAGAGTTAAGGTGCGTGAGATTGCTAGTGCTGTGGGCATCTCGACTGAACGGGTACATAATATTTTGCATAAACATTTGGACATGAGAAAGCTATCCGCAAGATGGGTGCCGCGACTGCTCACGCTTGACCAAAAACGGAATCGTGTGAAGTGTTGCAAGGATGGTTTGCAGCTGTTCCAGAAGAATCCGGAGAACTTTAAGCGTCGTTTCGTCACTGTGGATGAAACATGGATACATTACTATACTCCTGAGACCAAACAACAATCTAAACAATGGGTTACCAAGGGGGAATCTGCACCAAAAAAGGCGAAGACCGTTCCTTCGGACGGAAAGGTTATGACGACTGCCTTTTGGGATTCGCAAGGGATAATCCTCATCGACTATCTGGAAAAGGGTAAAACTGTTACAGGTGAATTTTGTTCATCGTTATTGCACCGTTTGAAAACCGAGCTGCAAGAAAAATGCCCGCGATTGGCCCACAAGTAAGTCCTTTTCCATCACGATAACGCACCAGCACACACCTCAGCCGTTGTGGTCGCAAAATTAATGGAAATAGGATTCCAACTCGTTTCACATCCCCCCCATTCTCCAGACTTGGCTCCCTCGGACTACTATTTGTTCCCCAATTTGAAGAAATGACTGGCGGGACAAAGATTTTATTCAAACGAGGAGGTGATTGCAGACACTAATGGATATTTTGCAGCCTTGGACAAATTCTATTATTTGGAAGGGATCAACAAACTAGAACATCGAAGTGTATAAGCCTAAAAGGAGACTATGTCAAAAAATAAAAAAGGTTTACCCCAAACACATAAGTAGTTTTTATTTTTGCACGGACTTTTCAAACCAGCCTCGTATATCAACGATGTCACTTCTAAATAAAATATTCCGTAGTTGTTTTTAATGCTAATGCTCGTTAGTTAAGTTTCAAATATTAATTGTTTTCTTATAGTTCCAATTAATTGGTTAAACATAACAGAAAAATAGTATAGAAACTAGGTGGTGTATGGAGACTTTTTGGACTGTCTGTATGTCATCGCCAGTTACTATGAAATATTTGAAGGTTTGATCCTCCAAGTTTTTACAATGTTGAATACGAAGTAATTTTTGTTCATCAATCAAATTGTGTTATACAAACCGAGTTCAAATCTTTCTAAGACGCAAATGTCCAATCAAAAGTGTATTGAAGCTTTGGACATACTTAATTTCATTTCCATGTATAGTATTTTTCACGATCTAAGAAAGTGACTTAGCTACCTAAACCCATTCAAAATTCAACAAGATTCAAAAGTGATTAATTTATGGCTGTTTAATCACAAGACATCATGCAGAGCCGCACTATACCTGATTGTATAATTGTAGGATTTAAAATTTTATTGTGGTAAGACAGTTGGATTTTAATGTTTTATGTACTGAATAATACACAATATGGTAATTACTCAAATATATTAAAACAGTGTACAGTATCCTCGCGTATAAATAAGCAAGTAGAAGTGGAGCTGAGCGGGTTATATCGCAAGACTCTCTGATAATCGATGGACCCATAAAGTAATCAACTGGTCGCCCTGGAATGAGGAAATAAGTAGAGGAGGGCCACAAACCCGATGGTTTAAACGACATCGAAAGACTAGTGGCATACAACTGGAAAAACAAGGCCTCTAACCAAAGAAGATGAATGTTCTTAGGGGATGATTATGTCCGACGATGGACTGCATAGCTGATGATAATGATGAAACATAATTCCAGTGAATTTTTTCAACGCTTCATAACAGTAGATACAATGTGGATTCATTATCACACGCCAGAAATGAGGGAGGAGCCGAAATAGTGGGTGTGAGCATATGAAAGTGCGTCCAAGAAAGCAAAAAACAGTTTCATCTGCAGGAAAAGTCATGATTATTTGAGATTTTCATACTGTAGTGTTTATAGACTACCTTGAGAAAGATAGAACCATCACCACGAAGTACATATTATGCTTTACTGCTGAATTAATTGAAAAGTGCTATTCAAGTGAAAGGTCCACATGTTGCAAAAAAGAAAGTGCTTTTTTATTACGACAATGTACCTTTACACACATCTCGAATTGTTGCTGCAAAACTACATGACTTTCGCTTTGTAGTGCTTCCACATCCACCTTATTTGCCAGATTTGGCTCCCAGCGATTACTTGTTTGCAAATCTAAGAAAATAACTGGCTGGACGAAGATTCACTTCAAATAATGAAGTCAAAGCTGAGACGAACTTATTTTGCGGAGTTGGATAAATCTTTATAATGAGGATGCAAAAAAGTTGGAAAGTCGTTCAACTAAATGTATTGATTTACAAGGTGACTGTAGAAAAATAAAAAAATAAATTTGTTTAATCTTGTGTTTTCTTTGTTAGGCAGAGAACTTTTGGAACGACCGTTGTATAACACTTGGACTAGTATTTTCAGCTCTTATTCTTGACTTAATCTGGTGCCATATAAATTTTATAGGGTTAAAAAAACACTAATAAGGGGAAAATTTATGAACAGTATGACCTATTTTCATATTCTTTATTCACATTAAAATCTTCGCGTATATGTGCCAAATCAGATTTATTAAATTCTCTTCCAAATATATGTCATTTGCATTTTAAGTAGGACTCTGTAGCGGCTAGTTCTGCTGCATGATATATTGATTTCGTCGATATTTAAACATGATCCAATTTACGGGCACTATTTTCTTTAACATTTGATACACTTTTCTTCGACTAAGGTCTTTTTTTACTTTCATTTAAACATTTTGCTTTGCTCACATCTTGTCGAAATTTTTTTCTCCAAATATGAGTTTTTAACAATATCGTGTACTGTGGATATCTATGCTTTCAGAAACGCATTTTAGCAGGATTTTCATAAATGTGCCAAAGTACGATACACTCTACTAGAATTATTAATCGGCGTAACAAATCCATCAATAAGAGAAATTAAATTTATTATTAACATTGTTCCCATAACAATCAAAAGCAAATGGTAAATTAATGCTTCAATACAGATTATTAATTTCTAAATGTACCGTAAATGTTTTTGCTGCGAACATTATTAAAATATTATTTTTGTATGTATGTATGTATGTTGTGATTTTTATATTATTATTTTACAAAAAAGTTATTTTTTTTTTTCAAATTTGATCTATCTGGTTCCATATTTGACTGACGGGCCCAAGCCCCGTCAGCACAAACGCTATTACAATTGTGAATTAAGGAATGACCTGACCTTTGAATGTTTCTGTGAATGTTTGTGTTGAGTCCCAACTGTACTAAGTGTGGTGTGAATGTTATTGGTGTAAGGCCTGTGCCTGATATAATGCGGGGGACAAGGATGGCTTTTTCTTGTTTCCATAGCCTTTTTATTTCTGTTGCGAGGTCTGTGTATTTGTAGATTTTTTATGTGTATTTCGTTTGGATGCTTGTGTCGCTGATAAGTGGCTTTTCCTTTTTTACACTGAAAAGTAATATCGGGTCTATTGGCGGAGACTGTTTTATCTGTATGGATACTGATGTCCCAGTAGAGCTTGTAATCTTTATTTTCAATTACGGATGTTGGTGTGTATTTGTAGTAGGGATCTGTGTTTTCTATGAGTTTGTATGTTGTGGCTAGTGCTTGGTGAACTACTCTTGCGCCGCTTAGTCATGTCTGGCTGCATATTCCGTTCCGGCTAATATTTTACATCCGCTTATCGGACCGTATCTTTCTGCTGCTGGCATTTCCTGTATCTGTCTTCTGTAATAGGTGGGTCATTGATGATATGCTTTTGGTAATTTCTGGTTAATATGATTTTATTCTGGATGGCAAGTAAGAAACCTTCTGTTTCAGGGAATAGCTGCCCATCCTGTAACCAGGTGTATGATTGTTTTTTATTTACGTGGTCTTGTTCTATGTGGTATCTGTGTTTTCCGTGGAGTGTTTTTTCTGACCACGTTTTCATCTTTTCCTGTTGTAATTGGGCGTGACTGTGTGTGTCTGCTGGGTGGTCTGCCCGGGATAAGTCGAGAGGTGTGTAGTTTTTGTCTGCTTTCACTGTCGCTGTGTAGAGGCTGGTTTGCTTGGTGGGAAAGAATTTCCTAAGTGCTTGAATTTGTTTTGTGTGTGGTGATCGGATGTCTATGATTCCTCTTCCTCCTGCATTCCTCTCGATGGGAAGTCTTTCTTTGCATGCATTGGGGTGTAATTTCCTGTATTTGGTGAATTGAGAACGTATAAGGATGTTTTTTCAATTCAGTTTTGAACTCTGTTTTGATGTGGGGTGTGGTTGAGTTTGGTGCTTTGTTAGAAGCCTAGATATTTATACGTTTCTTTGTCGAGCATGTTATCGAGTGTTTCGTTGTTGATGGTTTCTGTCTCATGGTGGCCTTTTCATTGGCCTTATATTATATTAATATTACTAGTATTATGTATATGTGTTAAAATCTTCCTATACTTCTACAGGGTGTGTTCAACTAATTGAAAAATAAAAAAAAGTCCTTCTGTCAAAACCTAGCCAACATTTTTATACTAAATCTAAATTCTCTCACAATAGTTTGACTTTAAAACTCAACATAGTAACCCACTAATAAACAAAGAACTGCAAGACTGAATCAATTCAATGAATAATCTGCAACATATTGTTGTGTTGACCCTAAACTTAGACAAACGGACAGACAACATCTGGCTGAACGGCTTAATGTGTGAGTTAATGACTATACATAGTTTTTTGCCTTATACGAGGCTGGTTTGAAAAATCCGTGCAAAGTCCGAGAGATGGCACAACCGGCGCGTATCGAGGTCATGTTTAGTAAGTAGCATCTCTGGAATGAACGCACACCAAGTTTCAGCCATATTGGTCTATTTCTTTGTGTTTGGCATTCTTGTGAATCAAGGAAGTCGAGTGATTTTCGAGAAATGGACGAAAAAGAATTTCGTGTGGTGACTAAACATTACTTTATGAAAGGCAAAACGCCTCAGGAGACTAAAGAGAAGCTTGATAAACATTATGGTGACTCTGCACCTTCGATTAGAACAGTTTATAAGTGGTTTCAAAATTTTCGGACTGGCCATATGCGCACAAGTGACGCTGAACGTTCTGGACGGCCTGTGGAGGTTACGACTCCAGAAATCATTGATCAAATCCATGATATAGTGATGGATGACAGAAGAGTTAAGGTGCGTGAGATTGCTAGTGCTGTGGGCATCTCGACTAAATGGGTACGTAATATTTTGCATAAACATTTGGACATGAGAAAGCTATCCGCAAGATGGGTGCCGCGATTGCTCACGCTTGACCAAAAACGGAATAGTGTGAAGTGTTGCAAGGATGGTTTGCAGCTGTTCCAGAAGAATCTGGAGGACTTTAAGCGTCGTTTTGTCACTGGATACATTATTATACTCCTGAGACCAAACAACAATCTAAACAATGGGTTACCAAGGGGGAATCTGCACCAAAAAAGGCGAAGACCGTTCCTTCGGCCGGAAAGGTTATGGCGACTGTCTTTTGGGATTCTCAAGGGATAATCCTCATCGACTATCTGGAAAAGGGTAAAACTATTACAGGTGAATATTATTCATCGTTATTGGACCGTTTGAAAACCGAGTTGCAAGAAAAACGCCCGCGATTGGCCCACAAGAAAGTCCTTTTCCATCACGACAACGCACCAGCACACACCTCAGCAGTTGTGGTCGCAAAACTAATGGAAATAGGATTCCAACTCGTTTCACATCCCCCCTATTCTCCAGACATGTCTCCCTCGGACTACTATTTGTTGCCCAATTTGAAGAAATGGCTGGCAGGACAAAGATTTTATTCAAACGAGGAGGTGATTGCAGACACTAATGAATATTTTGCAGACTTGGACAAATCCTATTATTCGGAAGGGATCAACAAACTAGAACATCGTTGGACGAAGTGTATAAGCCTAAAAGGAGACTATGTCGAAAAATAAAAAAGGTTTACCCCAAACACATAAGTAGTTTTTATTTTTGCACGGACTTTTCAAACCAGCCTCGTATAATATGACTACCACATTCTTATCTTCTCCAAATAAGAAGTAAGAGTAGAAGGCTTTACACCCTAGGGTCCCACTATATATTATAAAGTGTTTCCGACATTCTCACCTATTCGTTATCTAACCTAGCCTTATTTGAAGATGATGTGCTGTTATACAGGGTACATATCGGCAATCATCTTAACTTCCTAGCCTTCTTGCTACAACATTATAAAATCAAGAACAACGCTTGTCATTACCAAATATTTACCAACACTAAGATTAAGATCTGTATTACATATAAATTAAATAACACTTCGGTGCTCCCAGCTAGTAAGCTGGAGTATCTAAATGTCATTATTGATTCCAGACAACGATTTAATCAGCATACCGCCTAAAAATGAAAGCATGAATAATGATGTACGAAATATACGGTCTAAAATCACAAAAGTAAACATTAAGTCCTAAGAAAAAAACAATTTAGAAGCATCTGTGTCTGATATTCCACACCAGACAACGGGCCCTTATCTGCTATGGAATATAAATACATTGCGCTTAGATGAGCTACATAAAATAACAGCCATGCTCAAAATAAAAGAACACATCTACGAAATAATAAATAAAGTCTATAAGAACAAAATCCAAACTTTTACCTTCAGAAAAAAATCTCACAGTAACGAGAGAGAGATATAGCCGAAAACTCTTATATGCCAAACTACCATTTTATTCTGACGGCTTGCAAGAAATAAATAAGCATTCTGCTTATTTATTTCTTGCCAAGAATCAAAAATAGTTGACATTAATAAGTGAGCATCGCCTTTGATCGCACCTTAGGTGCGGAAAGCCTAAGTGCTGGTCGTTTCCAGCAAAAGCCAGATGCACGCCCGACTCATGCCGCCACGAGTGACGAAAGTTGGACGAGAGTAAATATGCTCAAAATTATTTCTGAATTAAATTATATGATGCGGATAAATGAGAGTGAAAGAACGAGAGACGAATAAAAACTGAATGATAATACAAACATAATATTATATTAATATTTATTAAATTGGTAATATTTACAACTATTTCTTAAAAGCGCAGCAACAGATTTTTTCAGTATGCTTTTTCTTATTATATAACAATAACAATACTATATATCACCACTACACTAAACACTTTATTTTTGCACTCGACGCGCGTTTCACTAATCATGTTAGCTTCATCAAGAGCGATGATTGACTAAAGCTAAACTACAAATCTACCTTATTTATACTTAGCCTAATTCTTGAATTACTCAGGCGGAATTAAAGGCATAGGCGAGGTCATCAGTTTCGGCCAAGTAACCAGTAGAGGAGACTATAAGAAATAGTCCCTCTGTCTTTATTTAAACTACTTTTACATTTTATAATTTCCATATATTCGCATGCGTTCAACAATATCTTATTAGATACATTTTTATGAATCTTAGATTATCTAATGTTACAGTATGATCAGCTTCAAGAGCATGTTCGGCAATGCTAGACCTTTCTGTTCTACTGTATTTTAAATGTGCTAAATATTCGTTAAATCGTGTTTTAATTGACCATTTAGTTTGTCCAACATACTTTTTATCGCAATCATTACAACTAATTTCATAAATTCCACTTTTCAGAAAATTGGGAATCTTATCTTTGGGATTTCCTAAGATATTCCTCAGATTATCTGATGACTTATTTACTAAGGTGAGGCCTACCTTATTAAATAACTTATTGAGTCTCCTGCTATGTTTCGGATTATATGGTGTGGAGACAATACTTGGCCTTATTTTCTTCGCGTGTAACAAAGGTGGAATTCTGAATATTTAACCTGAATTTATGTCTATTTATTAACTATTTACTACGTCTTCGTCATAACCATTAACTCTAGATATATTTCTAATACGATTCCTTTCATTATTGAAGTTTACTCTATTTAGAGAAAAATTGACCAAACGATGAACTAAAAAATGTAATGTGACTAATTTGTGTTATTTGCAATGAAATGAAGCATTAGGAATATATTATTCAAGTATAAATAGGATAGATTTGTAGTTTAGCTTTAGTCAATCATCGCTCCTGATGAAGCTAACATGATTAGCGAAACGCGCGTCGAGTGCAAAAATAAAGTGTTTGGTGTAGTGATGATATATACTGAGTAGTGTCATTGTGCCAAAGATTCCACATTTCCAACATAGATAACAAGTCAAACAAACCAAAATCCTTCACAAAATCGCGTAACTTAGATCGATGATGGTCCTTACTAGCCTTTAAAACTGCTTAAAAGTGAAAATTCAATTAAGAGATTGACGGGAATAAGCAGAGTAATGAGTCGTTATCCAACACATTAAAATAATGCCTGATATTATTTCGAAAAATTACATATACATGAACGTATTATTAAATAACTGAAGACAAATAATTTTAACAGTTTTTTTGTGAGTGGCAGTTTATATTCAGGATTCAAGGTTACGTAAATATTTTAACTTTATTAAAAAAAACAACATAAATTTTTGTTACACAACCAGAGCTACATTACATTTGGTTAACAATCCCAAATATTGGGGAGTGTACCGCGCATAACAACATCAATAATTTATAAAGTTGACTGCAGACGAATATAAACTGTATCAACAAATTAAATTGAAAAAGGATATATATGTTATTGTTGGTATTTTTTCAGGATTTATATCTCGATGTATCTAGTACGTGCACCACTATTATAGCAATACATAATTTAGAGTAAGAAAAAAATTACTATTCTCCAAATGGAACCTTGAATCGTAAAAATGATACACATGTTGAAGAATTCCTCTCTCGTTGTAAAAAATAAATATTTATGTATTTTTTTGTCTGACACTGATTAATGGTTGATTTATTAAAAGCAAAAGTGGTGTAAGTGTATACAAATGATTATATTATGCAAATAAACTTTTTAAATTTTACAATACAGAAAGAAGGGTTAATATTAGCTAAATTATTTTCTTGTTAATATTTTTTTTACTTATTACCTACTCACATACAAGATTTTGTGCCTTAGAGAAATAAAAAGATATAGAACTATAAGGCGTTAATAACAATAATTAAAAAACCGGTCAAGTGTAAGTTGAACTTGCATAATTAGGGTTCCATACGTTGATTGCTTTTGAAATAAAAAAATTTGTTACGGTGGTATAAAATGATTAGTGACTTCACCAATCACATCCCAACTGAGTTTGCAATAAAGTTTGTTTCTAATCTTTACTGAAAACTGATGACCTTGAAATTTTTGTTTTTTTTTATATAGCCGATAAATTATTAAAGGTAATGCACTCGCGATAATTTTTGTTCAATCTACACCCTGTGGAGAATATTCCAGTATTTATTCAAAATTTTTCGATCAGTACTTTTCGCGATAAGGTGGGGACAGCGATTTTTTCGCGATTTTTTAAAAATAATACAAGAAAAGTGTGCGCAAGTATTACATTATATATATAAACTCCTGGACAAAATTAACGCAACAATCTGAAAATTAATTTATCTTTTTCTTATGTCAGTTTTAAAATTTATCGGGTATTTGAATAGTAGGCTATGCATATTTTGTTTCGTTGTTCATGACAGAAATCAAAACAATTCGTTTAGATTTACAGTTTTAAAGAATTTTTTAGAAGATAAACAATTTTCTGTAATAATGGGATACATTTTCTTTAAAAAGTGTTGCTTATAAATTGTTCCCTTTTTCAAAGTAATACGTTTTTGTGGCAAACTGTTTTATTTTTGATCCTGAAGAATTAGAAAAATGAATCGAACAAGGAATTTAACTGAACACGAGGTAGTGTGAGCCTCAGTTTTATTGGACGGGGGATATTGTCAGAGTTATGTTGCCAATTTGTTAGGCAAACATCGTTCCACAATAAGTCGTATGATAAGACGCTTGAATGAAGTAGGAACTTATTCTAGAAGGCTAGGGTAAGAGCGAAAACGATGCACTAGCGACTTAGATGAACGTTTTATAAGACAATATGCTTTAAGAAACAGGACTGTCACTAGTTCTATAATAAGAAACGAACTCGAAGCTGTTCGCAATGTCACAATTTCTTCTAAAACAGTTAGAAGACGGTTAAATGAAGCTGGATTAAACAGTAGGAGATCAGCCACTGCGCCCTTGCTTACTAGAGAGAATAGAGTTGCCAGGTTACGTTTTGCTCGAAATCACGAAAACTGTTCTGTGGATGATTGGAAACAAGTTTTCTTCACAGATGAAACTAGGGTTAGTCTAAAATATCCAGATGGTCGTGAGCGAGTATGGCGAAGACCAGGAGGGAGGTTTGCTCCTTGCAATATCTCTGCAAGGATTCCATTCGGCGGTGGCTCTGTTATGTTCTGGGGTGGCATCTGCTTTGATGCTCGTACAGAGTTAGTTCCTGTCCGTACGAGATCCATGAATGCTGACTACTATCTTGAGAATATTGTAATAGAACATGTGATGCCTTTCGGTCATTTTGTGGGGCCCAATTTCCTGTTTATGCAAGACAACGCTCGACCTCAGGTGGCTAGGGAGGTACTCGATTATCTTAATCAAGTTGATATACCGATTATGCAATGGCCACCAAAAAGCCCGGATCTGAATTCGATAGAACATGTATGAGATCACCTTAAGAAAAATGTGGAACGTCATATACCTAGAAACCTGAGGGAACTTGAAAATGCAGTTATCACAGAATGGGAGCAAATTCCTTAAGATTTTATCCAAAATTTAATTAGAAGCATGCCTAGGCGCATAAACGCTGTCATTCGAAGTAGAGGAGGCAACACACGCTACTAGTGTCCCAGTTATACCATTAATTTAGATACTAGTGTCCCAGTTTATTTTGTTCATTATTACATAATTTCAACGATTTTGTTATTAGGTGTTAAGAATAATTTTAATTCGAATCTTATAGAGAAATTTGGTAGCTAATTCACTTTTAAAGTATCTGAATAAGTTTTTTTCTAACTTTTAGTGTAACCAATGTTCATAAAAAATTATTAAAATTAATTCATTATAGAGATTTGTATGATTTAATATATTGTTGCGTTAATTTGGTCCAGGAGTGTTTATATATATATATATATATATATATATATATATATATATATATATATATATATATATATACAGTCCCTGGCCAAATTATTAGACGCACTGCAAGATTTCATGTAAAATATTAATTACCGAGTGATATTGTACCGTTTTATTATTTTAAATTGATTTGTTTTTTATTTTTATATTATCCAATCAATTACCTATTTATTTGACATAAATAAAACAGCATTAATTTAGAAAAGCATAAGTTTATTAAGTTTTAAAGAAAAGTGAAATTAATGTTAGTAAAAGTCAATATTTTTTTTTAGTTGAGCCACCTTTAGCCGCTATCAAAGCTTTAATTCTGCGCGGCATGCTATCAATGCAAGATTGTACTGTCTCCTGCATTTGAGGATGATGATTCCACACATGAATAATCTTTTCTAGGAGCTGGGTTTTGTTGGTAATCACATCTTTAGCCACTTCTCTTTTCATCAGCTCCCACACATTTTCATGGGGCCAATCCAACAGAGGGATATTTTTTTTCTGCCAAAAAAGCTTTAACAGACCGAGCAGTGTGGCAGGGAGCTCCATCTTGCATGAAAGTGAATGGTTCCCCATTTGGAAACCATTCTCTGAACTGCGGAATCAATCGATTTTGTAATACTTCTTTGTACTGATCTTGCCTCATTATTCCTTTGACGACGTACAGATGTCCAGTGCCCTTGCCGCTGATGACTGATCAAATCATCACTTTGGTGGGATGTTTAACCATCGGGACGACACAATCAGGATGAAACTTTTCTCCATGACGACGACGCACATACTGAGCTTTATTCTGCAAAATTTCGAATGTGCTTTCGTCACTGAAGCAGACCTGTCAAAAATAGGAAAAATATATAAACTTCCATGTTTATTTGCTTTATTTAACTGAAAATGATAATAATGTATCAATTATTGATTAAATTGCTGAATCTTACCGATCTCCAGAAGTCCACATCTTTGTCTTGCCATTGTTTGGCCCACTTCAGGCGCTTTGCTTTCATTGCAGCTGTTAACTTGGGCTTCCTGGCGGGGCGACAGGCCTTAAAATCTAATTCTTTCATTTTTTCTTCGAACAGTGCGCTCAGAAGCATTTACGCTAGCATCCTGGAGTTGTCATTTTTATTACCTTTGTGGTAGCAAATCTGTTTTCTACACAAATTTTCTTCAAACATCTATCTGACCGTGGAGTGAAAATTGGTTTTCTACCGCATCTTTTCTTTCTTTTCGGGCTTAATTCCTTCCCTGACTCAATTTTCTTTTTTATGCGTCGTACACTAGCTTCAGAAACCTTCGTGATATTTCTCGGTTTGTAAATGTTTTCGCAATCACAAGGGCCTTCACTTCAGCTTTTTTACGTGGTGAAAGATCGCCTTTTCTACCCATAATGAAAATAGTCCAATTACTTTTTTAAAACACTGCATACAAAATAAACTAATATCTGAGTAGTATAAAACTGTTAAGCAAACAATCACAGTCCATAAAGCCACAGAAACACGTCCGTACCTGACTCGATTCCGATCGCGACTGATACAGGTTTGTACTTATTTACGTTCATGTATCACTTTGTCAACGCAGTGTTGCCATATGTTAAAAATAAATACAAATATGTAGTCTACAACAATTCTTTTAAATAAAAATCAATAATATTGTAGTTTAAATATACCATTATTGCATAAAAACTCTTAAGAAACATAAAATTACTAAAAAAAATACAGTGCGTCTAATAATTTGGCCAGGGACTGTATATATATATATATATATATATATATATATATATATATATATATATATATATATATATATATATATATATATATATATAATATATATGTATATATATATATATATATATATATATATATATATATACATATATATATATATATATATATATATATATATATATATATATATATATGTATATATATTTTACTCAAGTTTTCCCAAGCTTTCATTTGATGCCACACTCGATGACCTAGTAAAAATTTTTTTTTTGTCTTCCGATTTCACTCCTCAAAACTAACCCCTTAAGTCAAAATTTAATTTTTCAAAACTACACGGCTCTGATGAGGCCATCAATTCCTATATTATTGCCAAATTTCAACTTTCTATGACAAGTAGTTTCGGAGAAAATCGGGTGTGATAGACAGACAGACAGACACCGAAGTCATCTTATAAGTGTTCTGTACGGAACGCTAAAAATAATATGACTTTCAAATTCTAAAAAATCAACGTGCTCTATAAATTCTTTGACTTCCAGAACACTAAAAATGACTATATTTTTCTCTGTAGTGAATGTAATCAAAACTGCACAGCAAGTAACCTTAAATAGAAAGAAATACCCGGTCAACCTCAATAAAAGTGAACTACAAAGTTAATTATCAAATTGTATGCAATGTAATCGCCTTTAAACCAGTTTCTGTCTAATGCAATGCACTTGACAACGTGTTATTAAGCTTTTGAATACATTTATATACTTAATTTTGGCGCCATGAGAAGATCCCTCGCTTTTTGTTTTTGCTCATCTGGAGATTGACATCTTGTTTGTGTATAGTACTTATATAACGTCTCGTTATCAGTAATTATGCTTTGAATGAATATTGTATCAGCATCAAGACGGGAAATCATCTCTTTAGCAAATTCAACAAGTTAAATTTTTTAAAAAAAATTCTCTCTGTTGAAAAAAAGTCTAGCAGCAACACATTTTGAACCCAAATTTTGAAGTAAAATGCTTGGAATGGATCCAAATGATATTGAAATATGTATATTCTGCTATTTCACAAATAGACCATTTCTTGTTCTATTGGATCTTTATTTTGATTCTGTCGATTTTCATCAGTTTTTTGATGTAGATGGGCTTTTACTGATTCACGATCATTTTTGAAGTTCATATACCATTCATTTGTTGGTGTTCTCGATAAAGTGTAGGCACGATCACACTTTTGTAACATATTCAGTGTATCAAAAGGATTAATTTCATTCTTGAAACAGAAGTTGACCCAAATTTGTTATAAAATAATTTTTCCCAATTAAAAATTGAAGAATAGCAAAAAGTTATATAAACCAAATGCTATCACGAACGTATGTATATAACTGAATATCAAGTTGAAATTCGAAGGGAATGTTAATACCATATGAGGCGACCTATAAGAAAAATATTACGCGTGTATGTTTTAAGTGTGAAGTTTAAATTGAGTTAACTGGGTATTTTTTGACGATGGTAGTATTGCATGATATATTAGAAACTAGCTTGTTTCATATCCCCACCACTTCATAGCCCTTATATATTTGATTAAATACAAATAAAAGTTTATTTCTAACCATAATTAGGAAAACAATCAGATAGATCTCTCTAGTAACCCGATTCCAGTCCTCTGCATATTACTCGTATTTGTGTTATGTGAGTTTGGCCACAATGGGAAAAAAAACGAATTTTCAGATTTCTCCACTCAAAAAATTCTGACAAGGTCATATAACATACTAGAGTTGAAGCTGCCCTCCAACTCTGTCTAATTCTCTTATAAACACTTTTCGATTTCATTACATCATTACATGTATATATATATATATATATATATATATATATATATATATATATATATATATATATATATACATATATATATATATATATATATATATATATATATATATATATATATATACATATATATATATATATATATATATATATATATATATATATATATATATATATATATATATACAGTCCCTGGCCAAATTATTAGACGCACTGTATTTTTTTTTTAGTAATTTTATGTTTCTTAAGAGTTTTTATGCAATAATGGTATATTTAAACTACAATATTATTGATTTTTATTTAAAAGAATTGTTGTAGACTACATATTTGTATTTATTTTTAACATATGGCAACACTGTGTTGACAAAGTGATACATGAACGTAAACAAGTAACAAACCTGTATCAGTCGCGATCGGAATCGAGTCAGGTACGGACGTGTTTCTGTGGCTTTATGGACTGTGATTGTTTGTTTAACAGTTTTATACTACTTAGTTATTAGTTTATTTTGTATGCAGTGTTTTAAAAAAGTAATTGGACTATTTTCATTATGGGTAGAATAGGCGATCTTTCACCATGTAAAAAAGCTGAAGTGAAGACCCTTGTGATTGCGAAAACATTTACAAACCGAGAAATATCACGAAGATTGGAGGTTTCTGAAGCTAGTGTACGACGCATAAAAAAGAAAATTGAGTCAGGGAAGGAATTAAGCCCGAAAAGAAAGAAAAGATGCGGTAGAAAACCAATTTTTCACTCCACGGTCAGAGAGATGTTTGAAGAAAATTTGTGTAGAAAACAGATTTGCTACCACAAAGGTAATAAAATCACAACTCCAGGATGCTAGCATAAATGCTTCTGAGCGCACTGTTCGAAGAAAATTGAAAGAATTAGATTTTAAGGCCTGTCGCCCCCGCCAGGAGGCCCAAGTTAACAGCTGCAATGAAAGCAAAGCGCCTGAAGTGGGCCAAACAATGGCAAGACAAAGATGTGGACTTCTGGAGATCGGTAAGATACAGCAATTTAATCAATAATTGATACATTATTATCATTTTCAGTTAAATAAAGCAAATAAACATGGAAGTTTATATATTTTTCCTATTTTTGACAGGTCTGCTTCAGTGAAGAAAGCACATTCGAAATTTTGCAGAATAAGGCTTAGTATGTGCGTCGTCGTCATGGAGATAAGTTTCATCCTGATTGTGTCGTCCCGACGGTTAAAACATCCCACTAAAGTGATGATTTGGTCAGTCATCAGCGGCAAGGGCACTGGACGTCTGTACGTCGTCAAAGGAATAATGAGGCAAGATCAGTACAAAGAAGTATTACAAAATCGGTTGATTCCGCAGCTCAGAGAATGGTTTCCAAATGGGGAACCATTCACTTTCATGCAAGATGGAGCTCCCTGCCACACTGCTCGGTCTGTTAAAGCTTTTTTGGCAGAAAAAAATATCCCCCTGTTGGATTGGCCGGGTAATAGCCCTGATATGAACCCCATTGAAAATGTGTGGGAGCTGATGAAAAGAGAAGTGGCTAAAGATGTGATTACCAACAAAACCCAGCTCCTAGAAAAGATTATTCATGTGTGGAATCATCATCCTCAAATGCAGGAGACAGTACAATCTTGCATTGATAGTATGCCGCGCAGAATTAAAGCTTTGATAGCGGCTAAAGGTGGCTCAACTTAATATTGACTTTTACTAACATTAATTTCACTTTTCTTTAAAACTTAATAAACTTATGCTTTTCTAAATTAATGCTGTTTTATTTATGTCAAATAAATAGGTAATTGATTGGATAATATAAAAATAAAAAACAAATCAATTTAAAATAATAAAACGGTACAATATCACTCGGTAATTAATATTTTACATGAAATCTTGCAGTGCGTCTAATAATTTGGCCAGGGGACTGTATATATATATATATATATATATATATATATATATATATATATATATATATATATATATATATATATATATATATATATATATATATTTTTTTTTTTTTTGTTGAGTCTACGGTTCTTTGATCTTGGTATATATACGAGGCTGGTTTGAAAAGTCCGTGCAAAAATAAAAACTACTTATGTGTTTGGGGTAAACCTTTTTTATTTTTCGACATAATCTCCTTTTAGGCTTATACACTTCGTCCAACGATGTTCTAGTTTGTTGATCCCTTCCGAATAATAGGATTTGTCCAAGTCTGCAAAATATCCATTAGTGTCTGCAATCACCTCCTCGTTTGAATAAAATCCTTGTCCCGCCAGCCATTTCTTCAAATTGGGGAACAAATAGTAGTCCGAGGGAGCCAAGTCTGGAGAATAGGGGGGATGTGAAACGAGTTGGAATCCTATTTCCATTAATTTTGTGACTACAGCTGCTGGATGTGTGCTGGTGCGTTGTCGTGATGGAAAAGGACTTTCTTGTGGGCCAATCGCGGGCGTTTTTTCTTGCAGCTCGGTTTTCGAACGGTCCAATAACGATGAATAATATTCACCTGTAATAATTTTACCCTTTTCCAGATAGTCGATGAGGATTATCCCTTGCGAATCCCAAAAGACAGTCGCCATAACCTTTCCGGCCGAAGGAACGGTCTTCGCCTTTTTTGGTGCAGATTCCCCCTTGGTAACCCATTGTTTAGATTGTTGTTTTGGTCTCAGGAGTATAGTAATGTATCCATGTTTCATCCACAGTGACGAAACGACGCTTAAAGTCCTCCGAATTCTTCTGGAACAGCTGCAAACCATCCTTGCAACACTTCACGCGATTCCGTTTTTGGTCAAGCGTGAGCAATCGCGGCATCCATCTTGCGGATAGCTTTCTCATGTCCAAATGTTTATGCAAAATATTATGTACCCGTTCAGTCGAGATGCCCACAGCACTAGCAATCTCATGCATCTTAACTCTTCTGTCATCCATCACCATAGTGGATTTGATCAATGATTTCTGGAGTCGTAACCTCCACAGGCCGTCCAGAACGTTCAGCGTCACTTGTGCCCATATGGCCAGTCTGAAAATTTTGAAACCACTTATAAACTGTTCTAATCGAAGGTGCAGAGTCACCATAATGTTTATCAAGCTTCTCTTTAGTCTCCTGAGGAGTTTTGCCTTTCATAAAGTAATGTTTAATCACCACACGAAATTCTTTTCGTCCATTTCTTGAAAATCACTCGACTTCCTTGATTCACACGAATGCCAAACACAAAGAAATAGACCAATATGGCTGAAACTTGGTGTGCGTTCATTCAAGAGATGCTACTAACTAAACATGATCTCGATACGCGCCGGTGGTGCCATCTCTCGGACTTTGCACGGACTTTTCAAACCAGCCTCGTATATATTTTTTATAATTTACGTGTTCTTGGAATTAAAACTATTCTTGGATCTGTTACATATTTATTGACGTTTCGACCTTCGGAAGAGGTCTTCTTCAAAATTTGCTCTAAAAGATGACATTAGAAGAATTCAATATAGATAAGTAATTAATCAGTTTGTCGTGTATTTCGGGGTTAAAATATTTGTAGCTTTTAGTAGTTTTTATTTTAAGATACTTAACTGTATATATTAATGAGGGCCTTACCTTAGAAAGAAGTTCATTGTATACGGTGTTAATTTTAAATCACTATCGAAAACACATTTTTACTTTCTACAAACAAACCATTTAACTTGAAGGACTTTATATGACTGGTAGGTAGGTACGGTTTAGGTTATTTACATCTGTTTTTTCGTTTATTGCAGTGGGCGTCATCTGAATGTGTACGGATTCGAGTATTTCTCTTCTCTTTTTTTGTATTTATTTTGGTGTTGATAGTTTTAATGTTTTTGAAATCAAAGGTATGACTTTTATTCATTTCATGATTCTTAAGAGCTGTACTGTTTTTTTTTTTGTCGTATTTATGGCCTTTGATTCTATTTTCTAGATATTGGCTTGTTTGCCCGACGTATATTCCTTCGCAGTTATTACATTTGATTTCGTAGACCATGTTACTTTTTTTTATTATTTGGGGTTTTGGTTTTAAGCCTGGAAAAATTGGATGAAAGCAGATGACGCAACAGAACTTATTCTAAAATCGATGTATTTCCAATACGAAAATAAAATTTACGAACAAATAGATAGGTGTGCAATGGGAGCATCTATTTCTAGCGTGATTGCACAATTAGTAATGGAAGACTTAGAAACTGATATCATACCAAAATTAAACTTCAACATTCCATTTTTTTACAGATACGTTGATGATTGTTTGACCGCTATACCTAAAAACCAAATTAATTATATCCTACAAAAAAACGGTTACCATAAAATATGCAATTCACATTCGAAACAGAAGACAACAATAAGATAAATTTCTTAAATGTAACTTTACACCACAATAATGAAAATATAAAAACTGAATGGTATACTAAAAATACATGGTCTTCTAGATACCTTAATTATGAATAACATCAGCCGAATTCCCAAAAAAAATCTGTAATCATAGGTCTAGCAGATAGAGCAATCAAGCTTTCTGACACAGAATGCAGAGAGAGTGCAATAACCAAAGCTAAAGAAGCATTAACACTTAATAAATATCCGATGTACCTTATAACCAAAATCTTCAAACTACGAATATGTTACATAACTTTTACAATACCGTAATAAGTAAAAAACCAACTAACAACCATAAAACATATATTGCTTTACCGTTTATAAATAGACTATCCCAACCACTCAAAAAACTTTTTGAAAACTACAAAAGTCGGTTATGTCACAAATCATATAATCTGCTCTCTTCCAATTTTTCTAGGCTTAAAACCAAAACCCCAAATATTAAAAAAAGTAACATAGTCTACGAAATCAAATGTAATAACTGAGAAGGAATATACGTCGGGCAAACAAACCAATATCTAGAAAATAGAATCAAAGGCCATAAATACGACAAAAAAAACAGTACAGCTCTTACGAATCATGAAATGAATAAAACTCATACCTTTGATTTCAAAAACATCAAAATTATCAACACCGAAATAAAAACAAAAAAAAAAAAGAAATACTCGAATCCTCCCCCCCCCCCCCCCCCCCCCCAGCAATAAACGAAAAAAACAGATGTAAATAACCTAAACCGTATCTGCCTACCAGTCAGTAAAGTTAAGTGGTTTGTTGTAGAAAGTAAAAATGTGTTTTTGACAGTGATTTAAAATTAACACCCCATACTATGAACTACTTTCTAAGGTAAGGCCCTCATTAATATATACAGTTAAGTGTCTTAAATTAGAAACTACGAAAAGCTACAAATATTTTAACCACGAAATATACGATAAACTGATTAATTACTTATCTATATTTAATTTTTCTAATGTCATCTTTTTAGAGCAAATTTTGAAGAAAGCCTCTTCCGAAGATCGAAACGTCAATAAATATATAACAGATCCAAGAATAGTTTTAATGATCTAATTCCAAGAACACGTAAATTATATATATATATATATATATATATATATATATATATATATATATATATATATATATATATATATATATATATATATATTAGGGTGACCGCAAAAAATCGATGTCGGAATTTTGTTCGTCTGGACCCCATAAAACGATTCCCCTTTCCAGATATTGAGATAGCCGAAATTTGAGCTCGATTAAACGACGTTAACCCGTGCCGCTCGTCGCTCGAAGTTTGAAAAAATCCAAATTTTTGGCCAAAAAGCTGACATATGGAGCCATAACTCCAGAACGGTAAATAATAGAAACACGCTTAATATCTCAAAAGAAAGCTAATGTTGTTCTTCAAAATTTATATTCTATATATAATTGTTGTTATTTTAAGTCAAACCGAGTTACAACAGCCTTTAGCCCCAAAAAAACGTGACTTGGTACCAGTAGGAGCCAGTTTGGGAGTATTCTAAGAATTTTACGGGTTTTTTACATAATGTGTCTCGGAATTAACATTTTTTTGTTAAAAAGTATTTTGGAACTCAATTTTCAAACATAAAGAACCTTTTGTTCAAATTTAATCTTTTATTATATGGGGATTACCTGACTAGTTTTACCAAAGAAAGACCCGTTTGACAGGTAAAAAGGAGGGTGAATCTAATTTCTATTTAGGGATGGTGATTTTACTTCAGCGTACAACCGACCTTTTATTTATTCAGTTTTAGTTTCTAAAGTGCCTTTGAGCTGGTTAGATCGAACAATTATCTAGTGAAGATATTTTAAGACACTGAAGAGGACAGCATCTACCAGGAACCTGAGAGCTTGGAGGAAATGGACATCCCTGAAAAAGCTGCAGAAGATCCAGGACCATCTGAGAGCAAGAGGATGAAAGTTTCATTTGCACGGGGCGTTAAAGAGATTTTAAACATGAAATTGTCCATTTTATTAGATCGATGTAAGGTATCCGACAGAAATGCCACGAGAATTTTAATAGCTACTCTAGAAGCACTAAACCTTGACCCTCTTGAGTACAAAGTCTCGAAAACTTTATTACATGATAGAAGGCAAATGTTCAGAGAACAATATAATAAAAAAAATTTTGATAAAGTAAACATTCCTGAAAAAGAGCCCGTGGTTGTCCATTGGGACGGTAAACTTTTACCGGGTGTTTTAAAAAATGAACAATGTGAGCGAATAGCTATAGCTATTTCATATGGCGAAAAGGAACAACTGCTGGAAGTTCCTGTAACAGCAAACAGCTCTGGAGAGGAGCAAGCCGTAGCCGTATATGAATGCCTACATGAATGGGGTCTTCCCAACACCGTCAAGGCGATGTGCTTCGACACTACAGCATCCAACACGGGAAGACTCAAAGGAGCATGCGTCATATTGGAGCAAATGTTAGGAAGAGAATTGTTATACCTAGCTTGCCGTCACCATATCTTGGAAATTCTGTTAAGAGGCGTATTCGACACAAAAATGGATCAACCACTGGACCTCATCCAGACATTTTCAAGAGATTCCTCACTGCGTGGCCCAAGATAGACAAAGGAAAATACGACACAATTATCAGTGACAATCTAATACAAAAGCAGCTAACTCCAGAAGTAATTGCAAATGTTACTGCTGAATTCGAGACCAAATTAACTGAGAGCCACCCCAGAGATGACTACAAGGAGCTATTGCAGTTGGTTCTCGTATTTGTTGGATCACTAGACGGCAATGTTGTGGGTTTTAGAACTCCAGGAGCCATTCATCACGCTAGGTGGATGGCAAAGGCTATTTACTGCTTAAAAATGTTCAGTTTTTTTCGTCGTCAGTTTAAGATGTCTAAAGAAGAAGAAAGTTCTGTGCGTGCCATTTCTGTTTTCCTAGTTAAAATTTATTGTAAAGCTTGGTTCAATGCTCCAAAAGCTCATCTTGCAACAAAGCAAGATTTAGGTATTTTGCATAGTCTGTTAGACTATAAAGAATGTGACAACGACGTTGCAGAAATAGCCCTGACCAAATTTTCGAACCATTTGTAGTATTTGAATGCAAAGTTGGTGGGATTTTTATCGTTTTTTTGATCCCACCATTACAGACGATGAAAAGTTGTTAATGGCTAATAAATTGCTCAGTAGCACAGATAAACCATCACAGCACGCTAGGGTTGTAAATCCAAAAGATAGGAAAGAAAACTTAAAAGAGGTAGTTGATGGAGGATTGGTAAATTTACTTACCAAAGAAACGTTTACATTCTTTGACCAATTTAATATAAAAACAGATTTCCTAAGACAACATCCAAACACCTGGCCTCAAAATAATGACTTCCAAGAAGGATTGAAAATTGTCAAAACATTAAAAGTAGTTAATGATATGGCTGAGTGTGGTGTTAAATTAATAACCGACTTTAACGATCTTCTGACAAAAGATGAATACCAAAAGCAATATGTCCTGCAAGTTGTAAGTAAATGCCGAGCATTATATCCTGACGTTTCAAAAACTACTTTAACAAAAGCTCTAGAATAGATTAGATAACTATGTAAAATTATCAACTCATGTAGGTACTACGTCTGTATCTTTTCTGTGTCTGTTTTGTATGTATTATATACCTAATTTTTATATTTTAAAATAAAAAATGTCATTAGACTTATCAGTATTACTTGTTTTTTTATTATATTTCTACTTTAAAAATCACTCCAAAATATACCAAAAAAAAGCAAAATTTATCACTTAATAACAAAATATACGAAGTATGCTCCTAGTGGTACCAGGTCACGTTTTTGGGACTAAAGGCTGTTGTAACTCGGTTTTTGACTTAAAATAACAATAATTATGTATAGAATATAAATTTTGAAGAACAACATTAACTTTCTTTGAGATATTAAACGTGTTTCTGTTATTTACCGTTCTGGAGTTATGTCAGCTTTTTGGCCAAAAATTTGGATTTTTTTCAAACTTTGAGCGACGAGCGGCACGGGTTTAACGTCGTTTAAATCGAGCTCAAATTTCGGCTATTTCAATATCCGGAAAGGGGAATCGTTTGTGGGGTCCAGACGAACAAGATTCCGACATTTTTTTTTCCCTCTCTATGAGATCTGGTCACTCTAATATATATATATATATATATATATATATATATATATATATATATATATATATATATATAATATTTAGAACGTTATAATCTCCATGGATAGAAGATATCAAGAATAATTCAATAGAAACTTGAAAGAACTACTTAGAGGCATTATTCAGCAATTACTAAGTGGAAAACCCTAATATTGACGTAAAAAAAATGACCCAAAGGGGTTCAGAAATTCCTGAATCTGAAATAAAATCTGCGAATGATGCTTTTTAAAAAAATATCTAAAGAGCGTTCAAACTTTAATGACCAAACCCTATTTTTGCTTCATTAAGGGACCTGTTACTAGACTCACATTTTTATAAAATATGGCCCTAAACTTTAAGTTTTCTTCCTACTCTAAGTACTGTACGTGTACTAATATCGTGTCGTCTGAATATTAATGCTGCAGTAGACCAACCGTCCCCTCAGAAGTCTGTTTTTTGCGATATAAACCATGAAGGAAAAAATTTCAGAGAGTCATATTTTCAGGAATTCAATACCCACAGAAAGCAAATTTAAAACATAACAAACAAAATAAGAAATTAAATACTGTTGATTTTTACAACATACTCATCTGAATAAAGTAATCTTAATTTAACGATGGCGTAGAAGAAACTGAAGAATTTACGAGAAGGTCTGGCATTACTTTGTTTATTGTTTTTTAGGTGCTGGCGTCATGAACGTAGCTGGTCAGTGAAAGTTCAATAAATAATTATATTTTTGCGAATTCCTTAAGTACATTGAGAGGTGAAGAAAAATTGAGAGTTTTTAGTACTGTTTACTGTTAATTTAGTAATTTTTTCTTTTCATGGTTTGCCAAAAGGGTTTCGAATATGAAATTGATATACGCCGTAATTTATAATATATATATATATATATATATATATATATATATATATATATATATATATATATATATATATATATATATTAAAATTTTTGTATGTAAATATCGATTCAAAGCTAATTTTCAAAGAAGAAAACCACCCTTATACAACATAAAATTCAATCAGAATAGAATTGAAAACGAGCCCACAAAAACTCTATATGAGAATCGACTAGAAGAAAAAATCCCCCCAACCCAATAACAGAGAATGACCAAGTTGATGCAATTTGGGAAATAATAAAATCATACATAACAGAAAGTGTAAACGAAGCACTAGGGACGAGGAAAGTAAATAAAAACGGAAAAGAGAAATGACAAACTGTGGTTTACAAATGATGTGAAAATACTAACAGAATTAAATAACCGGTCAAGTGCAAGTTGAACTTGCACAATTAGTGTTTCCGTACGTTGATTGTTTTTGAAATAAAATTTTTGTTAGGGTGGTATAAAATGATCAGTAACTTCACAAAACACACCCCAAATGAGTTTTCAACAAAGTTTGTTTTCCAATCTTTACTGAAAACTGGTGACCTTGAAATTTTGTTTTTTTATACAGTCCCTGGCCAAATTATTAGACGCACTGTAATTTTTTAGTAATTTTATGTTTCTTAAGAGTTTTTATGCAATAATGGTATATTTAAACTACAATATTATTGATTTTTATTTAAAAGAATTGTTGTAGACCACATATTTGTATTTATTTTTAACATATGGCAACACTGTGTTGACAAAGTGATACATGAACGTAAACAAGTACAAACCTGTATCAGTCGCGATCGGAATCGAGTCAGGTACGGACGTGTTTCTGTGGCTTTATGGACTGTGATTGTTTGTTTAACAGTTTTATACTACTCAGTTATTAGTTTATTTTGTATGCAGTGTTTTAAAAAAGTAATTGGACTATTTTCATTATGGGTAGAAAAGGCGATCTTTCACCACGTAAAAAAAGCTGAAGTGAAGGCCCTTGTGATTGCGAAAACATTTACAAACCGAGAAATATCACGAAGATTGGAGGTTTCTGAAGCTAGTGTACGACGCATAAAAAAGAAAATTGAGTCAGGGAAGGAATTAAGCCCGAAAAAAAAGAAAAGATGCGGTAGAAAACCAATTTTCACTCCACGGTCAGAGAGATGTTTGAAGAAAATTTGTGTAGAAAACAGATTTGCTACCACAAAGGTAAATCACAACTCCAGGATGCTAGCGTAAATGCTTCTGAGCGCACTGTTCGAAGAAAATTGAAAGAATTAGATTTTAAGGCCTATCGCCCCCCCGCCAGGAAGCCCAAGTTAACAGCTGCAATGAAAGCAAAGCGCCTGAAGTGGGCCAAACAATGGCAAGACAAAGATGTGGACTTCTGGAGATCGTAAGATACAGCAATTTAATCAATAATTGATACATTATTATCATTTTCAGTTAAATAGAGCAAATAAACATGGAAGTTTATATATTTTTTCCTATTTTTGACAGGTCTGCTTCAGTGACGAAAGCACATTCGAAATTTTGCAGAATAAAGCTCAGTATGTGCGTCGTCGTCATGGAGAAAAGTTTCATCCTGATTGTGTCATCCCGACGGTTAAACATCCCACCAAAGTGATGATTTGGTCAGTCATCAGCGGCAAGGCACTGGACGTCTGTACGTCGTCAAAGGAATAATGAAGCAAGATCAGTACAAACAAGTATTACAAAATCGGTTGATTCCGCAGCTCAGAGAATGGTTTCCAAATGGGGAACCATTCACTTTCATGCAAGATGGAGCTCCCTGCCATACTGCTCGGTCTGTTAAAGCTTTTTTGGCAGAAAAAAATATCCCTCTGTTGGATTGGCCGGGTAATAGCCCTGATATGAACCCCATTGAAAATGTGTGGGAGCTGATGAAAAAGAGAAGTGGCTAAAGATGTGATTACCAACAAAATACAGCTCCTAGAAAAGATTATTCATGTGTGAAATCATCATCCTCAAATGCAGGAGACAGTACAATCTTGCATTGATAGCATGCCGCGCAGAATTAAAGCTTTGATAGCGGCTAAAAGTGGCTCAACTAAATATTGACTTTTACTAACATTAATTTCACTTTTTCTTTAAAACTTAATAAACTTATGCTTTTCTAAATTAATGCTGTTTTATTTATGTCAAATAAATAGGTAATTGATTGGATAATATAATAAAATAAAATAATAAAAAACAAATCAATTTAAAATAATAAAACGGTACAATATCACTCGGTAATTAATATTTTACATGAAATCTTGCAGTGCGTCTAATAATTTGGCCAGGGACTGTATACCAGATAGGTTATTAAAGGTAATGATAATTTTTCGTTCAATCTATACCCCCGTGGAGAATATTCCAGGATTTTTCAAAATTTTTTGATCAGTGCTGTTCAAGATAAGGTAGGGGACAGCGATTTTTCACGATTTTTTAAAAGTAATACGAAGAAAAGTGTGCGCAAGTATTACATTATTTATATATTTTTTACTCGTGTTTTCACAGGCTTTCATTTGACACCACACTCGATAACCTAGTAAAAAAAATTTTTTTTCTCTTCCGATTTCACCCCTCAAAACGAATCCCTTAAGTCAAAATTTATGTTGCGGTGATATAAAATGATCAGTGACTTCACAAAAACACACCCCAAATAAGTTTTCAACAAAGTTTTATTCCAATCTTTACTGAAAATTGATGACCTTGAAATTTCTGTTTTTTTTTTTATATAACAGGTAAATTATTACAGGTAATGCACTCGTGATAATTTTCGTTCAATCTACGCCCCGTGGAGAATATTCCAGAATTTTTTCAAAATTTTTTGATAAATACTTTCCGAGATAAGGCGGGTAGACAGCGATTTTTTTCGCGATTTTTTAAATTAATACAAAGAAAAGTGAGCGCTAGTATTACATTATATATATATATTTTTTACTCGTGTTTTCACACAAGCTTTCATTTGACACCACACTCGATTACCTATTAAAAAATTTTTTTTTTTCATTTCCTATTTCACTCCCCAAAACTAACCCTTAAGTCAAAATTTAATTTTCAAAACTACATGGCTGTGATGAGGCCATCAATTCCTATATTGCTACCAAATTTCAACTTTCTATGACAAGTAGTTTTCGGAGAAAATCGGGTGTGACAGACGGACAGACGGACAGACGGACAGACGGACAGACAGACGGACAGACACCGAAGTGATCTTATAAGTGTTCCGTACGGAACACTAAAAAGGAAGCCTATCTTAAGTGCAGAAATAAAAAAACAACAGAAGAATATGAAAATTATAAGAACGTTAGAAACAGAATTAACGATGCAATAAAAGAATTAAAACAAAACGTACTTGGAAAAATTCTCCTGTTAAATGGAAAACGACCTATACGGAGGATAGAAAAAGTCTGAAAAATGCTTAGGAATACAAATAAATAACATTACAAAGGAAGAATGGGCATCCTATATGAAGAACCTATACAGAAACCAAAATGAGGACGAGGCAGGCCCACCCACAGATGAAAACTTAAAAGAAACATAGAACGAAGGGAGTATAACACAAGAAGAAATACACGAAGCAATAATAAAACTAAAAAACACAAAAGTTCCCGGACCCGACACAGCATTTCAAATGAAATGCTCAAATACGGAGGTCCAGCACTAGAAAAAAACAATAACGACACTATTCCAAAAAATTGTCTCAAACCAAAAAACCCCAGAAGAATGAAATAAGGGCAATAACCTTATTAAATGTTACACGTAAGTCACTAACAAAAGTAAAGGGTGGGCCATCTATCGGTTTAAATTTGAACCACCGGTTATTTCGAATCTGGCAATACTTATGTCATTCTATTCTGTCACAAAATTCAGTATATTATCTCAACTGAACGAAATGAATCGATTTATGCTTGAGCAACGTTGGGATTTATTGGAAATTTATTTCCAAAACAAAGACAATTGGTCGGAAATTGTACGAAAATGTCGTACAAAATTTGGTCGCAGAGAAGGACCAACAGTGCCCGGTATACACAAGTTTATTGCTAAAGTTCGTGAAACTGGTTTCATTGTTGATGCGCCAAGACGTGGGCGTGCTCGTACAGTGCGTATACCCGAAAAATATCGAAGCTGTGGACGGCGCAACCATTATGGTCAATGGAGACACCTATCGCACCATGATAACCGATTTTTTTGTGCCCGCTCTTCATGGTATTGATGTGAACGATGTTTGGTTTCAACAGGATGGTGCAACTTGCCACACATCTCATGCCACAATCGATTTATTGCGTCAAACGTTTGATGGCCGTTTAATTAGCCGAATGGTGATGTCGATTGGCCGCCAAGAAGCTGCGATTTGACACCGTTGGACTATTTTCCTGTGGGGGCGCCGTTAAAGACAAGTGTTTTATGCCGACAAAACCAGAGACAATTGAGCATTTGAAGGCCAGCATTCGTGATGCCATTGCCGAGATACGACCCCATACACCGAAAAAGTTGCTCGAAAATTGGTCCGATCGAATGGGTACTGTGAGGCCAGCCGCGCAGCCATATGAATGAAATAATATTCCATCTCTAACCGGAACAATTGTACTTCACAACAAAAAAATAAATTTGGCAAAATTTCAAACCGTTTTTGTTTTATTGTATTTTTAAATTTAAACTTTTAAATGGCCCACCCTATATTAACCAATAAAATAAAAAATAAAACTAAAATAAGCGAAGAACAAACAAGGATTTCAGACAAAATAAATCTACGATTGATGCAATATTTATCGTACGACAGGTATTTGAGAAATCATTAGAATTTAACAAAACCCACTATAACTTTGTCTAGTCGATCTTAAACAGGCATTCGATAGAATACAACTATCCGACGTTCTATCAATACTCCAAGAAAAAGAAAATGCCATATTAAAGTCATAGAACACCTAAATAAGATTAACACCACCCGAATAAAAACAGACCAAAGATTATAACATAAGAAGTACAAATAAGGACAGGAGTCCGACAGGGAGATAGCATGAGCCCAGTTCTGTTTAATCTAGTAATGGACAAAATTATAGAAGATGTGAAGAAAGTTGACGAAGGATACAGAATGGGACAAAAGGCAATACAAATACTGTGCTATGCCGATTACGCAATATTAATGGCAGAAAACGAGGACGATCTGCCAACGACAGTTATATAGATCTCAAACAACAGCAGAAAAATACAATATGCAGATATCAGTAGAGAAGACGGAATCAATGGTCATATCTAAGGAACCCACTAGATGCAAACTAATAGTATATGATAAACCAATTCAGCAAAATATGCGTTGCAAATACTTGGGACTCGAAATATCGAGCTACAAAAATCTACACCAAGAAGTTCGACCACAAGCAAACAAAGCCGCAAGAATTTCTGGATGCTTGAGAGATCTCATCTGGAAGAATAAGTATATATCAAAAGAAAGCAAAGTTCGTATTTACAAAACCACCGTAAGACCAGTACTAACGTATGCAGCAGAGACCCGGGCAGAAACTTCGAAAACAAAATCCATACAAATAGAAGCGAAAACGTTAAGAGCTATTAAAGGAGTAACCTTAAGAGAACAAATAAGCTCAGTAATAAGAGAGGAACTCAAAGTACAAGATATAGTAAGGTTCATAAGAGAAAGACGTCGACAATGGAGGGATTATGTTAATAGAATGCTGGGCAAAATGGGCCAAAGACGAAAGACCAAAACACAAAAAGACTTTTTCTAGCCTACCACCTAAAAGATGGCACGAAAGCTGGACTTCCACATCACAAGAAATTCAATAAAACAGAACAAACAAGACATAGTCTTAGAAGAAGAAGAAGAAGACATTTTTAAAATTCAATCTTGTTTCCAAACTCAGAATATAAAGGGATTAGTGTTTATACGGGAAGCTTTCTTACTTGAAACATTGTTTTAGTATGCCATAGTTCCCTTTTGCAAATAAATCATATTTGAACCTTCTGAAATTATGTGGTTTAACGTAAAACAACTTTAAAATAGGCAAAAAGCCCATATTTAAGCAGTCTACCCACTGTTCTCTTATTCCCGTTGGTCCATCCATCCCGAGACGCGTTTCGCCGCCGTATCACGGCTCATCAGTCGGGCTAGGATCGACGAAGAAGAGAACAGAATTTTAAGTACTTTCTTTACCGTAGTACTAATCTTACCGTTCTAAAATTATTTAAATGGTGAATTTCAGTGATTCATCAAACAAGAAATCATGACAATCTAACTTATAATTTGTTAATATTGTCTCCATCTTTGTTTTGAAGTTAAAAATATTACATTTTATTAGTATTTCGCAATGCTGTTCATACTTACGGTAGAAATAGAGTAAAAAATCTTGAAAATATTCAAGTATGGATGGAGGAAAACTCTCATATTATTGTCCTATCCAAGTTATAATTATAATTTTAAATAAAACTAGTACTATTAACGACTCGCTTATTGATATTTTTGCATCCCAATAGGTGAGTGAGCAGAAATGGATGAATTAGTTAGCCACTAAAATCACAAAATTACAATCCCCTGTAATTAAATCTGCTTCAAATAGAGGATATATGATAGACGGTTGCTTGTATTACAAGATGCAGGAATTTTGAAAATTTATTCTTTGACGGACTAACTACATTTTTAAGGTAATTTTTTAAAAAAGTCACTTATGAAGAGTTTCATATAAGCTCTATTTAATCAAAGAACTTTATTTAGATTAGAATACTATAGCCCGGTAAAAGGCATGCTTCAACATGGAGTGCACCAAGTTTAACCATTTAAGCAGTTTCCAAATAATTATTAGGATGCTATTGATATGAAATATCCATAGATCTGCCCTTCCGTCCATTCTTCGGTTGGTAGGTTGCAAGCAGGGTAGACGGTTGTGTCTGTTTGTGCACTGCAGCCTCTGGACTTATTATACCATCCCCTCTTGGTTACTAGGGCGTTGTTCCTTTAAGAAGCTTTCTTAGCTTCCTTTCAAGGCCTTCATATGGCAATTTATCGCTACGACGTAGATGTCCGAATGGTTTTATTTCTGCTCCGAGTTAAAGCCACACATTTATTCAGGATGTGCGTAGAGGTTACTGCCTGTTCATCACATAGTCTGCATATCGTCTGACCATTGTGGTAATCCATTTTCGGTAAGTGTTTCCTCACGTATCAGTGGCCCGGTCCCGCCACTAGTTTGGTTTGGGCCCTTGTTAATAAATAATGTTAGTTGTTAGTTTCTTTGAGGGACTGTCAATTAGGTCCCTTGCATTTCTATGGCCATATGTTGCGAACCAATGATCTAGACGTTGCTCATATGACCATTTGTTAATTGTCGTTTTTACTAGCTGTTTTGGTATAATAAACGCTGATTCTGGATATCTCCGTGGTTTTGTAGCTCCGAATCCTGCTAACTCGTCCGCTTTTTCGTTACCTTTTATCACCGAATGTCCTGGAACTCACAGTAGTTTAACCCTGTTGTTTTTGGAGGATACTTCTAACAGGTCACGTTTACACTCCATCGCAATCTTGAATTTGGCCTAATAGTTATCTAAAACCTTTTTAGTAGCTTGACTGTCTGAGAGAATATATGTTTCTTGGTTGTAGTAGTCCCGTGTAATATTCTCGTGAACACGTGCTTTTTATTGCCTGAATTTTGTTGCACTTCTCTCTAGTATGAATGTTCGTTCATCCTTTACGGGCATAAAGTAGGGACCGGGAAAAACAAGGGATAATGCACTTAAGAGTTATTCATAATTTGAAATCCCGGAATGTGACTTTCTATTCAATAATAATTAATAAAAACATCATTTATAGCAACAACAAATAAAGGAATAAACTTGTATCTAACCAGCATTTAGATGAACGATTATATTTAATTGTGCAAGTAAGTGCTTCTATATTTAAATAATCTTCGAAACTATATAAAATCAAAACTGCGCAGTTTTAGAATGTTTTATGTATTCATCAAACTTTAACCCTTTGAGGACAAGTGGTTACCACTGATAACCACCTTTTAAAAAATTATATTGTAGCTTTCCTACCGGTTTCTCCAGTAAACCACGATGTTAAATTGTTTGCCTAACGTATCAAGAAGTCTAATCTAGCATGCTTAGTGTTTGAAATGTCCACCAGCGTTTAGTTTGACATTTGTAATTGCACGTCGTAGGTAGTTGTGAGTTTTGCAGTACCAATTAGGCTGTTATTTTTCTTATAGCTGGTTATTCTTTAAGAAAATGTCCGGTAAGTACTTAAGATATATCTATTTACTACATATGAATATATATCAAGTGCAATTTTTGTTTTGCTAAGTTTATAAATAGATTTATTTGTGGTGGTTACAAATGCTAACCACTAGGACTATATGTTTTTTTTTTAGTGAAAGTGTTTTTTTTTTTAAGTGACGCGTATTGCTATTACTATTATGCATAATTTTTCTAATTTTTGTTTGTTCATTTTTTACAGGTTCCAAAAAAAATGTTGGTCTTTTGGCGAACTTGAAGCAATGTATAGCACAGATGTTTTCGCGATTTTGGATGAAATTCCCAGTGACTGTGAGTCCATTGCATCAGATGTGGAGCAGTACTATGGACAACGAAGCCCCCATAGATTATTTACTTTATGATGGAAGGGATGAACACTTTTTGATATAGAAGATATTCCATTCATTTTCGAAGATAATGAGCAAGCGAAAGTCACTAAAGAATGGGACAGTGAGGATGAGTTACCGTTAGAAGTAATTCGTCAAGAAGAACTTAGAAAAAAAATCAGTTGTTTGGACAAATGATGTCACTCATGCAACACCGCGTAAACCAATTTGTGTCTCAGGCAGGGCCTAATGTTTCCTGACAACGTTGAACCTCCTACCGATATGTTTTTGTATTTGATTCCTTTTTTTCCGGATTGTTTCATATCTGAATTGTTTTTCAGGCAAATTTGTATGCCTTACAAAAAAATGGTGGCAGCAACTACTTTATTCCAACCACCAACAAAGAAATAAAATCATTTTTGGTTGTAAACATCAGCTAATGAGCTTGAAAAAAGTGCCAAGTTATAGAGACTACTGGTCCTCGAGAGAAGAACTTAGGGATTATTTTATAAGTTCTGTTTTATCTCGTGACAGATTCACCTGGCTTCTAAGTAATCTTCACGTAAATGATAACTCAGTACAGCCAAAAAAAGGTGAGGCCAATTATGATAAATTGTCCAAAATCAGGCCATTACTTTCTAAATTGACACAAAACTCTTGGCTCTGCTTTGAATCCTGGTGAATTTCAATCAATCGATGAATCTATGATCAAATTCAAGGGGAGAAGTAGTCTTCGCCAGTATATGCCAATGAAGCCCACGAAACGAGCCTACAAGGTATGGATTCGGGCTGATTCTACTGGATTTGTATCTGAGTTTGAAATTTATACGGGGAAAGTTGATCAGTCAGTTGAGAAAAAATTGGGACATCGCGTAGTAAAAGATCTAACAAGGGCTTTAGTTGGCAAGCACCACAAAGTATTCTTCGACAATTTTTTCAACTCTGTAGAATTGCAAAGAGACTTGTTAGCTGATGGCATCTATGCATGTGGAAACTGTGCGTAAAGGAAGGAAATATTATCCAGAGCTCAAAGTGGATAAACACATGAAAAGGGGCGACATAGATTGGAGAGTTTCTACAGATGGATTAGCAGCACTGAAGTGGATGGATCGAAGAACCGTTTTTGTTTTTAGGAAACTATCATGACCCATCCATCATGGAAGTTGTCTCTAGAAAACAGAAAAATGGCAATACAGAAGAAATCCCATGTCCTGTTATGGTTAAACATTATAATGAACATATGGGATACGTAGATCGATTTGACATGCTGAAAAGTATCTATGAAATCGATCGAAAAGCCCACAAGTGGTGGCACCGCATTTTTTTTTTTTTTTTTACTTTGTAGATGTTTGTGTTGTGAACGCGTTCATTTTATTTCAAAATAGAAGTGACTCACGATGTATTACATTGAAACAATTTCGTGTATCGGTTTTTTGCTCGAGGATTAATTGGTGCCGTTAATTCGATTTAAAAAAAAAAGATCAGCAGAACAAGCACCTAACAAATACAAAAAAATCATTCCCACTGAGGTACGTCATGATCGTGCTGCACATATGCCTCTTAGATGTGGATCTCTCAGATGTGCTCATTGTAGCACAGCGAAGCATGTGCATCGAACGACCTGGAAATGTTCAACCTGTGATGTTGGTCTCTGCCTCAATAAGGAGAGAAATCGCTTCTTTTAAATTTCACGAAAATTAGTTTTGAGTGCATTAATTCCTAGTGGTTAGTGCTAGAAACCACATCCTGCAGGATAATTCAGGATATTTTTTTACGTGAAATGAACTTTTACTTTGTTTTTGATGTTGGTTGAATACATTTTTTCAAAAAAATTCTTCATATCTTTTTTTTTTTTTCTCCGGCCTCAAAGGGTTAAATAATGGTTAGAAATTACATCAAGATTATACATTCGCCTTTATACCTTAAAAGAAAAATGAAAGCCTACTGATAATGTCAACTTTCAATTTCCTCATTTTCATATAATTTGAACCCCGTTTTATTCGTTCCGTTCGGAATCTCAGAGGCTACTCTTTATTTATTAGACCAGTCATCGGTGGCAAACAGCTGTATAACCTTAGATATACGGATGATACTGTTATACTTGCAACATCAATACAAGACCTAGAATCGATTATGGAGCGTCGTGAAATCACTACCAAAAACTATGGATTGGCAGTTAATAGAACGAAAACCAAAGTAATAATTGTTAGTCGTAATAAAGATCTGTCGCACATAAATAAAATTGCTGGTTTTACTGTTGTAGATTATCTCAACTATTAAAGATCCCTCATAACTAACAACGGTGGCTGTAAAGCGGAAGTAAGAAGACGTTTGGCTATGGCTAGAAACTTGACGATCAAACTCACTAAGATCTGAAAAGATCCAGCTGTCACACAAAGTTAAGATTGCTACCTAGCCTTATATTCTTTATAGCAACTTACGCATCGGAAACATGAATCATTAAACAAGCTGACAAAAGACGAATCGATGCGTTTGAGTTGTGGGCATATGGAAAATTCCTCAGAGTATTATATACCGAAAACCAAACTAATGTATCTTTTTCTTAAAGAGCTTAGTATAAATGACTAACTTTCAAATATAATTAGTAGATAGTACCTTAATTATTTTGGTCACAAGGTAGAAGATCAAGGGGACGGTTTCCAACAAGATAGTTCGGCCAAGTAAGATCTCTTCTTGATATAGGTATGCACGAGTCAAGACAGGTCGCGCAGGATCGGGATGCCTGGAGAATTGAGGTAGCACTATGCAGTGTCACTAATACTCCTACTGGTGTGAAAGGATTGAGAGAAAGAGAGAAATTAGTCATCCAGCCAAAAATTTCAGTGACCAAGGACAAGTAGAAAACAGTGAAGTAAATTAAAAGTGTAGTTATTTCAATAACTGGTTATGTCTGATTTTTATAACTTTTCTATGATATATATAAAATACAACACCTCTCTGTCTGTCTGTGTGTCCATTAGTGCGTCTATCAATGGAGAACCACTTATCCGATTTACTTGCTTTTTTTTAAAAAAAAAACATGCATATGTTTTCTGGCCAGGTTATAGGCTATATTTTATTACGTTAGGTAACATAGGGAATAAGCAGTGACGATAATAGTGAATAAAGTCGGAAAAAAGTTTGCCGCTAGCTCGTTCTCTTGCAATACACTGCCTAAGCCATTAAATAAAGAATATAATATATAAAATGCAACGTCTCTCTGTCTGTCTGTCCGTTAGTGCGCTTATCACTCGAGAACCACTTATCCGATTTATGTGTTTTTTTTTTTTTAAAATTTGCCCATTTGTTCTCTGGTCAGGTTACCTATAATCTTCTGTAATATATATATATATATATATATATATATATATATATATATATATATATATATATATATATATATATCGGATCGGATCGGATATCGGCTGCTCAGGCGAATATCCGCAGACAGCAGGAGGTCGTTCAACTTAACAAAGACCCGGAGGAAATTCTATCTTGGGATGACAGTAACCAAGTGGAATTTAACGCTACAAAAACCCAGGCGGGCAGTTTTTTTCTAAAAAAGTTAACGTTGCTGAACCCGACATGGTTATGTCAGGGCACTCCATTCCCCTAGCATCGTTGCTCAATTTGTTGGGCGTTAGTTTGGGAGCAAATATGTCCTGGCATGAACATGTTGCAGGCATAGCAAGGGGAGCTTCTCAAAAGTTGGGAATATTATTTAGAACCAGAAAGCTTTACACCCCACAACAACTGTTAATTCTTTACAAAGCCCAAATTCGAGCAACTATGGAATACTGCTCCCACGTTTGGGGCTCCGCTCCCAAACATACACTGCATTTGTTTGGATTCTGTTCAGAGAAGAGCGGTCCATCTGATTGGGGATCCGCAATTGACTGGCGGCCTTGATTCGCTGGAATATCGAAGAACGGTTGGCGACTTGAGGCTGTTCTACAAGTATTTTCATGGAAAGTGTTCGAAGGATGTAGTCCGCTTAATTCCTCCCAAAGCGGTGCATGTTAGAAATACACGTCGCGCTGGTGCTTCACATCCGTATGAGGTTCAGCTTGTTACTCCGCGTACAACGCTTTTCAAGCAATCTTTTATATGGAGAACGTCATCCCTTTGGAATAATTTGCCCAGCGCTGTGTTTCCCACCGAGTACAATTTACAGCGATTCAAGAACAACGTGAATCGCTTTTTTTTTTCCGCACTCATGCCGCTCCTGGGGTGCTTTTGACTTCCCTGCAGCACGTGTGCTAGACCCATAAAAAAAAATAATGCAACGTCTTTCTGTCTGTCCGTTAGTGTCCATAGTGACTTGAAAACCACTTATCCGATTTACATGTTTTTTTTTTTTTTTTAATTCATACATTTGTTCCCTGGCCAAGTTAATATAATCTTCCATAATATATATAAAATGCAACGTCTCTCTATCTGTCTGTTTGTTCGTTAGTGAGCTTATCACTCGAGAACCACTTATCTGATTTACGTGCTTTTTTTTAAACATATATATGTTCTCTGGCTAGGTTATAGGATATATTTTATTACGTTAGATAATATCTATAATATATATAAAATGTAACGTCTCTCTGTCTATCTGTCTCTTTGTCTGTCCGTTAGTGCGCTTATCACTGGAGAACCACTTATCCGATTTACTTGTTTTTTTTTTTTTTAATTCATACATTTGTTCTCTGGCCACGTTATCTATAATCTTCTATAATATATATAAAAATGCAACGTCACTCTGTCTATCTACCTGCCTGTCTGTCTACCTGTCCGTTAGTGCGCTTGTCACTGGAGAACCATTTATCCGATATACGTGCTTTTTTTTTTTAAACATACATATGTTCTCTGGCCAGGTTATAGGATATATTTTATTACGTTAGGTAACATAAAGAATAAGCAGTGACGATAATAGTGAATCAAGTCGGAAAAAAGTTTCTTGCAATACACTGCCTAAACCATTAAATATGGAACAATATCATGTAGCAAAGAGTATAATATATATATAATGCAACGTCTCTCTGTCTGCCTGGCTATTCGTTAGTGTGCTTATTACTCGAGAACCATTTATACATATGTTCTCTGGCCAGGATATAGGATAGATTTTATTACGTTAAGTAATATAAGGAATGAGCAGTAAGGATAATAGTGAATAAAGTCCACGCGTGCGGAGCCGCGGGCACGGCTAGTTAAGATATAAATTTAGAAAATATTCAGCTATTAAATGCTTTCTTCTTTATTAGCAAAACCTATACACTTCTCAAGGTTAGACTTTTAATGATTTTGAGTAAGCCAGTGAACCAATTTTTTTTTAATTATGCAAGTCTAATAACACTACACATGTGGTCGATTGTTTGGTAGTCTACAGAGTCAATCAATTTTTAAGATAGGGTAGATGTGTGATGGCTTTTTAATGTAAATTTATCGAAGCTTGGTTTAGATAAAGTTCAAACTAAAACAGTTTGTCTCGTTTAAGAACCTATTCGTAACATTATTTAAACATAGAAATCGAAAAGAATAAATGCGAAAACCAAGTACTTAAATCAACAGACTGGTTTGTAGCGACTGATTAGTGGACCAAGTAATTGAAAAAATTACTGGGTATCAGATCCGGTGTTCGGCCAAATTACCTATATTTCCATTTAATGATAATGATTTGCTAACTAGGTAAGATTCGATCTTTAATTAACTATTTGGGCGAAAGGTAAATTCACAACGTTTTTTGTATTTTTGACATTAACATTGTTTAAATATTTGGCATTTAACTATAAATCGTTTACTGGTCTAGAGGATTAAAAATTGACAATCCAAAAATGAAGAAATCTAGAATAAAATAATTTAAGTAAAACAGATTTGATTGATTTAAGATTTATAAGGTTCATTTGCTATACAAATATTTAAATCAGTACAATTCTAAACTCAATAAGTTTCTTAGTCTATTGTTAGATCTCTGATGAGCGCTAGGTATCACCACTGCAACACTGAGACTGATGGTCATCAGTCCAACGCTTTTCTAATATTTCTATACCTCTTGTGGAAGGATTTGTTTTTGCTTAAGTTAAGTGAATGGTAAAAACAACCATTTTTTTCTTTTACTGGTGAACTCCACATTTTTTTTAATATATCAACATGTT
>CM032449.1:212809054-212844054 GCA_019049505.1 Pachyrhynchus sulphureomaculatus
GGCCAGGTCTGCATAAAATAGGCCTACAGCAGCCAGAAATGCAAACTGGTATATCTTACTGATTTCTTGCGCTAGTAGGTACTGGGATAAGTACTTTGAGTTTTATTCTTTTCTGTGCCGATCCTAACGGACTGATGAATCGTGACACAGCAAAACGCTTCCCGAGATGAATTGATAGATGACAGAACAGGAAATAACTGCTGAAATATGGACTCTGTTCAATTTTAGCAGTTGATATTGATTTTTATGTCCATGTTATAGAACCATAGAGGCGGCCATAGCATAGTGTCTGCTTTCTACGCCAGCGACCCGTGTTCGTATCTCAGCTCGTGAAATAATAAAAAAGTAAAAATAAAACAAAATAAAATTTACAACAGTGGCAAGCCACCTGTAGTGTCATAACGAGGAACATCCTCTCACCTTGATCGTTTGGAACCGGCACCCCCTTTGTCTATGGAAACAGTTAAAAAAGTCACCAACCACAGGCCACAAGTCGAGAGGGTTGCCTACGTCCGGATATAGCAATTCAAGAAGAAAGAACCCTAACAATTGCGGCTGCCCAGCGGTAATTGTTAGCATGGTAATTGTTAGCAACTCGCTAAGCAATTTCTGTGGCCCTAAACATTCTCAGACAAAATTGGCTTTAAAAACTAGGCTAGTGTATCTTACTGAACAGTATGTCTGTTTTAAATATTTTTTTATATTTTTTGGTTTACCCTATAAAAGAACAACGTGTATTCGGTTAAATCCTAAATATAATATAAATATAAGAATATATCAAGGTCTGCAACCACTAGAGCCACAATTAATGCCTCGCGATTTTTTAAACTCTTAGCCTTCCGTAGTACAAGTATTGTTTTTAAGAAACCTCGCATTTTTTCAGATGGCAAAGTCAAATGAAAATAGACCTGGACCGTCACACGAGTGAAATTTATGTATATTTTTTTTTAATATATTTTTTTATATCTTTTTTTATATGTATATATATGTATGTATGTATGTATGTATATATATATATATATATATATATATATATATATATATATATATATATATATATATATATATATAATGTATATGGTATATAATATATAATATATATATATATATATATATATATATAATATATATATATATATATATATATATATATATATATATATATATATATATATATATATATATATATATATATAGATATATATATATATATATATATATATATATATATATATAATATATATATATATATATATATATATATATATATATATATATATATATATAGGTATATATATATATATATTGATAGTATATCCATTTATTATATATATATATATATATATATATATATATATATATATATATATATATATATATATATATATATATATATATATATATATATAATATATATATATATATATATATATATATATAATATATATATATATATATATATATATATATATATATATATATATATATATATATATATATATATTATATATACACAACTATATTATCACATATATACTATATATATATATATATATATATATATAATATATATATATATTATATACATATATATATAGTATATATATTTATATATATATATATATATATATATATATATATATATATATATATATATTATTATAAATATATTAAAATAATATCTCAAGTCACATAACGTTTTTATTTCTTTCGATTGGTATCATTATAGCATCAGATATAATTATTAAATTTTCTTGCAAAACTTCTGCATTCATTGCTGGAACTCACAATTTTTTCAAAATCAACAAACTAATGGTCTTTTGTCGTTTATAGGTCCCGGATCTGCCCGAACTGACATTACCTTTTGGGTATATGGACCGGCGCGAGCTGCGTTGGTTCGCTGGAAAAATGCTCCATTATGCACTTAATAAAAAACAGCTCTGGAGGGACCCCGAGAACCAGCCACCCTGGTGGCCATCGGGTGTCCCTTGGGCATCGCTGAATAGCGATAAGCGCTCGGAAGATGAGAAAAAAAAGTAAGTATTTAAAAAAAAAATTATCTTAGAGGGACCGGAATTTAGCGATATCAGTTGTGTTGTCTATATAAAAACCATTATGTTGTAACATTCATTTTTTCCTAGATTTTAAGACCATGTAATGTTACTGAATTTTCACTTCAAATTGTACTTATTTTCATTTTTTTTTTTTTTTTTTTGTATCGAACGGTATATTAATCAGAGATTCCAAGCCGTTCGGTATATTAGTGTGCTGTGCGGGTTTCTGACCGAATCTATCGATACGCCGGGATTGGTTGAAAATGTGTATCCGGATTTTTGGTTCCGGCGTCGCGATATTACCGAGAGAATGCCCACGGCTTATTTAAGGGTCCGTAGGACAGGAATCGAGGCGGAGTACCATCAAGCCGTAGCCAGGCTAATTTTCATCGGAGCCGCCAAGTAGGCTTCCTTCGACTGAGCTGCAGTAAAGGCTCATAACAACAATCATGAGAGCTAAATAAAGCACAAGTCTTTTTAACGAAAAGCCGTAGTGGGCTCTCTAAGTGTTTACTAGAAAAGTGTGAAATCGGTTGTGTTCCATCGAAGGCTTCGAAGCCGGAATAAGAACAGTAAGTTACCAAAACATCCTTCAATAGACCTATCCCTGAGTAGTGCCTTAACAGCAAACTGACTAAAAAGTGAAGTGAAAAGCACTATTCTTCGTCTTCGGGGGTAGTCAGAGTTTAGAATTTAAATGTCATAACTACCTGTTAGGCTAAAATTTTTTGTAATCCTGTAAAACTGCAAAGGTTAGAACTTTTTATTTTAAAAACATGAATAAATTTTCTTTTTGTTGATTAAAGCTAGTGTCTCACTGAATACCTATCTTACTTTTCAGGATAAGAACGGCTGTACCAAACTGATTTTTTTATTTATCAACAGTACACCCTTTCAGTATTTTTTCATTTTTTTAGCTGAAGGTAGATCATTTCTATTTTAAAATGAATGGTGCCCAAAAAGTCGTACAGCTGAGGTTTCTTTAAAAATAGAAAATAATTCCAAAAAGACGTACAAAATTATCTCTTACCCATATCTCTCTACCAAAGAAAACTGAGCTAGTGTATGTTTAATTTCTTTAGTTCTTTTAAAATCAGGATTCACTCGATTCATTATCAGAAATTAAAGCGGGGCTGCAAGAAAATTGTGCTCAAGCGTGGGACAAACAACTTCTCACAGGGTACAAAAAAAAAGGATGCCTCAAACTGAGGACAGTTTAACATGTTACAAAATAGCGCTGTCAACGCGGGGCTTTTGGAATTTTATTTTTTAAAAAAGTGTTCAGTGTACTAGCTTTCGAACAAAATAAAAGCTCTAACTTTTCAGATATTTTTATTTCATAATATTTATTAAACGAAACTACACTATAGCAATAAGACAAAAGCAGGAAATTTGTAGAATTATTTATTTCAATTTATCTGATGGTGGTATAGATATTTGAATTTTGTTAATCGACTCTAAGATAAGAGATCCCTACTTTTTTCTTAAAAGCTAACTTTATAGTTCAGATTAGCAGATGTGCTGGTTTACTTTAATTTTTGCAGTGTTAGATTTATTTTTGCGGAACCGAAGGAAAAAAATGTACTTTTTTTCACCGATGTTTTGCATGAATATTAAAAATACTTTGCTGATACGAAACGGTATTTAGAGATTTTTTATAGAAAATTCTTAACATATTTGGTAAAAGAATTTTAATACAAGGCGATACTTAGAAATTTTTTTTGAAATGGTCGAAGATTTTTTTAATGTTTGGTAAAGAAGTTTACATATTTTAAGTGCCTTTACATATTTTTTATTTTGACTATTGGGAGCACAGGAGAAATATTTTCACGACTTTTTAAACAATTCTTTTAAATTTTATTCATTTATCATGGAAGCCTTCAATTTTAAAGTCAATCACCTACTGGAATATGAGTTAGACTATGAACTGAAATCCGTCGTACTTTCTCAGAACGTCCGGTCGCGGATAAAAGAAAGATTCTAACGAGGATCTTAAGTAAAGAAATTAATGAGCCCGGAAAAACGATAAAAATAGGGGATGACACTCTGTCTTTTAAAGAAGAAGGCGAACGGCTGGTATCGAAAAGAGTTTAAATTCTATCCAAAACTTAATCGATAGTTATGACGGCGATCCAAATGATTCACTTGTACACCGGGTTAAGTCACGTTTATCGCATGTTGCGGGTCGAGTAGTACAAAGAATTCCCATGCCGGATGACGAAGAGGAAGCGTCGAAGTTTTCCAAATATGTTCAAGAAACAATAGCTACGTGTGTAACTCATGGAAGCAAATCTTGCAGAAAAGATAGCTCCTGGTCATGAGTTACCACAGTTGCCTATTACAACCCCAGTCATAAACGTACCAGCTCCAATCGTGAATTGCGCAGCCAGAAATATTCCTGTCAGCGAATGGCAATTGAAATTTAATGAAGACTCAAAGAGGCTCTGTCCTTTTTTTTGAGAGGCTGACTGAAATAGCACAAGCTAGGAAAGTATCGGAAGATGAACTTTTCAGCTCTGCTGTTGAATTTTTCACTGGCGATGCCTTCATTTGGTTTAGAAGCATAAAATCAAGTGTCAGCGACTGGCATTCCTTGGTAGATAGGCTAAAGAAGGACTTCTTGCACTGTGATGATGATGAAGAATTGTGGTCGGAAATAAAGAGGAGGCGACAAAAGAAGAATGAGTCCCACTGTGATTTTTATTGCCCACATGGAATCTTTATTTTGTAGGTTGTCCATCAAGCCTTTGGAAAGTACCAAAGTTAAATTTATACGGAGGAATATTCTGCCTAGTTTCGTCAATCGGTTAGCTCTACTAGATATTAATTCAGTAGCCGAACTCGCCGGGTTATGTAGAAAACTTGAAGAGTCCGATTATTTGTTGGAAAAGAGCAGACCAAAAAAGCGAAACTAATATACATCAAGTAGAGTAATAATCCAAATGGCCGAAGTGGAGTCTCGACAAATAAGGTTGGGAATGTTAAATCGGAACCCTAGGAGTAACCAGAAAACGGGTAAAAGAAAAGATAATGACTCTAAAATTAGCGACACTGCAGCTAAAGTGAACGACAAGCCGGTTTCACCTAAGGCAATTTTCACGTGTTGGAATTGCACAGGTCCGAATCACACTTACCAAAATTGTACAGCACCAAAGAGGGTATTTTGTTTCAAATGTGGAACAACTGGTGTGAGACTAACATCATGCCCCAAATGTACAAAAAACGAGTAAGGACGGTATATTACCGAGGCGGATACCCTAAGTCCCACAAAAAACCTCTAAACATTCGGCTAAGTTACAAGCTCACGTTAGCAGTATAGCCCCTAATCCAAAAAGTTCTAGAAACACGGATGGACAAAAATATTCCAATAGATCAGATTGGACTAAATGGTTACAAAAAGTTTCTGATTTTTTTAAGTCTAATAAAAATTCTCCTTCTCAAGTTAAAACTCCTGCTTCTCCAAATGGTCACATGTCTCCTTTATTCGTGCAATAAATATTCAGATAACAGACCGCATATCAAGATAAATCTATTAGGTGCCCATTTCTCGGCTTTATTTGACTCTGGTGCAAATGCCTCCGTTATAGGTCAGAATGGTATTAAAATTTTTTTAGTCGTTTAAGTATAAAAATATGCCATGTCAAAAATAGAAGTGTTACCACTGCAGATGGCAGCCGTCTAAAAGTTTTAGGTACGGTTGAGTTGCCGCTAGTCTGCAATGGTCATTGTTTAGTAATCTCTGCTCTAGTAGTACCTTCTCTATCACATACTTTGGTTTTAGGATGTGATTTTGCACAAAAATTCGGAATTTTAGTAAATTTTAAAGATAATTCGTGGTATCCACAGTCCCTAGAAGTCAACTCTCAAACAAGTTTTAAAGATTGTTATTCAGAAAAGTTCTTTAGAAAACCTTTTCTCGCGTCTATGTACCCTAGACGACCTCTCGCGGACGGAACGCTTAAAAGCAGAAAAAGTAATAAGCTCTTTCAATGAAATAAGTAGTAAAGATAGGATAGGCCGAACGAATAAAATCACCATGTCTATAGATACGGCTGATGCCAGTCCTGTAAAGACAAGGCCCTTCGCCATGTCTCCTTATATGTCAAAAGTATTAAATAAAGAGTTAGACGAAATGTTGAAACTCGGAGTGATTGAAGAATCAAACAGTCCCTGGTGTTCTCCAATCTTATTGGTGAAAAAGGCCGATGGACAGTATCGTCTGTGCTTTGACGGAAGAAAGCTCAACGAGGTCAGCAAATTTGATAACTATCCATTACCGAACATCGACAGAATTTTGACATCACTCAGGAATGCTAAGTATGTATCCTCGATAGACCTTAGAAAGGCTTTCTGGCAAATTCCTTTAGACAAATCCTCTAAGGAAAAGACCGCTTTTGCAGTAGTAGGCCGAGGTCTATTTCAGTTCGTCACTATGCCGTTTGGTCTAAAGAACGCTGCTCAAACTCAGCAACGTTTAGTGGACGCTATATTTGGTCCGAAATATGAGCCACATATTTTTACCTATCTAGATGATATTTTAGTAACATCGGAAGACTTCGAATCGCATATTCGCTTACTTAAAGAAGTAGAAAATAAATTGAAAGAGGCCGGACTGACGATAAATTTGAGCAAATGTGATTTTTTCAAAACTTCTCTAAAGTTTTTAGGCTATATTGTAGGCTCAAATTCCTTGCGTACCGATCCGGATAAAGTAGCAAGCATGGTTAATTATGCGAGACCTACTAATACTACGGAAGTTAAGCGCTTCGTAGGAATGTGTTCATGGTATAGACGTTTTATTGAGAATTTTTCTACCTTGTTGTCACCTATTAATGATCTTTTGAAAGGACGAAAAAAAGGACAATCGATAGATTGGACAAACGCAGCAGAAAAGATCTTTTATAAAGATTAAAGAGCTATTGGTTTCAGCTCCAATTTTATCCCAACCAGATTTTTCCCAACAGTTTTATATTTCTAGTGATGCTTCTAATACCGGTTTAGGGGGCGTCCTAACACAGAAAATCAATGGTGAGGAAAGAGTGATAGCGTATGCCAGTAGAACTTTATCAAAGGCTGAACGTAACTATTCGGTTGTTGAAAAAGAATGTTTAGCAGTACTCTTTAACATCGAAAAGTTTCGACCTTACATAGAAGGTGTTCCTTTCACGGTCATAACAGATCATTATAGTTTATTGTGGCTTAATTCTATTAAAAACCCTAGTGGCAAACTAGCGCGTTGGGCGATTAGGCTGAGACAAACATACATTTAATTTAATTCATAGAAAAGGAGTCCACAATGTTATTCCTGACGCTTTGTCAAGAATCCCAGATCATACAGCGGACGAAAACAGTCTTAATGCAGAGATTGGCGTAAGAATTGATACAGTTGACATAGATCGCATTGACCCATGGTACGACAATTTACGGCAGCAAATTAAAGAATTTCCTCAAAATTTTCCGCAGTGGAAGGTGGAAAATGATTTCGTGTACAAGTTTATCCCAAACCAGTTGCCTTTAAAAAGTTAATGTACCCGAGTGGAAAATACTAGTTCCTAAACCACAGAGAGAGGAAATTATAGACATGTGTCACACTCCTCCTACTTCTGGTCATTTTGGCTTTTATAAAACTCTTCACAGGGTTCAGGAACAGTATTATTGGCCAAAAATGCGTTTTGCGCATAGTCGTGACATCGTAAAGTTTGTGAGGACTTGTGAAGTATGTGGAGCGCAGAAATCTCCAAATGCACTACCTATGGGACTGATGGGAAAAGAGAAAACGGTTAATTACCCTTTTCAAGTCATAGCAGCTGATCTAGTAGGCCCATTCCCACGTTCAAAAAAGGGAAATAAATGGCTTCTCGTGGTTTTTCTTGCTGGTTTACAAAGTATACCATGCTATTTCCTTTGAAAAAGCTCTAAAGCTGGATATATAGAGATAATTTTGGAAAATAATGTCTTTCTAATCCACGGGGTCCCATCGCTCTTAATATGCGATAACGGTACTCAGTTTACCTCTAAGAGTTTTAAGAGCTTAAGTGAAACTTATGGTTTTAACATCCGTTTTAATCCCGTGTACTCTCCCCAATGTAATTTTGTTAAACGTAATAACCGAACAGTCGGGACCGCTTTAAGAAGTTACGTTGAATCACATGACACTTGGGATGGCAATATTTCCAAAATTCAACAAGCAATAAATACCGCAAGACACGAAGTAACAGGGTTCACACCGTCTTTCTTAGTTTACGGCAGACTTATACCTCTATCTGGATCGTATTATAAAAAATTTAGATTTGGATGTCAATGTTGACAGCGAAATAATTCCGGGTAACAGGGGTGCGTACGCCGAAAATTTAAAGGGTTTAAAAGATATTTTCACCGACGTGCGTAGTAGGATACATAAGGCTTATGAACGGAACAGTAAGTCTTACAACCTTAGAAAAAGGGATTTTTGCTTTAAAATAGGTGATCACGTTTGGCGAAAAAATAAAATTCTTTCCAGTGCAGCTGATAAATTCACATCTAAGTTGGTACCTAAGTATGTGCAATGCGTGATTAAAGAAAAGATTTCAGATTTAGTTTATGGTTTAGTTAATTTAGATGGGACTAAAATAGGAACGATGGCATATTAAAGACTTAAAACCATTCAACAGACCTAACCCTAGTGAAAGTTTGTCAGAAGAAGAATAATTTATATTTACATTATCTTAATTGCTTAAATTTTTTTTTGATGTTGCTCTGTAGAGGTGACGACCTCGTTTTTTTTTTTTTTGACTATTATAAAAGTTGAGCAGAGAATAGCTTACTTTTATTGTTTAATGCTAAGGTTTTGGGTATTGGCCATATCCCAAACTTAGGTTGATTGTGGTTGATGTTTAGCATCGACTCAGTTTTGCGAGCTTGCGAAAGAGTCACACTCAGGATATATCATAAGACTGGTATGGTCGGTGGTCGCGGGATTTGATTTGCTTATGACCCCAAATAATATCCAGTTCTTGACACTTGGAAGCGAAATTTTTGATTAGAGGCAATCCAAGGTGATCTTGAGTTAGGACAAGCGCAAGATGTAGCTCGTGTTGTAGTGTGATGTAGAGTCAAAATTTTTATGAGCAATTTCAAGTTTGTTACCCGAGTGGGTGTATTTCTATTACCTTAGTGGTATATGTTGGGTGCAATTAAGAGTAAATTGATTTTGGTTTATCCAGTAAGTCTAAGACTTGGATTATTTTGATTTGGATCTTCTTCTGAATTGACAAACTGAGGGTACTTTCTATTTTTTTCAGAGCCGTTTAAACGTTACCTTTGAGTCGCTAATTTTTTAAAATTTTTTGCATGGACTCATAGGCGTATGTTGAGTTTTTTCGGTTTACTATCAGATTGATAGGAAATTGAAGTCCTGCAGGAGAACTAAAGGCTGATCATTTACAGGAGATGAGAGCAGAGTAAGACAGTCGTTTCACAAAGAATGATCAAAATCTGATACCGAGATGAGAACCTTGTCAAGAGAGGCTAAGCGCAGTGAAGGAAGATTCCTAACCGAATTTTTAGATTTCCAAGAGGTAATCTAGAAGTTTGGGCTGACAGAAAACGGTTATGCCTGATACCTGTAGCAGTTTCTTCTAGAGGCTATTGTCTAGGGAGACGATTAACACCATGATCGAATATTTTAGCTGTCAACGATGTTTTCTTCTTGTTTTGATTAAGCTGGAAAAGCTCTTGTCGTCTTCAAAAGTTTTGTTGCGTTGCCACCGAAAATTTGAGAAATTTTTGCTTCATGTAGCTTTTTAAGCTCATTTTCGTTTTTTTAAAATTTCCTTAGAAGCTTGGTTAAGTCAACCTTGTAAACCTTTTAGGTTGTATCCCATGAGTTATCTGTTTTTACAGGCTGTGATGCACCGGGTGCTAACAGATGCCGTTACGACGTTTGGCAGGGAGTTAGTCTTCCTGAGGAACAGACTGATTGGAAGGGTAGTCTATGGGGGGTGAACGTTTGACCTTTGGGACCTTTAGGGGTTTTGTTACCCAATGGTTATTTCTATTTGAACCAAAGGAGAGCCTAACTACTGTAGTCGACCTCAGCTCCAATTAGCCTATTAGTGGTGACAGGCTGTTGGCAGTAGTGTGTTTCGGAACACCCTATTGATTAAATTTTTTTTTGACTTATGGTGGTGTGGTAGACACCGTTTCAGTTTAGTGGATGCTATAATCTACTCCCTTTTGTTGGTGGACACTAGGGTCACCAATTCTGTATTTTATTGTCTCCACCATTCAGTATATCGTGGTGAGGTGTTTGTCTCCTGTTATGTGGGATGGATTGAATGTTTTTCGTTGTTGTTCTAGGGCGAGACCAGTACACGAGGGTTCTTCATGCAACTTGAAGAGGCGCAATGCTGGTTAAGTTTTATATCTCTGTATAGCAACCCTGAAGAATGACGGAGGGCGTTTTTTTCGGCTCATGTTTCTAGTCAGATTTGCCACTTTGGTGCGATGTGCCGAAGATTTGATTAGCTTTTGCTAAGAGCTTTCACCAAGCTCAGTATGGAGTTATCATAACCAAGAGTTTGGGATTTGAACTCCTGTATATATTTCTGTATATATTTCTGTATATATTTCTGTACATATTTCGGTGTATGTTGGTTGCCTGAGGGCATGTGCTCAAAATGCGTGATTTTGAGTCGTTTTGCTTATGGACTCCTATATTTAGGATTATGACTTTAGGGAGGTCCTATTTCGAGACTTGCTGTCTCATATAGTTATGTTGGGAATGTTTCCTTGAATGTTAGTTGTGCGCAGACTAATCATTCTGTTCTTAGTGAACATTGCTTTTTGAAGCAGGATCATTCAGTTTGGTGAATTTTAGCTTTTATAGCTATTCACTGTGTTTAGAGTGAATTTTAGCTTTTATAGCTATTCACTGTGCCTATAGTGGTATTGTTAGCTTTTATAGCTGCTCACTATGTTAATGGCGAGATTGTTCTTTTAGAACGCAGGCTTTGTGTAGTCGAGGACTATTTACCGAGTGTTTTCTTGGCGAGGAGCCGATGTTTTTTCCGGCGATATGCCAGAGTGTTTTCTTGGCGAGGAGCCGAGTTTTTTCTGGCGATATACCAGAGTGTTTTGTTGGCGATAAGCTGACGTGTTTTCTGGCGATCAACCAGAGCGTTTTCCCTAGCGATTTTAGCATGTCTAGATGTCTTAGGACGTCGACATTGCGCGATAGAGTGCGATTATTTTCCGAGTGCGACTAGTAGTGATACTAGATTTAGAATGTTCTCTTAGCGATGAGCTAGAGCATGGATGGCGATTTTTCCCGAGCGTTTGTCTGGATATTTATCCAGATATTTTTTTTTTTGGCCTTGTGCTAAATGGTCTGACAAGACTTTTTCTTTTTAGTGTAAGTGTTTGCACTAGAATCGTTTTTTTTTATTTTTTTTTTTATTTAAGAATTTTTATAAATTTCTTTTGCTGAAATAGAAAATTTTCAGACAATCCTTAAAATATTTTAAGGGGGGCGTTCATATTTTATTTCAGTTCACTTTTTTTGATTTAGACAAGAGTCTAGACAAAGTTATATTTTTTGTTTTGGTAACAATAACAGAGCTGATTCTTTTATATAAGAAGACCGCGATTGTTATTTTGGAAAGGTATTTCTTATGTTCATGCAAGGATTTTTATTTGGTTTTTGATGTACTTAACCTTAGTGTCTAATTAAGTTAAGTCTAGTTATAAGATTCTTGTGATCATGCAAAGATTTTCATTTGGTTTTCATTGTACTTAATATTAGTGCTTAATTGAATTAAGTCTAGTAGTAAGGTCCGCAGTTTGTACTTTTGTTTTAAGTTCTGACCTTAGTATTAAGTGATAGTGTACCACTTTGTACCTTTTCATAAGTAGCCTAAGTTTAATAGACTAGTGTAGTCTATTTCTTTTTGGAAGGGGGTAAATGTAACATTCATTTTTTCCTAGATTTTAAGACCATGTAATGTTACTGATTTTTTTCACTTCAAATTGTACTTATTTTCATTTTTGTATCGAACGGTATATTAATCAGAGATTCCAAGCCGTTCGGTATGTTAGTGTGCTGTGCGGGTTTCTGACCGAATCTATCGATACGCCGGGATTGGTTGAAAATGTGTATCCGGATTTTTGGTTCCGGCGTCGCGATATTACCGAGAGAATGCCCACGGCTTATTTAAGGGTCCGTAGGACAGGAATCGAGGCGGAGTACCATCAAGCCGCAGCCAGGCTAATTTTCATCGGAGCCGCCAAGTAGGCTTCCTTCGACTGAGCTGCAGTAAAGGCTCATAACAACAATTATGAGAGCTAAATAAAGCACAAGTCTTTTTAACGAAAAGCCGTAGTGGGCTCTCTAAGTGTTTACTAGAAAAGTGTGAAATCGGTTGTGTTCCATCGAAGGCTTCGAAGCCGGAATAAGAACAGTAAGTTACCAAAACGTCCTTCAATAGACCTATCCCTGAGTAGTGCCTTAACAGCAAACTGACTAAAAGTGAAGTGAAAAGCACTATTCTTCGTCTTCGGGGGTAGTCAGAGTTTAGAATTTAAATGTCATAACTACCTGTTAGGCTAAAATTTTTTGTTAATCCTGTAAAACTGCAAAGGTTAGAACTTTTTATTTTAAAAACATGAATAAATTTTCTTTTTGTTGATTAAAGCTAGTGTCTCACTGAATACCTATCTTACTTTTCAGGATAAGAACGGCTGTACCAAACTGATTTTTTTATTTATCAACAGTACACCCTTTCAGTATTTTTTTCATTTTTTAGCTGAAGGTAGATCCTTTCTATTTTAAAATGAATGGTGCCCAAAAAGTCGTACAGCTGAGGTTTCTTTAAAAATAGAAAATAATTCCAAAAAGACGTACAAAAATTATCTCTTACCCATATCTCTCTACCAAAGAAAACTGAGCTAGTGTATGTTTAATTTCTTTAGTTCTTTTAAAATCAGGATTCACTCGATTCATTATCAGAAATTAAAGCGGGGCTGCAAGAAAATTGTGCTCAAGCGTGGGACAAACAACTTCTCACAGGGTACAAAAAAAAGGATGCCTCAATCTGAGGACAGTTTAACATGTTACAATGTATATTGTTGATTTCCGCTGGTACTTTCAATGTAATAAACGAGAGATTTAGGTCTAATGCACCTTCCAGTTACCTCTTGTAAGAGATTGGGAGACATATATTTATTGACCAGTTGTGCTCTTAAAACTACCTATTTTTTTTTTTTCTTTAGATGAGCAGGAACGACGTTCTCAAGAATATTATAAGGAGATGCTATGAATTCCATAATCAAAAAGAAAAATTGAATTAAGGCTTAAATGAAAGTCAATCAGTTTATTTTTGTCGCTTTGTATTTATATTAAAAATTTTAATTTTTGTTTCACCAAAATGAAATTTGTAAACTAATTTTCCAATGATTTGGAGTAATTATTTGTTACTTAGCGTTGACTTAATATTTTTAAATGTTTTTTTCTTTTATTAAAAAAAACTAACAGGTTGTATAACCGGTATCTCTGACTGTGACCTTAAAATTTGTACTGCTTCGCGGTAACTTTTAGCAATTCGCTAACAATTCCTTTATCAGTCTGTGACCTTCAGGAGGCCAAGTATGCATAAAATAGGGCGACAACAGCCAGAAATGCAAAAACTGGTGTATCTTACTGATTTCTTGCGCTAGTAGGTACTGTGATAAGTACATTGAGTTTTATTCTCTCCTCTGTCGATCTTAACTGGGCTGATGAGTCATGACACAGCAAAACGCGTCCCGAGATGAATTGATAGATGACAGAACAGGAAATAACTGCTGAAATATGGACTTTGTTTAATTTTAGTAGTTGATATTGATTTTTATATTCATATTATAGAACCATAGAGGCGGCCATAGCATAGTGATTAAGGTGTCTGCTTTCTACGCCAGCGACCCGTGTTCGTATCTCGGCCCGTGAAATAATAAAAAATAAAATAAAATTTACAACAGTGGCAAACCACCTATAGTATCATAACGAGAAACACCCTCTCACCTTGATCGTTCGGAAGCGGCATTAAGTTGTAGGTCCCCTTTGTCTATGGAAACAGTTAAAAAAAGTCACCAACCACAGGCAAAGTTGAGAGGGTTGCCTACGTCCGGATATGGCACTTCAAGAAGAAAGAACCCTAACAATCGCGCTACCCAGCGGTAATTGTTAGCAACTCGCTGGCCCTAAACACACTCAGACAAAGTTGTCTTTAAAACTAGGCTAGTGTATCTTACTGAACAACATGTTTGTTTTAAATATTTTTTTATTTTTTGGTTTACCCTATAAAAAATCAACGTGTATTCGGTCAAGTCCTAAACTGAATCCTAACTCACAGACTATGTTATAGCCATCCTTCGCAGTTTTTCCATCGATATTTTTTCAATTAAAGACAGGCTAAATTGCAACCAAACAACGACGAAGGCATGTGAAAATAAGCGTTGCAAAATCTAACGGTGAAAACCTAACATTGGGAACGATAATGAGACGTAACTTACCGTCAGTCGGTCAGTTCGGGTCGGTAGTTGATTATTGTGTTTGTTTCCGTGACAGCAAAGCACTAATTTACATAGAAAAAGGTCTTTGTCGATGGACATTTTAAATTCAAATATCAAAGTTTTGAAATACGCAGTGAGAGGGCCACTCGTCATTAGTGCGGGAGAATTTGAAAAGCAGTTAGAACTGGTTGGTTTATGTTTGAATTCTGTTAATTTCTTTCTTTATTGTTTCTTGGATCACCCTAAATAGAAAGTTTGTACCACATATCAAGCGAGTATAGTAATTGCGAGGCAAAGAAAGTTACAAGAAACGGACATTGTTAAGCGTACCATTACTTTACTCGCCTAGGAATTATCCAACTCCTCTCTTACGTGGTCTTATCCTAGCAGTGTATCAATTAAATTCAAAGTGCAAACAATATTGTATATTATTTTTAATTTTTACCCGGAATTAGATAATGAAATGACACAATTAAAACATCTGGCGTAGAAAATTTTCAAAATTTGTTATGAAACTTCTAGTTAAACCACGGCAACTCATATATATCCAATTTGTTTTGTTTCTTCGTGACAACGATCTTATAATTTCTTTCGTTTTCTTCATTTCATTATGTCTTTAAGCTCGAATTTTTCCGTTATAAAAACAGAACCGCTATTTACTAGTATTTTTATTTAATTCCTTTTTCTATAAGGATTCACTAGTTTCAATACATTCAACGATTTTCATACCATCCTGTATATTAAATATTTTCCTAAAGTCTCGCTCAATTGACGTTGAACGTCGATGAGAATTACACCATGCAAGTGACACTGAACGTTGAAATTTTAAACATTGAAAACGCATCTCACTCTATCAGCAGCTATTCAAAAGCTGTGCACTGTACGATGCTACCATCTGTAGTACGCAGTCACACGTTTGGCTGCTTATTTTAAGGTCAACCGAATCGTTCTATTAACTCACGGCGTCGAGAAAAACATTTCGAGATCTTAAAACTTGAACGCATCCCCTATAACGATGACTGACAAACAAATTTACTCATTTTAACTTCCAAAATTTCATAAATTACTTACATTCTTTCCACTACACTAATTTTAAAGTATTTGTTATTTTTTCCTGAATAGTTACGATTACGATTTAAATATTTAATTTTTGAGAAACAAACTCTTTTTAATATTGACATTACTAGATTTCGTGGTTATCCAAAATGATAACAGTCACGTTGTGCCAACCAACCAAAAAGATACAATTAAAACATATTATATTTAATACCGAAGTTATATCATGAGTATAATTGTTTTATTTATAATCTAAGAACTCAGCTTTATCATTCATTCATGTAAATATTGATACATTTCTAGATAACATTTCATTTACTGATCGGTTATCATATCTAACACTTTGTGTTTCAACTAAACTACCGAAATATTCTAATTGTGACATAAAAGTGTCCTGAGATTGAAAGTTATGAATGCAAATTGCTTCCAAAACATTTACTAATAATTTTAATAAGACGCAAACCAAGTTTCGTGCTACATTCAGAATATTTTATGCAGTGTCTGAACTCTTTAATATTTTAGAACCTAAGTTTTCCGTTACAGCGATTTTATTACATTCGGTCAACTAAGAACGTGTCGCGCATTATTCATTAAAAAATGAATGTATTCAACAATAAAGGGTTTCCTTTTAAAATGCTAATGTTTCAGACCTCATCAGCGTCGATGTTCGGCTAACATCTTCGGGATATACTTTTTACGAGATTTTCCGCGTATTGTTTTGGCAGAGATTTCCAAATTGCCCAAATTTGCCGTGACAGTTGCTTTACTGTGTACACATCTTTACTACAAAGCTTCTGCTGATATATGACCACGCGTTCTCGATTAGGTTTGTATCGGGCGACTGGGATGGCCAATCTAATGTGACGCTACTGGATTCCCCTTTCCACTGGCTACACGTTTTTCTCCGATGTTTGGGGTCGTACCACCGTTTGGTAAATGGTACTAATCTGTAAACCTGAAGCATTTTTTTGGAGTTCAAATTGTAGGTAAAAATGCGCTCCCAAACTACATAATTCGTCTTACCAAACACGATCGAATGTCTGGAATATATCAAGTGCTACCACTAGAGCCACAATTAAAGCCTTGCGATTTTTTAAACTCTTAGCAATTCTAGTTCACTTGTAAATAATTTCTATAGACAAGGTGACGATGTTCGCAATGGTTTTATTCTACAAGCCATAATTGGAAAATTAAAAAATCGCGCTTTAAGTTTAATCGGAACACGAATTCAAGAATTAAAAAACTGGAAGGAAGTAAAGCATTTATTAGAATTAACTTTTGGTGATCAAAGAAATCTAGATTTCCTAGTTCAAGATTTGCTTAATTTAAGTATCAATAAGAATACAATTTTGACATGCGGTGTCAAGATGCCCGTTCTCTAATTTTTTCAAAATTGAATCCTTTAATTTTAACTGCCAAACAAAAAGTTATTCATATTATGAAGAACTAGCTCTAAATACATTTATCCGCAATCTTTCCGGACAACTCCAAAATAATATAAGACTAAGAAATCCATAAACCGCGAATCAGCAATATCTCTAGTAATTAAAGAAGAAAACTTCTTATACAGCCAAAAACAAAATAACACCCTTAATAATCCAAATTTCAAACTAAATTCAAAAATATTAGCTGCAAATCCTAAAACCCCTGAACAAAAACCCCAATATTCAAACACGAATCAATTTTTAAAATTATGTCCAATGCACCACCAACAAATTTTCAATTTTCACCATACTTCCCTTCAATAAGAGTAATAGACTCTACACCACAGAATCCGATAAATACTAACTTTCCGATACAATCATACCCTTACCCAATACGAAATCAAATAAGACCAAATATGAATTTTCGAATAAGGCCAATGAACTTCCGAAATATTCAAATTAGGCCAATGAACTTCCCAAATACTCAAATGAAACCAATAAAACTTCCAAATATCCTAATAAATGCACCCATCTAACATTACCCAGATTTCACGAAACCCTTTATATTAACAATGGAAGCTCCAAAACGTAGCCCTAGACGCAATCTTATCACAAAGTTCTATAGGATCAGATAAAATAATTGCATATGCCTCAAGAACTCTTAATGAAACAGAAACTAGATACAATACAATAGAGAAAAAACTATTAGCTATTTTATGAGCATGCAAGTATTTTAGACCTTACCTTTTTGGAAAAAGTTTATCTATAGCGATCAGCGACCTTTAGTCTGATTATTTAAATTAAAAGAACCAAACAGTAAACTATTACGTTGGAGATTAAAACTAGAAGAATTTGACTATGGTATGATATACAAAAAAGGCAAAATGAATACTAACGCCGATGCTTTGTCAAGAATAAGGATCGACGCATTCGAAAATGAATCAATGATAAGCAACCCTGAGATATTGATCAAGAACAATTTGACTCACTGGAATACCTTAAAAATTTAGCCCAAACTTTCTCAACGGATGAAACAAATCAACCCTCTACGTCAAAAACTAATAAGAAGGAAAAAATAAAAATACTATCGGATATACAAATTCGGCCACCCCGAAACCAACCCCCTACTTCACAAACTCAGCACTCTACTCAAAACCCAACTACCAACGATGGAATAAAAAATTACGACGAAATTATCAAGAATAAAGTGAACTAAATAATAGTATTACCAAATGCCTACCCCAAATTGGATATAAACATACGAACACCATAAAATAACAACGGTAAAAAAGGTTATCTTACAATTCTTGAAGGACTACACAATATCCCAAAAAATATACTGCATATATTTCCACATTGAAAACTTCTATAATCAATTTAATCGAATTTATTTGACCCATTTCTCCGAAAAAGGACCAAAGCTAATACGTTGTACAAAATTAATACAATTCAAGATAAAGAAAAAGAAATCATGTTAGTCAGAAATCACCATGAAGGAAAACAAAATCACCAAAGAATTAATGAAACCCTCGAATATCCTAACAGAAATTACCTGGTTAACTCATTTCAAAACTATATATCAGGAACAATTGGGGAAAGGCCAAAACAAAATGAAGAGGAAAATAACTGCATTGTAAATGTTGATAACATGAACATCACATCAGAAGAGACAAAAGTCACCCGGAATAGACGATATGTGTAATGAATTAATAAAGTACAAAGGACCTGAAATTACAGCCAACTTTCTAAAGCTTATTAACTCCCGAAATATACCAATGGAATGGAAAACCAGCATAAACATCCCAATATACAAAAGAGGAGTCAAAAACAAACCCATGAACTATAGAGGAATAACACTAATAAGATCTACTCTAAAAATAGTAACGAAATAACTCGCGGCCAAATCACCAACAAAATAAAACCAAAATAGAATCTGATAATGGCCTTACTAAGGAAGTGCTCATAACCACAGGCATCAGACTGGGTGACAATTTAAGTCCAACATTATTTAATATTGTCATGAATGAAATTATAAACGGCGTAAATGAGGTCGACGCTGGATGTTGTATGAGAAACGGATCCATAAGAGTCTTATGCTATGCTGATGGCGCTATACTAACAGAAAATGAAGACGATCTCCATCGGCTTCTGAAAAAATTTAAAACTACAGCAAAAAAATTCAACATGACTATATCAACAGAAAAAACACAATCAATAGTAATATCCAGAGACCCAGTTAGAAGTAAACTAGTGGTGAACGACAAGATAATCCATCAAGTTAAGAACTTTAACTACCTCGGAATAGAAATATCATGCAGCCGGAACTTAATTAAATATCAGGCTATCTATGAGATATCATCTGGCGCAACAAATATATGACACCAGAAAGTAAGTTTCGAATATACAAAACATGCGTTTAGACTTGTGCTCACATACGCGGCAGAAACGAGAGCCGATACCTCAACATTGAAGAGAATATTACGTACACTGGAAATGAGAACGCTGAGAAGCATCAAAGGAGTGACCCTAAGAGATAGGGTAACCAGCCAATCGATAGAAGAGAAATTTAAAATACAAGACGTTGTCAGATGGGTCACAACTCGGCGGAGAAACTGAAGGGATCAGATAGACCGAATGGGATCAAAGCGGCTAGTAAAATGGGCCCCAAACCAGAAACGCCGAGCACCCGTCGCCCAATAGAAAGACCACCTAAGAGGTGGCATGAATGCTGGACATTCGCATCTCAAGAAGGTTAAAATAAAACAAAAAAACTTACAGGACGCGTCCTAATGTAAGAGGAAGAAGAAATATATGTTTTTATTTAATTATTATGTCAATTAAACAATACAAGTTTATAATAAAATTTTGTTTCTTTTAATTGGTGTTGGTAAAACATAACTAGTGACCATTATACATTATATTTTTTCGAGCATATAGCAAGAAGCTGCTACATATACAGGAGTATTTTATTTGGAACATTATTTTTATACGGTTATAGTACTGTGGAAGAAGATTTACTTCTTTTCTAATTTGCGCAACGTCCTATAGTAATGAATACTATAAACTATTAAAAATAATATCTCAACTCACATAATGTTTTTTATTTCTTTCGTTTGGTATCATTATAGCATCAGATATAACTATTACATTTTCTTTCAAAAATTTCAGCATTTATTGCTGGAACTCACAATTTTTTCAAAATCAATGGTCTTTTGTCGTTTATAGGTTCCGGAACTACCAGAATTAACATTACCCCTGCATTATATAGACCAGCGGGAACTCCGCTGGTTTGCAGGGAAGATGATATAACATTCACAAAATAAAAACAGCTGTGGAGGGATTCGACGAACCAGCCGCCCTGGTGGCCACCGGGCGTGCCATGGGCGTCGCTGAAGAGCGATAAGAGATCGGCAGACGAAAACAAAGAGTAAGTATTAAAAAAAAAATTATCTTAGAGGGACCGGAATTGAGCGATATCAGTTGTGTTGTCTCTATAAAAACCATTATGTATATTGTTGATTTCCGTTGTTACTTTCAATGTAATATTTGTTATTTTCACTCTTCCTGTACAGGACGAGAGATGTAGGTCTAATACACCTCCCAGCTACATCTTGTAAGAGATTGGAAGAGAGATATTTACTGACCAATTGTGCTCTTAAAACTACCTATTTTTTTCCTTCTTTAGATGAGCTGGAATGACACCTTAAAAGAAATTATAAGGAGGTGCTACACATTTCATCATCAAGAGAACAAATTAAATTATGGCTTAAATGTCAATCAGTTTATTTTTGTCGCTTTATATTTATATTGAGATTTTAATTTTTGTTTTAGCAAAATCGAAACTAATTTTGCAATGATTTGTATAATTATTTGTTACTTAGCGTTGACGTAATATTTTAAAATGTTTTTTTCTTTTATTAAAAAATTAACAGGTTGTATAACCGGTATTTCTGACTGTGACCTTAAAATTTGCACTGCTTCGTGGTAATTTTTTAGCAATTCGCTAACAATTCCTTCAGTCTGTGACCTTCAGGAGGCCAGGTATGCTTAAAACAGGCATACCGCAGCCAGAAATGCAAACTGGTTTTATCTTACTGATTTCTTGTGCTAGTAGGTACTGGGATAAGTACTTTGAGTTTTATTCTCTTCTGTGTCGATCCTAATTGGGCTGATGAGTCGTGACATAGCAAAATGCGTCTCGAATTGATAGATGACAGAACAGGAAATAACTGCTGAAATATGGACTTTGTTCAATTTTAGTAGTTATACTGATTTTTATGTCCATGTTATAGAACCATATAGGCGGCCATAGCATAGTGAATAAGGTTTCTGCTTTCTACGCCAGCAACCCGTATTCGTATCTCGGCTCGTGAAATAATAAAAAAGTAAAAATAAAATAAAATTTACAACAGTGGCGAATCACCTGTAGTGTCATAACGAGGAACACCGTTTCACCTTGATCGTTCGGAAACGGCATTAAGCTGTAGGTTCCTTTTGTCTATGGAAACAGTTTAAAAAAAAGTCACCAACCACAGGCAAAGTGGAGAGGGTTGCCCACGTCCGGATATGGCACTTCAAGAAGAAAGAACCCTATCAATCGCGCTACCCAGCGGTAATTGTTAGAAACTCGCTAAGTAATTTCTCTGGCACTAAACACTCTCAGACAGAGTTGCCTTTAAAACTAGGCTAGTGTATCTTACTGAACAACATGTTTGTTGCTCCACAGATCAAATGTCATTGCAGGTTTTAATCACAGATATTCATAGACTGATATAATGCTGTTTTAATTAAAAAATTTGTAGAAGGTGTAAATAAGTAGAATATAGCAGAAAGTCTGACAGTTCGTGAAGAAACATGAAAGTTTATTTGTGATAATATCCCAGAACAATCTATAAGGGACATAATTCAGTAAGGACGGTATTTCAAATCTATGCAAAATCATGATCTATTTCAGTCCTAACTAATTTTTAGTGTTTCCGTATGGAATACTTATAAGATCACTTCGGTGTTTGTCCATCTGTCACACCCGATTTTCTCCGACACTATTTCACGTAGAAAGTTAAAATTTTGGTACTAATATAGAAATTGATGCCTTCGTCAGAACCATGTAGTTTTAAAAGTTAAATTTCGACTTACAGATTTAGTTTTGGGGAGTGAAATAGGAACTGAAAAAGAAATTACTAGGTCATCGAGTGGGATAACAAATGAAAGTTTGTGAAAACACGAGTTCAAAAATATATATAATGTAATAATTGCGCACACTTTTCTTTGTATTATTTTTAGAAAATCGCGAAAAATCGCTGCCCTCCCCCTTTCTCGGAAAGTAGCTATCAAAAAAATTTGGAAACAATTCTGGAATACTCTCCATAGGGTGTAGATTGAACGAAAATTATCTCGAGAGCAATACCTTTAATTAATTTATCTGGTATATAAAAAAAAAAAAACAAAAATTTCAAGGTCATCAGTTTTCAGTGAAGTTCGGAAACAAACTTTGAGGTGTGTTTTGTGCTATAGCAGAAGAACAGCAGAGATTTCGAACAAATAGGTCGATACTAGATACTATATATATTATACGACAGTTGGCTAAAAAATCGATCGAATTCATGTTCATGTGCTTTGTTGATCTAAAGCAAGCGTTTGATCAAAATACACCTAAATGACTTAACAAATATCCTAAGAACAACGTTAATGAAAAGTACATAAGGTTGATTAGAGAACTTAATAACAGCAATAAAAACAAAATAAAAATTGATAATGGCCTAACTAAGGAAGTATTCATATCGACAGGCATTAGACTGGGTGACAATTTAAGTCCAACATTATTTAATCTTGTCATGAACGAAATTATATACAGCGAAAATGAGGTCTACGCTGGATATTGTATGGGAAACGGATCCATACGAGTCTTATGCTATGCTGATGACGCTATACTAACAGCAGAAAGTGAAGACGATCTACAACATTATTTTTATATGGTTATAATGCTGTGAAAGAAGATTTATTTGCCAGAATTTTCTTTTCTATCTTGCGCAACGATCTATAGTAATAAACACTATAAACTATGAAAAATAGTATCCCAATCTTCAGACAATGTTTTGATTTCTTTCGTTTGGTATCATTACAGCATTCGATATAATTATTACATTTTCTTCCAAAATTTTAGCATTTGTTGCTGGAACTCGCAATTTTTTTCCTTAACAGTACCGAAAGAAAATCAACAATTAATGGTGTTTTGTCGTTTATAGGCTCCAGACCTACCTAGCTTAACGCTACCCTTTGAAATGATGGGCCAGCGGGACCTGAGGTGGCTGGCCGCTGTTATGCTAAAAGTTTCTATCAACAAAAAACAAATATGGAAGCATAAGGAAAACCAGCCACCCTGGTGGCCCCAGGGAGTCCCATGGGCCTCCCTAAATTCAGATAAGAGGACCGAAGACGAAAAAAAAAAGTAAGTATTTAAAAAAAAAATTATCTTAGAGGGATCGGAATTTAGCGATATCAGTTGTGTTGTCTATATATAAAAACCATTATGTATATTGTTGATTTCCGTTGGTATTTTCAATGAAATATTTGTTATTTTCACTCTTCCTGTACAGGACGAGAGATGTAGGTCTAATACACCTCCCAGCTATATGTTGTAAGAGATTGGGAGACACACTTATTGACCAACTGTGCTTTTAAAACTACCTATTTTTTTTTCTTTAGATGAGCTGGAACGACATGCTCAAAATGATAATTAGGAGGGGCTACGCCATCATAACCAATTAGGGAAGTTGGATTACGGTGTAAATGTAAGTCAGTCAGTTTAGTTTTGTCGCTTTGTATTTATACTGAGATTTTAATTTTTGTTTTAGCAAAATGAAATGCTTTGTAAACTAATTTTGCAATGATTTGAGCAATTATTTGTTACTTAGCGTTGACTTAATATTTTTAAATGTTTTTTTCTTTTATTAAAAAACTAACATGTTGTATAACCGGTATCTCTGACTGTGACCTTAAGATTTGCACTGCTTCGTGGTAATTTTTAGCAATTCGCTAACAATTCCTTTATCAGTCTGTGACCTTCAGGAGACCAGGTATGCATAAAATAGGCCTACAGCAGCCAGAAATACAAAACTGGTGTATCTTACTGATTTCTTGCGCTAGTAGGTACTGGGATAAATACTTTGAGATTTATTGTCTTCTGTGTCGATCCTAACTGAGCTGATGAGTCCTGACACAGCAAAATGCGTCCCGAGATGAATTGATAGATGACAGAACAGGAAATAACTGCTGAAATATGGACTTTGTTCAATTTTAGTAGTTGATATTGATTTTTATGTCCATGTTATAGAACCATAGAGGCGGCCATAGCATAGTGTCTGCTTTCTACGCCAGCGACCTGTGTTCGTATCTCGGCTCGTGAAATAATAAAAAAGGAAAAATAAAATAAAATAAAATTTACAACAGTGGCAAACCACCTGTAGTGTCATAACGAGGAACACCCTCTCACCTTGATCGTTCGGAACCGGCATTAAGCTGTAGGTCCCCTTTGTCTATGGAAACAGTTAAAAAAAGTCACCAACCACAGGCAAAGTGGAGAGGGTTGCCTACGTCCGGATATGGCACTTCAAGAAGAAAGAACCCTATCAATCGCTCTACCCAGCGGTAATTGTTACAAACTCGCTAAGCAATTTCTCTGGCTCTAAACACTCTCAGACAGAGTTGCCTTTAAAACTAGGCTAGTGTATCTTACTCAACAACATGTTTGTTTCAAATTTTTTTTTTTTTTTAAAAGCAGCAGATAGGCTCCACAGATCAATGTCATTGCAGGTTTTATCACAGATATTCATAGACTGATATAATGCTGTTTTAATTAAAAAATTTGTAGAAGGTGTAAATAAGTAGAATATAGCAGAAAGTCTGACAGTTCGTGAAGAAACATGAAAGTTTATTGTGATAATATCCCAGAACAATCTATAAGGGACATAATTCAGTAAGGACAGTATTTCAAATCTATGCAAAAGCATGCTCTATTTCAGCTGTAACTAATTTTTAGTATTCCGTATGGAATACTTATAAGATCACTTCGGTGTTTGTCCGTCTATCACACCCGATTTTCTCCGACACTGTTTCACATAGAAATTTAAAACTTGGTACTAATATAGAAATTGATGGCTTCATCAGAACCATGTAGTTTTGAAAGTTAAATTTTGTCTTAAGAGGTTAGTTTTGGGGAGTGAAATCGGAAGTGAAAAAAAAAAATTACTAGGTTATCGAGTGGGATATCAAATGAAAATTTGTGAAAACACGACTTCAAAAATATATACAATGTAATACTTGCGCACACTTTTCTTTGTATTATTTTTAGAAAATCGCGAAAAATCGCTGTCCCCCCGTTTCTCGAAAAGTAGCTGTCAAAAAATTTGGAAAAAAAATTCTGGAATACTCTCCATAGGGTGTAGATTGAACGAAAATTATCTCGAGAGCATTACCTTAAAAATTTATCTGGTATATAAAAAAAAAAAAAAATTTCTAGGTCATCAGTTTTCAGTGAAGCTCGGAAACAAACTTTGAGGTGTGTTTTGTGCTATAGCAGAAGAACAGCAGAGATTTCGAACAAATAGGTCGATACTAGATACTATATATATTATACGATATTTGGCTAAAAAATCGATCGAATTCATGTTCATGTACTTTGTTGATCTAAAGCAAGCGTTTGATCAAATACACCTAAATGACTTAACAAATATCCTAAGAAAGAACAACGTTAATGAAAAGTAGATAAGGTTGATTAGAGAACTTAATAACCGCAATAAAACCAAAATAAAAATTGATAATGGCCTAACTAAGGAAGTGTTCATATCCACAGGCATTAGACTGGGTGACAATTTTAAGTCCAACATTATTTAATCTTCTCATGAACGAAATTATATACAGCGAAAATGAGGTCTACGCTGGATATTGTATGGGAAACGGGTCCATACGAGTCTTATGCTATGCTGATGACTCTATACTAACAGCAGAAAGTGAAGACGATCTACAACATTATTTTTATATGGTTATAATGCTGTGAAAGAAGATTTATTTGCCGGAATTTTATTTTCTATCTTGCGGAGCAATCTATAGTAATGAATACTATAAAACTATTAAAAATAGTATCCCAATCTTCAGACAATGTTTTGATTTCTTTCGTTTGGTATCATTACAGCATTCGATATAATTATTACATTTTCTTCCAAAATTTTAGCATTTGTTGCTGGAACTCGCAATTTTTTTCCATAACAGTACCGAAAGAAAATCAACAATTAATGGTGTTTTGTCGTTTATAGGCTCCAGACCTACCTAGCTTAACGCTACCCTTTGAAATGATGGGCCAGCGGGACCTGAGGTGGCTGGCCGCTGTTATGCTAAAAGTTTCTATCAACAAAAAACAAATATGGAAGCATAAGGAAAACCAGCCACCCTGGTGGCCCCAGGGAGTCCCATGGGCCTCCCTAAATTCAGATAAGAGGACCGAAGACGAAAAAAAAAAGTAAGTATTTAAAAAAAAATTATCTTAGAGGGATCGGAATTTAGCGATATCAGTTTGTGTTGTCTATATAAAAACCATTATGTATATTGTTGATTTCCGTTGGTATTTTCAATGAAATATTTGTTATTTTCACTCTTCTGTACAGGACGAGAGATGTAGGTCTAATACACCTCCCAGCTATATGTTGTAAGAGATTGGGAGACACACTTATTGACCAACTGTGCTTTTAAAACTACCTATTTTTTTTTCTTTAGATGAGCTGGAACGACATGCTCAAAATGATAATTAGGAGGGGCTACGCCCATCATAACCAATTAGGGAAGTTGGATTACGGTGTAAATGTAAGTCAGTCAGTTTAGTTTTGTCGCTTTGTATTTATACTGAGATTTTAATTTTTGTTTTAGCAAAATGAAATGCTTTGTAAACTAATTTGCAATGATTTGAGCAATTATTTGTTACTTAGCGTTGACTTAATATTTTTAAATGTTTTTTTCTTTTATTAAAAAACTAACATGTTGTATAACCGGTATCTCTGACTGTGACCTTAAGATTTGCACTGCTTCGTGGTAATTTTTAGCAATTCGCTAACAATTCCTTTATCAGTCTGTGACCTTCAGGAGACCAGGTATGCATAAAATAGGCCTACAGCAGCCAGAAATACAAATGGTGTATCTTACTGATTTCTTGCGCTAGTAGGTACTGGGATAAATACTTTGAGATTTATTGTCTTCTGTGTCGATCCTAACTGAGCTGATGAGTCCTGACACAGCAAAATGCGTCCCGAGATGAATTGATAGATGACAGAACAGGAAATAACTGCTGAAATATGGACTTTGTTCAATTTTAGTAGTTGATATTGATTTTTATGTCCATGTTATAGAACCATAGAGGCGGCCATAGCATAGTGTCTGCTTTCTACGCCAGCGACCTGTGTTCGTATCTCGGCTCGTGAAATATATAAAAAAGGAAAAATAAAATAAAATAAAATTTACAACAGTGGCAAACCACCTGTAGTGTCATAACGAGGAACACCCTCTCACCTTGATCGTTCGGAACCGGCATTAAGCTGTAGGTCCCCTTTGTCTATGGAAACAGTTAAAAAAAGTCACCAACCACAGGCAAAGTGGAGAGGGTTGCCTACGTCCGGATATGGCACTTCAAGAAGAAAGAACCCTATCAATCGCTCTACCCAGCGGTAATTGTTACAAACTCGCTAAGCAATTTCTCTGGCTCTAAACACTCTCAGACAGAGTTGCCTTTAAAACTAGGCTAGTGTATCTTACTCAACAACATGTTTGTTTCAAATTTTTTTTAAAAGCAGCAGATAGGCTCCACAGATCAATGTCATTGCAGGTTTTATCACAGATATTCATAGACTGATATAATGCTGTTTTAATTAAAAAATTTGTAGAAGGTGTAAATAAGTAGAATATAGCAGAAAGTCTGACAGTTCGTGAAGAAACATGAAAGTTTATTTGTGATAATATCCAGAACAATCTATAAGGGACATAATTCAGTAAGGACAGTATTTCAAATCTATGCAAAAGCATGCTCTATTTCAGCTGTAACTAATTTTTAGTATTCCGTATGGAATACTTATAAGATCACTTCGGTGTTTGTCCGTCTATCACACCCGATTTTCTCCGACACTGTTTCACATAGAAATTTAAAACTTGGTACTAATATAGAAATTGATGGCTTCATCAGAACCATGTAGTTTTGAAAGTTAAATTTTGTCTTAAGAGGTTAGTTTTGGGGAGTGAAATCGGAAGTGAAAAAAAATTACTAGGTTATCGAGTGGGATATCAAATGAAAATTTGTGAAAACACGACTTCAAAAATATATACAATGTAATACTTGCGCACACTTTTCTTTGTATTATTTTTAGAAAATCGCGAAAAAAAATCGCTGTCCCCCGTTTCTCGAAAAGTAGCTGTCAAAAAATTTGGAAAAAATTCTGGAATACTCTCCATAGGGTGTAGATTGAACGAAAATTATCTCGAGAGCATTACCTTTAAAAATTTATCTGGTATATAAAAAAAAAAAAAAATTTCTAGGTCATCAGTTTTCAGTGAAGCTCGGAAACAAACTTTGAGGTGTGTTTTGTGCTATAGCAGAAGAACAGCAGAGATTTCGAACAAATAGGTCGATACTAGATACTATATATATTATACGATATTTGGCTAAAAAATCGATCGAATTCATGTTCATGTACTTTGTTGATCTAAAGCAAGCGTTTGATCAAATACACCTAAATGACTTAACAAATATCCTAAGAAAGAACAACGTTAATGAAAAGTAGATAAGGTTGATTAGAGAACTTAATAACCGCAATAAAACCAAAATAAAAATTGATAATGGCCTAACTAAGGAAGTGTTCATATCCACAGGCATTAGACTGGGTGACAATTTAAGTCCAACATTATTTAATCTTCTCATGAACGAAATTATATACAGCGAAAATGAGGTCTACGCTGGATATTGTATGGGAAACGGGTCCATACGAGTCTTATGCTATGCTGATGACTCTATACTAACAGCAGAAAGTGAAGACGATCTACAACATTATTTTTATATGGTTATAATGCTGTGAAAGAAGATTTATTTGCCGGAATTTTATTTTCTATCTTGCGGAGCATCTATAGTAATGAATACTATAAACTATTAAAAATAGTATCCCAATCTTCAGACAATGTTTTGATTTCTTTCGTTTGGTATCATTACAGCATTCGATATAATTATTACATTTTCTTCCAAAATTTTAGCATTTGTTGCTGGAACTCGCAATTTTTTTCCATAACAGTACCGAAAGAAAATCAACAATTAATGGTGTTTTGTCGTTTATAGGCTCCAGACCTACCTAGCTTAACGCTACCCTTTGAAATGATGGGCCAGCGGGACCTGAGGTGGCTGGCCGCTGTTATGCTAAAAGTTTCTATCAACAAAAAACAAATATGGAAGCATAAGGAAAACCAGCCACCCTGGTGGCCCCAGGGAGTCCCATGGGCCTCCCTAAATTCAGATAAGAGGACCGAAGACGAAAAAAAAAAGTAAGTATTTAAAAAAAAATTATCTTAGAGGGATCGGAATTTAGCGATATCAGTTGTGTTGTCTATATAAAAACCATTATGTATATTGTTGATTTCCGTTGGTATTTTCAATGAAATATTTGTTATTTTCACTCTTCCTGTACAGGACGAGAGATGTAGGTCTAATACACCTCCCAGCTATATGTTGTAAGAGATTGGGAGACACACTTATTGACCAACTGTGCTTTTAAAACTACCTATTTTTTTTTCTTTAGATGAGCTGGAACGACATGCTCAAAATGATAATTAGGAGGGGCTACGCCCATCATAACCAATTAGGGAAGTTGGATTACGGTGTAAATGTAAGTCAGTCAGTTTAGTTTTGTCGCTTTGTATTTATACTGAGATTTTAATTTTTGTTTTAGCAAAATGAAATGCTTTGTAAACTAATTTTGCAATGATTTGAGCAATTATTTGTTACTTAGCGTTGACTTAATATTTTTAAATGTTTTTTTCTTTTATTAAAAAACTAACATGTTGTATAACCGGTATCTCTGACTGTGACCTTAAGATTTGCACTGCTTCGTGGTAATTTTTAGCAATTCGCTAACAATTCCTTTATCAGTCTGTGACCTTCAGGAGACCAGGTATGCATAAAATAGGCCTACAGCAGCCAGAAATACAAACTGGTGTATCTTACTGATTTCTTGCGCTAGTAGGTACTGGGATAAATACTTTGAGATTTATTGTCTTCTGTGTCGATCCTAACTGAGCTGATGAGTCCTGACACAGCAAAATGCGTCCCGAGATGAATTGATAGATGACAGAACAGGAAATAACTGCTGAAATATGGACTTTGTTCAATTTTAGTAGTTGATATTGATTTTTATGTCCATGTTATAGAACCATAGAGGCGGCCATAGCATAGTGTCTGCTTTCTACGCCAGCGACCTGTGTTCGTATCTCGGCTCGTGAAATAATAAAAAAGGAAAAATAAAATAAAATAAAATTTACAACAGTGGCAAACCACCTGTAGTGTCATAACGAGGAACACCCTCTCACCTTGATCGTTCGGAACCGGCATTAAGCTGTAGGTCCCCTTTGTCTATGGAAACAGTTAAAAAAAGTCACCAACCACAGGCAAACTGGAGAGGGTTGCCTACGTCCGGATATGGCACTTCAAGAAGAAAGAACCCTATCAATCGCTCTACCCAGCGGTAATTGTTACAAACTCGCTAAGCAATTTCTCTGGCTCTAAACACTCTCAGACAGAGTTGCCTTTAAAACTAGGCTAGTGTATCTTACTCAACAACATGTTTGTTTCAAATTTTTTTTAAAAGCAGCAGATAGGCTCCACAGATCAATGTCATTGCAGGTTTTATCACAGATATTCATAGACTGATATAATGCTGTTTTAATTAAAAAAATTGTAGAAGGTGTAAATAAGTAGAATATAGCAGAAAGTCTGACAGTTCGTGAAGAAACATGAAAGTTTATTTGTGATAATATCCCAGAACAATCTATAAGGGACATAATTCAGTAAGGACAGTATTTCAAATCTATGCAAAAGCATGCTCTATTTCAGCTGTAACTAATTTTTAGTATTCCGTATGGAATACTTATAAGATCACTTCGGTGTTTGTCCGTCTATCACACCCGATTTTCTCCGACACTGTTTCACATAGAAATTTAAAACTTGGTACTAATATAGAAATTGATGGCTTCATCAGAACCATGTAGTTTTGAAAGTTAAATTTTGTCTTAAGAGGTTAGTTTTGGGGAGTGAAATCGGAAGTGAAAAAAAAATTACTAGGTTATCGAGTGGGATATCAAATGAAATTTGTGAAAACACGACTTCAAAAATATATACAATGTAATACTTGCGCACACTTTTCTTTGTATTATTTTTAGAAAATCGCGAAAAATCGCTGTCCCCCGTTTCTCGAAAAGTAGCTGTCAAAAAATTTGGAAAAAAATTCTGGAATACTCTCCATAGGGTGTAGATTGAACGAAAATTATCTCGAGAGCATTACCTTTAAAAATTTATCTGGTATATAAAAAAAAAAAAAATTTCTAGGTCATCAGTTTTCAGTGAAGCTCGGAAACAAACTTTGAGGTGTGTTTTGTGCTATAGCAGAAGAACAGCAGAGATCTCGAACAAATAGGTCGATACTAGATACTATATATATTATACGATATTTGGCTAAAAAAATCGATCGAATTCATGTTCATGTACTTTGTTGATCTAAAGCAAGCGTTTGATCAAATACACCTAAATGACTTAACAAATATCCTAAGAAAGAACAACGTTAATGAAAAGTAGATAAGGTTGATTAGAGAACTTAATAACCGCAATAAAAACCAAAATAAAAATTGATAATGGCCTAACTAAGGAAGTGTTCATATCCACAGGCATTAGACTGGGTGACAATTTAAGTCCAACATTATTTAATCTTCTCATGAACGAAATTATATACAGCGAAAATGAGGTCTACGCTGGATATTGTATGGGAAACGGGTCCATACGAGTCTTATGCTATGCTGATGACTCTATACTAACAGCAGAAAGTGAAGACGATCTACAACATTATTTTTATATGGTTATAATGCTGTGAAAGAAGATTTATTTGCCGGAATTTTATTTTCTATCTTGCGGAGCAATCTATAGTAATGAATACTATAAACTATTAAAAATAGTATCCCAATCTTCAGACAATGTTTTGATTTCTTTCGTTTGGTATCATTACAGCATTCGATATAATTATTACATTTTCTTCCAAAATTTTAGCATTTGTTGCTGGAACTCGCAATTTTTTTCCATAACAGTACCGAAAGAAAATCAACAATTAATGGTGTTTTGTCGTTTATAGGCTCCAGACCTACCTAGCTTAACGCTACCCTTTGAAATGATGGGCCAGCGGGACCTGAGGTGGCTGGCCGCTGTTATGCTAAAAGTTTCTATCAACAAAAAACAAATATGGAAGCATAAGGAAAACCAGCCACCCTGGTGGCCCCAGGGAGTCCCATGGGCCTCCCTAAATTCAGATAAGAGGACAGAAGACGAAAAAAAAAAGTAAGTATTTAAAAAAAAAATTATCTTAGAGGGATCGGAATTTAGCGATATCAGTTGTGTTGTCTCTATAAAAACCATTATGTATATTGTTGATTTCCGTTGGTACTTTCAATGAAATATTTGTTATTTTCACTCTTCCTGTACAGGACGAGAGATGTAGGTCTAATACACCTCCCAGCTATATGTTGTAAGAGATTGGGAGACACACTTATTGACCAACTGTGCTTTTAAAACTACCTATTTTTTTTTCTTTAGATGAGCTGGAACGACATGCTCAAAATGATAATTAGGAGGGGCTACGCCCATCATAACCAATTAGGGAAGTTGGATTACGGTGTAAATGTAAGTCAGTCAGTTTAGTTTTGTCGCTTTGTATTTATACTGAGATTTTAATTTTTGTTTTAGCAAAATGAAATGCTTTGTAAACTAATTTTGCAATGATTTGAGCAATTATTTGTTACTTAGCGTTGACTTAATATTTTTAAATGTTTTTTTCTTTTATTAAAAAACTAACATGTTGTATAACCGGTATCTCTGACTGTGACCTTAAGATTTGCACTGCTTCGTGGTAATTTTTAGCAATTCGCTAACAATTCCTTTATCAGTCTGTGACCTTCAGGAGACCAGGTATGCATAAAATAGGCCTACAGCAGCCAGAAATACAAACTGGTGTATCTTACTGATTTCTTGCGCTAGTAGGTACTGGGATAAATACTTTGAGATTTATTGTCTTCTGTGTCGATCCTAACTGAGCTGATGAGTCCTGACACAGCAAAATGCGTCCCGAGATGAATTGATAGATGACAGAACAGGAAATAACTGCTGAAATATGGACTTTGTTCAATTTTAGTAGTTGATATTGATTTTTATGTCCATGTTATAGAACCATAGAGGCGGCCATAGCATAGTGATTAAGGTGTCTGCTTTCTACGCCAGCGATCCGTGTTCGTATCTCGGCTCGTAAAATAATAAAAAAGTAAAAATAAAATAAAATAAAATTTACAACAGTGGCAAACCACCTGTAGTGTCATAACGAGGAACACCCTCTCACCTTGATCGTTTGGAACCGGCATTAAGTTGTAGGTCCCATTTGTCTATGGAAACAATTAAAAAAACTCACCAACCACAAGTCAAGTCGAGAGGGTTGCCTACGTCCGGATATGGCACTTCAAGAAGAAAGAACTCTCACAATCGCTCTACCCAGCGGTAATTGTTAGCAACTCGCTAAGCAATTTCTCTGGCCCTAAACACTCTCAGACAGAGTTGCCTTTAAAACTAGGCTAGTGTATCTTACTGAACAACATGTTTCTTTTAAATATTTTTTTTTATTTTTTGGTTTACCCTATAAAAAAGCAACGTGTATTCGGTCAAGTCCTAAACTGGATCCTAACTCACAGACTGTGTTATAGCCATCCTTCGCAGTTTTTTCATCGATATTTTTTCAATTAAAATCAGGCTAAATTGCAACCCAACAACGACGAAGGCATGTAAAAAATAAGCGTTGCAAAATCTAACAGTGAAAACCTAACATTGGGAACGATAAAATGAGACGTAACTTAACGTCAGTCGGTCAGTTCAGATTGGTAGTTGATTATCGTGTTTGTGTCCGCGACACAAAGCACTAATTTACATAGAAAAATGTCCCCCGTACAACTGCCTTTGTCGATGGACACTTTAAATTCAAATATACGCAGTGAGGGGGCCCCTCGTCATTAGAGCAGGAGAATTTGAAAAGCAGTTAGAACTGGTTGGTTTATGTTTGCATTCAGTTAATTGCTTTCTTTAATGTTTCTTGGATCTCTTTAAATAGAAATTTTGTATTACATATCATGCGAGTATAGTAACTGCGCGTCAAAGAGAGTTACAAGAAACGGACATTATTAAGCCCACCATTTCTTTACTCGCCTAGGAATTACCCAACTTCTCTCTTACGTGGTCTTATCCTAACAGAGTATTAATTAAATTCAAAGTGCAAGCAATATTGTATATTATTTTTAATTTTTTACCGAAATTAGATAATGAAATGACACAATTAAAACATCTGGCGTAGAAAATTTCCAAAATTTGTTATGAAACTTCTAGTTAAACCACGGCAACTCATATATATCCAATTTGTTTTGTTTCTTCGTGACAATGATCTTGTAATTTCTTTCGTTTTCTTCATTTCATTATTTCTTTAAGCTTGAATTTTTCCGTTATAAAACAGAATCGCTATTTACTAGTATTTTTATTCAATTCCCTTTTCTATAAGGATTCACCAGTTTCAATATATTCAAAGATTTTCATACCACCTTGTATATTAAATATTTTCCTCATGTCTCGCTC
>CM032449.1:212846554-212894901 GCA_019049505.1 Pachyrhynchus sulphureomaculatus
CATGTTTTCAAAATCACTGACTTCTGAATGTTTTTGTGTATGTTTGTGTTGAGTCCTAATTGTACTAAGTGTGGTGTGAATGTTGTTGGTGTAAGGCCTGTGGCTGATATAATGAGGGGGACAATGATGACTTTTTCTTGTTTCCATAGCCTTTTTATTTCCGTTGCAAGGTCTGTGTATTTGGAAATTTTTTCTGTGTATTTCGTTTGGATGTTTGTGTCGTTGGGGACAGCTATGTCAATTAGATAGGTGACTTTTTCTTTTTTGCACTGAAAAGTAATATCGGGTCTATTGGCGGAGACTGTTTTATCTGTATGGATACTGATGTCCCAGTAGAGTTTGTAATCTTTATTTTCAAGTACGGATGTTGGTGTATATTTGTAGTAGGGATCTGTGTTTTCTATGAGCTTGTATGTGGTGGCTAGTGCTTGGTGAACTACTTTTGCCGCTGAGTCATGTCTGGCTGTGTATTCCGTTCCGGCTAATATTTTACATCCGCTTGTTATGTGTTCGATCGTTTCTTTCTGTTGGTGACATTTTCTGCATCTGTCTTCTGTAATAGTTGGGTCTTTGATAATATGCTTTTGGTAGTTTCTGGTTAATATGACTTTATCCTGGATGGCAAGTAAGAAGCCTTCTGTTTCTGGGAATAGCTGCCCATCCCGTAACCAGGTGTATGATTGTTTTTTATTTACGTGGTCTTGCTCTATGTGGTATCTGTGTTTTCCGTGAAGTGTTTTTTCTGACCACGTTTTCATCTTTTCCTGTTGTAATTGGATGTGACTGTGTGTATCTGCTGGGTGGTCTACCCGGGATAAGTCGAGTGGGGTATAGTTTTTGTCTGCTTTGACTGTTGCTGTGTGGAGGCTGGTTTGCTTGGTGTGAAAGAATTTCCTAAGTGCTTGTATTTGTTTTGTGTGTAATGATCTGATGTCTATAATTCCTCTTCCTCCGGCCTTCCTCTCGATGGTAAGTCTTTCTTTGCATGCGTTGGGGTGTAATTTCCTGTATTTGGTGAATTGAGACCGTATAAGGATGTGAATATTTTCTAAGTCTGTTTGTGACCATTTGATGATACCAAATGAATATGTGAGTATAGGTATAGCGAACGTGTTGATGGCTTTAGTGAGATATTTGGAGTTGAGTTTTGTTTGTAAAAGTTTCGTCAGTCTGTTCTTGAATTCGGTTCTGAGCTCTGTTTTGATGTGAGTATGGTTGAGTTTGGTGCTTTGTTGAAAGCCTAGATATTTGTATGTTTCTTTGTCAAACATGTTATCGAGTGTTTCATTGTTGATGGTTTCTGTCTCATGGTGGTACTTCCATTGGCCTTTGTTGATGTGGAGCACTTTGCATTTATTTATACCAAATTCCATATTGACATCTAAGGTGAATATTTCTGTGATTTTGAGGAGTTCTTTCAGCTGTGTTTTTGTGGCAGCGTAGAGTTTTATGTCATCCATATATAGGAGGTGGTTTATTTTATGTTGATTCCCTTTTTGGTGTCTGATATTGAAGCCATGCTCTGTCCTGTTTAGTATATTTGAGAGTGGATTAAGACAGAGGCAAAACCATAGAGCGCTGAGCGAGTCTCCCTGAAATATACCCCGTCTGATGTACAGCTCTTCTGTTTGGATGCGTTCGGTTTGTGTTTCTAGGCGTATTTTGGTTTTCCATGTTTTCATAATTTGCGCTAGAAATTGCCTGAGGTGTTGGTTGATTTTATAGATTTCTAGGGCTCTGATTAACCAGCTGTGGGGTATGGAGTCGAAGGCTTTTTTATAGTCTATGTAACCGATGTGAAGGTTTCTGTGTTCTTTTCTGGTTTGTCCCATAATCACGCTATCTATGATCAGCTGCTCTTTGCATCCTCGACTATTTTTCCTGCATCCCTTCTGCTCTTCTGTGATAATATTGTTGTCTGTTAGGTGTTGTTCTATTTTCTTGGAAATTGCGGCTGTGATGATCTTATATAGGGTTGGAAGACAGGTGATAGGTCGGTAGTTTGACGGGTTTGTGGTGTCTGAGCTTTTGGGTTTAACGTATGTTATTCCTTGTGTAAGGAAAGTGGGAAATGTGTGTGGTTGTAGAATGGCTTTGTTGATTTGGTATGTGAGTGCTTCGTGTGTGGTGGTAAACTGTTTGTACCAGAAGTTTTGTATATTGTCTATTCCAGGACATTTCCAGTTGTGTGTGTGTTTGATTGTTTCTGTAATTTCTTCTGTAGTTAGTGTGGAATTTTCTTGTTCTGTCACACGTTTGTGTTTATCTTCTTCGGCTTTGATCCAGGAGGTGTTATTATTATGTAGTTTGGGTTCTGACCAGACAGTTTTCCAATAATCTGCGAGTTCTTGTTTATTTGGTGGTTCAGTTACTACTGTCTGCTCGTTGTACATAGTTTTTCGGTAGAACTGTTTTTCGCTTCTTCGGAAGAGGTTGTTGGTGTCTTTCCTCTCGTTTGATTCTTTGTATCTACGGAGTCTTGCAGCATATACGGATAGTTTTTGTTTCAAAGTATCAACGATTTCTGGCAGTGTTCGGTTGAGAGATTTAGATTTGATCTTGTCTACACCCTGTGTGACACGTTTGGATGCGTTCCCGTTCATAAACTGGGTAAGGTGTCCCAGATCTCTTCTGATGTTGTTGATCTTGTTTTCTATTCTTATTTGCCATTTAAATTTGGGTTTTCTACTGTTGGGGTCTCTTTGTCGTTGCGGGAGTTTTTGATTATTTTGTGTTATAGTGGTGATTGCTGCTGCATATATTATTGTGTGGATGTCTTCGATTGTGCTTAAGTCTGTTATGTACTGTGGTATTATGTGCTTGTTTATTGTGTTGAGGATCATTTGAGTGCTCTGTTTGAAAATTAAACGAGGGATGGGATTTCTTGTTGTAGGGTCGGTGCCTGACCATCGAGCTAGATGTGACTGCATTTGTGCTTTGAGTGTTTGTATGAGAGGTGATTCGGGGTGATGTTGTATAGATGTTGTTGAGTGTCGTGTGGTGCTTGCTATTTGCTCTGAAATATTATTTTGAGTTATGCTCCTGCTGGGTGGTGGGTCTTGTTGTTTTCGACTGGGTGGTTGTGTGTGTGAGATTGGTTCGGTATCTGCTCTATCGTTTCTATTGTTTAGTTGGTCTGTATTCAGTTCAGCAGCTACTTGGTCTGCGTTAAGTTCAGCAGCTACTGTATCTTTGATGGTTTGCAATTCGAAAGGTGTGAGGCGATTGTTCTTGGTAATAACTCTTTTTTGGTCTATTACTCTCTGTTCTGTAACAAGTAATTGCAGATGTGGATATTCGGTCAAGAAAAGTCTGTGTAGTTCCAGTCTGTAGCCTGATGTCACTGTTTCTAGTTTGGTGGCGGTGTAGTAACAGCGCATCACTGTTTTATTCATTTCATCTGTCCACTTTAACCGCTGTCTTGGTTTGCCAGCCTTGGTAGTTGCATGTTGTCCTTGCAAAACATACGTGGTTTGGCCTGGCTTTGGTGGTTGTATTTGTCCCGCATTTACGTCGGTTGCGTTTGGGATTGGTGGTGGTGGGTCCAAGCGGCGAGTGATTCTCTTGTCAGTGATTTCTTTGTCAGGTGTGATTTCATTACAGCAACGCATGGCGTGTTCATTGATTCCTGTGGTGAAACTCATGCGTTGCTGTGACTTTCCCGCCTTGGTGGGTGTCGGCTTACTCGCCGGCACAACACTTTGGGCAGGTCCATTTTCGGTTGCCTGGTCTTCATCGTTTTGGTCGAGCTGCCATTTCCCGCGACGTCCTCGACCGTTACGTCGCTCGCCCGATGCTTCTTTTATTGGTCTGCTGTTGTCTGGAATGTTCTCAATGTTTTGTGGTGTCAGAAGCTCAAAGTGTCCCGACATTGGGTTGCCTGTTAGTAGAAGGTAAATAGTTTTGTTGTATTTTCCCGTGCTTATTATTGTTGGCCTGTCCGTAAAAGTTATTTTTGTATGTCTTGTTCTTCGTTGTTTTGAGAAGATATGAAAGTTGCTATTTTGTGTTTCCGAGAGGGCAAGTATCTCTAGGCTCGTTCCATAGGTGCCATTTTTCCTCATATAATTATAGTAGTTATTGAAGTCTTTTATATCGTCGACTTCAATTAATGAAAATGTGTGAAGTTCCGACCAGTTTTGTTGTAAATATCTTAGAGCAACCTCTCGGAGTTTCTCATGATGGTTTTGGTGGCCATACAAGTGTAAGCTAACTGCACGAAAAAGGCAATTTCCATCACCTACAATGTCGGATCTGGTAAAACTATCGGGAGTAGTTTCGGCTGAGGCGGTTGTTTGGGTCGTCTGTGGTTGTTGTTGTTGTGGTGTTGCTATAGCTGTTTGTACGACCGGGGTCCGCCTCCGCAACACCCTTCCATTATCATTACTATAATTATTATTCTTTGACATACAATTCCCACGAGTATCCTAGGAAAGAGGGGTCGACTGCGGCAGAGCCTGGATGCCACAGCAAGGCTACTTACTCCCGGAGGGCGCCCGGTATCCGGGGGAACCGTTCGCGACTCATAAACGCTGAGCCATTCATCTTCTCGGCACGGTAAACACCTTAAGATTGCGTTTTTGTTACACATAATCTGGACAACACAAGACAGCACAACATGACTCAGGCACCTTATTATTATTATTATTATTATTATGTACATATATATATATATATATATATATATATATATATATATATATATATATATATATATATATATATATATATATATATATATATATATATATATATATATATATATATATATATATATATATATATATATACACATATATATCTATACATATATATATCTATACATATATATATATATATATATATATATATATATATATATATATATATATATATATATATATATATATATATATATATATATATATATATATATATATATATATATATATATATATATATATATATATATATATATATATATATATATATATATATATATATATATATATATATATATATATAGCTGTGCACTGTACGATGCTGCCATCCGTAGTACGCAGTCACAACGATTGGCTGCTTATTTTATGGTCAACCGAATCGTTCTATTAACTCCTAGCGTCGAAAAAATCATTTCGAGATCTTAAAACTTGAACGCAGTCCCTACAATCATGACTGACAAACAAATTTACTCATTCTGACTTTCAAAATTTCATAAATTACTTACATTCTTTCCACTACACTAATTTTAAAGTATTTATTTTTTCCTGAACAGTTACGAATACGATTTAAATATTTAATTTTTGAGAAACAAACTCTTTTTAATATTGACATTGTTAGATTTTGTTGTTATCCAAAACAGTTACGTTGTGCTAACCAACCAAAAAGATACAACTAAAACATATTATATTTAATACCGAAGTTATATCATGAGTATAATCGTTTTATTTATAATCTAAGAACTCAGCTTTATCATTCATTCATGTAAACATTGAGACATTTGTAGATAACATTTCATTTACTGATCGGTTATCATATCTCTGATTGTGACATAAGACTGTCCTAAGATTGAAAGTTATGAATGCAAATTGCTTCCAAAACATTTACTAATAATTTTAATAAGACACAAACCAAGTTTCGTGCTACATTCATAATATTTTATTCAGTGTCTGAACTCTTTAATATTTTAGAACCGTGACAGCGATTTTATTACAGTCGGTCAACTAAGAACGTGTCGCGCATTATTCATTAAAAAATGAATGTATTCAACAATAAAGGATTTCCATTAAAATGCTAATGATTCGGTTCCCATCAGCGTCGATGATCGGCTAGCATATTCGGGATATATTTTTTAAGAGATTTTCCGCGTATTGTTTTGGCAGAGATTTCCAAATTGCCCAAATTTGCCGTGCCAGTTGCTTTACTGTGTACACATGTTTACTACAAAGCTTCCGCTGATATATGATCACACGTTCTCGATTAGGTTTGTATCGGGCGTCTGGAATGGCCAATCTAGTGTGACGATAGTGGATTCCTGTTTCCACTGGCTACACGTTTTTCTCCGATGTTTGGGGTCGTACCACCGTTTGGTAATCGGTACTAATGTCTTCTTGTAAATCTGAAGCATATTTTTAGAGTTCAAATTGTAGGTACACAATTCGTCTTACCAGACACGATCAAATGCCTGGAATATATCAAGTGCAACCACTAGAGCCACAATTAATGCCTCGCGATTTTTTAAACTCTTAGCCTTCCGCAGTACAAGTATTGTTTTTAAGAAGCATTTTTTTCAGATGGCACAGTCAAATGTAAATGGTGGAGGACCAGAATGAACGTTAATGTACCTTTGTTTTTTTTTTAATTTTATTTTTATTGTGTATATATATATATATATACATACATATATATATATATATATATATATATATATATATATATATATATATATATATATATATATATATATATATATATATATATATATATATATATATATATATATATATATATATATATATATATATATATATATATATATATATATATATATATATATATATATATATATATATATATATATATATATATATATATATATATATATATATATATATATATATATATATATATATATATATATATATATATATATATATATATATATATATATATATATATATATATATATATATATATATATATATATATATATATATATATATATATATATATATATATATATATATATATATATATATATATATATATATATATATATATATATATATATATATATATATATATATATATATATATATATATATATATGTATGTATGTATGCATGTATGTTCTTTTTTATATATATATTTTATTATTAATATTATTATGTATGTGTGTGTTATTTTTATATAGATATTTTATTATTATTATTATCTTTGTGTGTGTTATTTTTATGTATATATTTTATTATTATTATTATTATGTATGTGCGTGTTATTTTTATATATATAGTGCAACCACTAGAGCCATAATTAATGCCTCACGATTTTTTAAACTTTTAGCCCTCCGTAGTACAAGTATTGTTTTTAAAAAACCTCGCGTTTTTTTTCAGATCGCACAGTCGAATACAGAACCAGGACCATCAAATGAATGAATGATATGTATATGTGTTATTTTTTATTATATTTTTTTATATATATATATATATATATATATATATATATATATATACTCGTATAAATATATATATATATATATATATATATATATATATATATATATATATATATATATATATATATATATATATATATATATATATATATATATATATATATATATATATATATATATATATATATATATATATATATATATATATATATATATATATATATATATATATATATATATATATATATATATATATATATATATATATATATATATATATATATATATATATATATATATATATATATATATATATATATATATATATATATATATATATATATATATATATATATATATATATATATATATATATATATATATATATATATATATATATATATATATATATATATATATATACATACATATACATATATAAAACTAATAAAAAGGAAAAAGTAAAAATACTATCGGATATACAAATTCGACCACCCCGAAACCAACCCCCTATTTCACAAACTCAACACTCGACTCAAAACCCAACTACCAACGATGGAATAAAAATTACGATGAAATTATCAACAACAAGGTGAACCAAATAATAGTATTGCCGAATGCCTACCCCAAATTGGATAAAAAACAAGAAACATACGAACACCATAAAATAACAACGAAAAGTTTATCTTACCATTCTTAAAGGACTACACAATATCCCAAAAAACATACTGCATATATTTCCACATTGAAAACTTCTTTTAATCGATTTAATCGAATTTATTTGACCCATTTCTCCGAAAAAGGACTAAAGCTAATACGTTGTACAAAATAATCAATACAATTCAGGATAAAGAAGAACATATCATGTTAGTCAGAAATCACCAAGAAGGAAAACAAAATCACCGAGGAATTAATGAAACCCTCGAATATCTTAACAGAAATTACTACTGGATAAACATGAAAGCTGATATAACTCAATACATCAACTCCAGTGACACCTGTCAACGAGCTAAACATGCTAGGAAGAAACCGTACGTCCCTTTGATGATAACTGATACTCCTTCGGAACCCTTCCAAACGGTACAAATCGACATATCCTTATATGACCAAAAGCTGGAACGATGCTCTCAAGGACATAATCAGAAGGTGCTACACATACCATCGACAAGCAAACAAATTAGATTATGGGGTAAATGTAAGTTTATTTTTGTCGCTTTGTATTTATATTGAGATTTTAATTTTTGTTTTAGCAAAGTGAAATGCTTTGGAAACTAATTTTGCAATGATTTGAGTAATTATTTGTTACTATGTTATATGTTGACTTAATATTTTTGAATGTTTTTTTCTTTTATTAAAAAACAGGTTGTATAACCGGTATCTTTGGCTGTGACCTTAAAATTTGCACTGCTTCGTGGTAATTTTTAGCAATTCGCTAACAATTCCTTTATCAGTCTGTGACCTTCAGGAGGCCAGGTCTGCATAAAATAGGCCTACAGCAGCCAGAAATGCAAACTGGTATATCTTACTGATTTCTTGCGCTAGTAGGTACTGGGATAAGTACTTTGAGTTTTATTCTTTTCTGTGCCGATCCTAACTGGACTGATGAATCGTGACACAGCAAAACGCTTCCCGAGATGAATTGATAGATGACAGAACAGGAAATAACTGCTGAAATATGGACTCTGTTTAATTTTAGCAGTTGATATTGATTTTTATGTCCATGTTATAGAACCATAGAGGCGGCCATAGCATACTGTCTGCTTTCTACGCCAGCGACCCGTGTTCGTATCTCAGCTCGTGAAATAATAAAAAAGTAAAAATAAAACAAAATAAAATTTATAACAGTGGCAAGCCACCTGTAGTGTCATAACGAGGAACATCCTCTCACCTTGATCGTTTGGAACCGGCACCCCTTTGTCTATGGAAACAGTTAAAAAAGTCACCAACCACAGGCCACAAGTCGAGAGGGTTGCCTACGTCCGGATATAGCACTTCAAGAAGAAAGAACCATAACAATTGCGCTGCCCAGCGGTAATTGTTAGCATGGTAATTGTTAGCAACTCGCTAAGCAATTTCTCTGGCCCTAAACATTCTCAGACAAAATTGGCTTTAAAACTAGGCTAGTGTATCTTACTGAACAGTATGTTTGTTTTAAATATTTTTTTATTTTTTGGTTTACCCTATAAAAGAACAACGTGTATTCGGTTAAATCCTAAATATAATATATATAATAATATATCAAGTGCAACCTTGTAATAAACTACCTATATAATAATAAAATAGTAATGAATACTATAAACTATTAAAAATGTAAAAATAGTATCCCAATTTTCAGACAATGTTTTGATTTCTTTCGTTTGGTATCATTACAGCATTCGATATAATTATTACATTTTCTTTCAAAATTTCAGCATTTGTTGCTGGAACTCGCAATTTTTTTCCTTAACAGTACCGAAACAAAATCAACAATTAATGGTGTTTTGTCGCTTATAGGCTCCAGACCTACCGGAGCTGATCATGCCGTTAGATATGATGGGCCAGCGAGAGCTTAGGTGGCTGGCTGAAAACATGTTGAAATGTGCTATCAAAAAAAAAAAACAAATCTGGAAGCAGAGGGAGAACCAGCCGCCCTGGTGGCCACCGGCCGTCCCATGGGCTTCGCTGAATAGCGACAAAAGGTCCGAAGACGAAAAAAAAAGTAAGTATTTAAAAAAAAAATATTTTACAGGGATCGGAATTTAGCGATATCAGTTGTGTTGTTTATATAAAAACCATTATGTATATTGTTGATTTCCGTTGATACTTTCAATGTAATATTTGTTATTTTCACTCTTTCTGTACAGGACATGCAGAGATCAGAATTTCAAAATGGATTTTTGCAACATACGAGGTTTAAACACGAACATAAATTCAGTGCACCCACACCTGCAATCAAACAAACCTCATGTACTCGCTCTCTGTGAAACTAAGGTCAGTTCATCGACCAGCTCAGTAAACTATCTTTATCCTGGGTACGACTTCTATTCCCGATTTAGGCGTAACTTTGGAATCTGTCTTTATGTCAGAAGCGACCTCTCTTGCCAACGAGAAGAGGCTCTGGGGCCCCCAAACTTTGATGTTATGTGGTTAAAAATAACGACTCAACCAACCACAATTCGACCACCCCGAAACAAACCCTCTACTTCACAAACTCAGAACTCTACTCAAAACCCAACTACCAACGATGGAATAAAAATTACAACGAAATTATCAACAACAAAATGAACAATAATAGTATTGTCAAATGCCTACCCCAAATTGGATATAAAACAAGAAACATACGAACACCATAAAATAACAACGGTAAAAAAGTTTATCTTACAATTCTTAAAGGACTACACAATATCCCAAAAAACATATTGCATATATTTCCACATTGAAAACTTCTTCTAATCGATTTAATCGAATTTATTTGACCCATTACTCCGAAAAAGGACCAAAGCTAATACGTGGTACAAAATTAATACAATTTAAGATAAAGAAAAACAAATCATGTTAGTCAGAAATCACCATGAAGGAAAATAAAATCACCGAAGAATTAATGAAACCCTCGAATATCCTAACAGAAATTACCTGGTTAACTCATTTCAAAACTATATATCACGAACAATTGGAGGAAGGCCAAAAACAAAATAAAGAGGAAAATAACTGCATTGTAAATGATGATAACATGAACATCACATCAGAAGAGGTGAAAACATATATTAACAAACTCAAGAACCGAAAGTCACCCGGAATAGACGATATCTGTAATGAATTAATAAAGTACGGAGGACCTGAAATTGTACAAGGAATTACAGCCACCTTTCAAAAGCTTATTAACTCCGGAAATATACCAATGGAATGGAAAACCAGCATAACCATCTCAATATACAAAAGAGGAGTCAAAAACAACCCCATAGAGGAATAACACTAATAAGCTCTATTCTAAAAATATTCTCGCGGTCAAAATCACCAACAAAATAAAACCAAAATAGAAACTGATAATGGCCTTACTAAGGAAGAGCTCATATCCATAGGCATTAAACTAGATGACAATTTAAGTTCAACGTTATTTAATTTTGTCATGAACCAAATTATATACGGCGTAAATGAGGTCGACGCTGGATGTTGTATGAGAAACGGATCCATAAGAGTCTTATGCTATGCTGATGGCCCTATACTAACAGAAAGTGAAGACGTTCTACATCTGCTTCTGAAAAAATTTAAAACTACAGCAGAAAAATTCAACATTACTACAACAACAAAAAAACACAATCAATGGTAATATCCAGAGACCCAGTTAGATCTAAACTATTAGTGAACGACAAGATAATCCATCAAGTTATGAACTCTAACTACCTCGGAATGGAAATGTCAAGCATCCGGAACTTAATTAATGAAGCTAATAAATCCGCAAGAATATCAGGCTGTCTATGAGATATCATCTGGCGGAACAAATATATGACACCGGAAAGTAAGCTTCGAATATACAAAACATGCGTTAGACCTGTGCTCACATCCGCGGCAGAAACGAGAGCCGATACCTCAATAATGAAGAGAATATTACGTACACTGGAAATGAGAACGCTGAGAAGCATCAAAGGCTAAGAGATAGGGTAACCAGCGAATCAATAAGAGAGGAATTTAAAATACAAGACGTTGTCAGATGGGTCAGAGCTTGGCGGAGAAACTGGAGGGATCACGTAGACCGAATAGGATCAAAGCGGCTAGTAGAACGGGCCGTCGCCCAATAGGAACACCACCTAAGAGGTGGCATGAATGCTGGACATCCGCATTTCAAGAAGGCTAAAATAAAACAAAAGAAATAACAGGACTCGTCCTACTGTAAGAGGAAGAAGAAGAAGAAATATATGTTTTTATTTAATTATTATGTCAAATAAACAATACAAGTTTATAATAAAATTTTGTTTCTTGTAATTGGTGTTGGTAAAACATAACTAGTGACCATTAAATATTATATTTTTTCGAGCATTTAGCAAGAAGCCGCTACATATACAGGGAGTATTTTATTTAGAACATTATTTTTATACGGTTATAGTGCTGTGAAAGAAGATTTACTTGGCGGAATTTTCTTTTCTAATTTGCGCAACGTCCTATAGTAATGAATACTATAAACTATTAAAAATAATATCTCAACTCACATAACGTTTTTATTTCTTTCGTTTGGTATCATTATAGCATCAGATATAATTATTACATTTTCTTTCAAAACTTCAGCATTCATTGCTGGAACTCACAATTTTTTCAAAATCAACAACTAATGGTCTTTTGTCGTTTATAGGTCCCGGATCTGCCGGAACTAACATTACCTTTCGGGTATATGGACCAGCGCGAGCTGCGTTGGTTCGCTGGGAAAGTGCTCCATTGTGCTCTAAATAAAAAACAGCTCTGGAGGGACCCCGCGAACCAGCCACCCTGGTGGCCATCGGGGGTCCCTTGGGCATCGCTGAATAGCGATAAGCGCTCCGAAGATGAGAAAAAAAAAAGTAAGTATTTAAAAAAAATTATCTTAGAGGGACCGGAATTTAGCGATATCAGTTGTGTTGTCTATATAAAAACCATTATGTATATTGTTGATTTCCGTTGGTACTTTCGATGAAATAAACGAGAGATGTAGGTCTAATACACCTTCCAGTTACATCTTGTAAGAGATATATATTTATTGACCAGTTGTGCTCTTAAAACTACCTATTTTTTTTTCTTCTTTAGATGAGCTGGAACGACGTTCTTAAGAATATTATACGGACGTGCTATGAATTCCATGATCAAAAAGAAAAGTTAAATTATGGCTTAAATGTAAGTCAATCAGTTTATTTTTGTCGCTTTGTATTTATATTGAGATTTTAATTTTTGTTTCACCAAAATGAAATTTGTAAACTAATTTTCCAATGATTTGAGTAATTATTTGTTACTTAACGTTGACTTAATATTTTTAAATGTTTTTTTCTTTTATTAAAAAACTAACAGGTTGTATAACCGGTATCTCTGACTGTGACCTTAAAATTTGTACTGCTTCGCGGTAACTTTTAGCAATTCGCTAACAATTCCTTTATCAGTCTGTGACCTTCAGGAGGCTAAGTATGCATAAAATAGGGCGACAACAGCCAGAAATGCAAACTGGTGTATCTTACTGATTTCTTGCGCTAGTAGGTACTGTGATAAGTACTTTGAGTTTTATTCTCTCTTCTGTCGATCCTAACTGGGCTGATGAGTCGTGCCACAGCAAAACGTGTCCCGAGATGAATTGATAGATGACAGAACAGGAAATAACTGCTGAAATATGGACTTTGTTCAATTTTAGTAGTTGATATTGATTTTTATATTCATATTATAGAACCATAGAGGTGGCCATAGCATAGTGATTAAGGTGTCTGCTTTCTACGCCAGCGACCCGTGTTCGTATCTCGGCCCGTGAAATAATAAAAAATAAAATAAAATAAAATTTACAACAGTGGCAAACCACCTATAGTATCATAACGAGGAACACTCTCTCACCTTGATCGTACGGAAGCGGCATTAAGTTGTAGGTCCCCTTTGTCTATGGAAACAGTTAAAAAAAGTCACCAACCACAGGCAAAGTCGAGAGGGTTGCCTACGTCCGGATATGGCACTTCAGGAAGAAAGAACCCAAACAATCGCGCTACCCAGCGGTAATTGTTAGCAACTCCCTAAGCAATTTCTCTGGCCCTAAACACTCTCAGAAAGAATTGCCTTTAAAACTAGGCTAGTGTATCTTACCGAACAACTTGTTTGTTTTTAATATTCTTTTATTTTTTGGTTTACCCTATAAAAAAGCAGCGTGTATTGGGTCAAGTCCTAAACTGGATCCTAACTCACAGACTATGTTATAGCCATCCTTCGCAGTTTTTCCAACGATATTTTTTCAATTAAAAACAGGCTGAATTGCAACCCAACAACGACGAAGGCATGTGAAAAATAAGCGTTGCAAAATCTAACAGTGAAAACGTAATATTGGGAACGATAATGAGACGTAACTTAACGTCAGTCGGTCAATTCGGGTTGGTAGTTGATTATCGTGTTTGTTTCCGCGACAGCAAAGCACTAACTTATATAGAAAAATGTCCCCCGTACAACTGTCTTTGTCGATGGAGACTTTCAATTCAATTCAAATCAATGTTTTGAAATACGCAGTGTGGGGGATCCTTCGTCATTAGAGCGGGAGAATTTGAAAAGCAGTTAGAACTGGTTGGTTTATGTTTGCATTCTGTTAATTTCTTTCTTTATTGTTTCTTGGATCTCCCTAAGTAGAAATTTTGTACCGCATAACAAGCGAGTATAGTAATTGCGCCACAAAGAGAGTTACAAGAAACGGACATTGTTAAGCCTACCATTTGTTTACTCGCCTAGGAATTACCCGACTCGTCTCTTACGTGGTCTTATCCTAGCAGTGTATCAATTAAATTCAAAGTGCAAGCAATATTGTATATTACTTTTAATTGTTTACCCGGAATTAGATAATGAAATGACACAATTAAAACATCTGACGTAGAAAATTTTCAAAATTTGTTATGAAACTTTTAGTTAAACCACGGCAACTCATATATATCCAATTTGTTTTGTTTCTTTGTGACAACGATCTTGTAATTTCTTTCGATTTCTTTATTTCTTTAAGCTCGAATTTTTCCATTATAAAACAGAACCGCTATTTACTAGTATTATTATTCGATTCCTTTTTCTATAAGGATTCACCAGTTTCAATATATTCATCGATTTTCATACCACCCTGTATATTAAATATTTTCCTCATGTCTCGTTCAATTGACGTTGAATCTCGATGCATGCACCATGATACATGCACCATGCAAGTGACACTGAACGTTGAAATTTTAAACATTGAAGGCGCATCTCACCCTATCGGCAGCTATACAGAAGCTGTGCACTGTAAGATGCTGCCATCCGTAGTACGCAGTCACAACGATTGGCTGCTTATTTTATGGTCAACCGAATCGTTCTATTAACTCCTAGCGTCGAAAAAAAACATTTCGAGATCTTAAAACTTGAACGCACTCCCTACAATCATGACTGACAAACAAATTTACTCATTCTGACTTTCAAAATTTCATAAATTACTTACATTCTTTCCACTACACTAATTTTAAAGTATTTATTTTTTCCTGAACAGTTACGAATACGATTTAAATATTTAATTTTTGAGAAACAAACTCTTTTTAATATTGACATTGCTAGATTTTGTTGTTATCCAAAACAGTTACGTTGTGCCAACCAACCAAAAAGATACAACTAAAACATATTATATTTAATACCGAAGTTATATCATGAGTATAATCGTTTTATTTATAATCTAAGAACTCAGCTTTATCATTCATTCATGTAAACATTGAGACATTTGTAGATAACATTTCATTTACTGATCGGTTATCATATCTCTGATTGTGACATAAGACTGTCCTAAGATTGAAAGTTATGAATGCAAATTGCTTCCAAAACATTTACTAATAATTTTAATAAGACACAAACCAAGTTTCGTGCTACATTCAGAATATTTTATTCAGTGTCTGAACTCTTTAATATTTTAGAACCTAAGTTTTCCGTGACAGCGATTTTATTACAGTCGGTCAACTAAGAACGTGTCGCGCATTATTCATTAAAAAATGAATGTATTCCACAATAAAGGATTTCCATTAAAATGCTAATGAGTCAGTTCCCATCAGCGTCGATGATCGGCTAGCATATTCGGGATATATTTTTTAAGAGATTTTCCGCGTATTGTTTTGGCAGAGATTTCCAAATTGCCCAAATTTGCCGTGCCAGTTGCTTTACTATGTACACATCTTTACTACAAAGCTTCCGCTGATATATGATCACACGTTCTCGATTAGATTTGTATCGGGCGACTGGAATGGCCAATCTAGTGTGACGCTACTGGATTCCTCTTTCCACTGGCTACACGTTTTTCTCCGATGTTTGGGGTCGTACCACCGTTTGGTAATCGGTACTAATGTCTTCTTGTAAATCTGAAGCATATTTTTAGAGTTCAAATTGTAGGTACACAATTCGTCTTACCAGACACGATCGAATGAATGGAATATATCAAGTGCAACCACTAGAGCCACAATTAATGCCTCGCGACTTTTTAAACTCTTAGCCTTCCGCAGTACAAGTATTGTTTTTAAGAAGCATTTTTTTCAGATGGCACAGTCAAATGTAAATGGTGGAGGACCAGAATGAACGTTAATGTACCTTTGTTTTTTTTTTAATTTTATTTTTATTGTGTATATATATATATATATATATATATATATATATATATATATATATATATATATATATATATGTATACATATATATATATATATATATATATATATATATATATATATATATATATATATATATACATATATATATATATATATATATATATATATATATATATATATATATATATATATATATATCCACATATATATATATATATATATATATATATATATATATATATATATATATATATATATATATATATATATATATATATATATATATATATATATATATATATATATATATATATATATATATGTATGTATGTATGCATGTATGTTCTTTTTTATATATATATTTTATTATTATTATTATTATGTATGTGTGTGTTATTTTTATATAGATATTTTATTATTATTATTATCTTTGTGTGTGTTATTTTTATGTATATATTTTATTATTATTATGTATGTGCGTGTTATTTTTATATATATAGTGCAACCACTAGGGCCATAATTAATGCCTCGCGATTTTTTAAACTTTTAGCCTTCCGTAGTACAAGTATTGTTTTTAAAAAACCTCGGATCAGATCGCACAGTCGAATACAGAACCAGGACCATCAAATGAATGAATGATATGTATATGTGTTATTTTTTATTATATTTTTTTATATTTTGTTATATATATATATATATATATGTACTCGTATAAACATATATATATATATATATATATATATATATATATATATATATATATATATATATATATATATATATATATGTATGTATGTATGTATGTATGTATGTATGTATGATTGTATGTTATTTTTATATATTTTATTATTATTATTATTATGTATGTATATATGTTATTTTCATATATATTTTATTATTACTATTATGTATGTTTGTATGTTATTTATATATATATATATATATATATATATATATATATATATATATATATATATATATTTATATATGTATATATATGCATATATATATATATATATATATATATATATATATATATATATATATATATATATATATATATATATGTATATACTTATATATATATATATATATATATATATATATATATATATATATATATATATATGTATATATATATATATATATACATATATACATATATATTATATAAATAAATATATACGTACATACATATGTATACGAGTATATATATATATAAATATATATATATATATATATATATATATATATATATATATATATATATATATATATATATATATATACATATACATATATATAAAACTAATAAAAAGGAAAAAGTAAAAATACTATCGGATATACAAATTCGACCACCCCGAAACCAACCCCCTATTTCACAAACTCAACACTCGACTCAAAACCCAACTACCAACGATGGAATAAAAATTACGACGAAATTATCAACAACAAGGTGAACCAAATAATAGTATTGCCGAATGCCTACCCCAAATTGGATATAAAACAAGAAACATACGAACACCATAAAATAACAACGAAAAGTTTACCTTCCAATTCTTAAAGGACTACACAACAACATCCCAAAAAACATATTGCATATATTTCCACATTGAAAACTTCTTTTAATCGATTTAATCGAATTTATTTGACCCATTTCTCCGAAAAAGGACTAAAGCTAATACGTTGTACAAAATAATCAATGCAATTCAGGATAAAGAAGAACGTATCATGTTAGTCAGAAATCACCAAGAAGGAAAACAAAATCACCGAGGAATTAATGAAACCCTCGAATATCTTAACAGAAATTACTACTGGATAAACATGAAAGCTGATATAACTCAATACATCAACTCCAGTGACACCTGTCAACGAGCTAAACATGCTAGGAAGAAACCATACGTCCCTTTGATGATAACTAATACTCCTTCGGAACCCTTCCAAACTGTACAAATCGACATATCCTTATATGACCAAAAGATGGAACGAGCTCTATATGGCGGCCAAAAAGAATATGAATCATGCAAAGGAGCTTTCCAAAAACAAAATGAAGAAGAAAATAACTACATTGTAAATGATGATAACATCAACATCACATCAGAAGAGGTGGAAACATATATTAACAAATTCAAGAACCGAAAGTCACCCTGAATACACGCTACCTGTAATCTGTGGGGGAGACTCCCATAATACAAATATCAGTTTGTCTTCCACTGACGATGCCTCGTTCTTTTTGTTGGACAAAATCAAGTGCATGCAACCACAACCATAAGGTATCTTAGCTGACACATAAATTTATATGTGACTTATCACTTAAATTTTTATTCTTCATGCACACTGGAACTGTCAAAAACCTTGAGCTACTCGGTTCACCCGAGGATTTTCTTGGCGGAGGAGATTTTCATAATACAACTTTGTCTTTCATTGAGAACGTCTCATTCTTTTTGTTGGGTAAAATCAAGTGTATGTAAAAAAAGCATAAAGAATCATAGCTGAAACATAATTATATTTGTGACTTATTGCTTAAATTTTTACTCCAGTCCACTCGAGGATAACATGGCACATTTTCTTGGCGGATTAGATTTACATAATACAAATATCAGTATTCTCTTCCATGAATGATTTATTGTTTTTATTGAGTAAAGTCAGAATAGATCTCTTCGTGCCATCAATGCCACAATTTTTCTCCTCGTGGACTCTAGGCAGAGACCTTTAAAGAGTACTATCATCAGAGAGAGGTTGTTACTCCTATTTCTCAATGGGCTTTGAATATTTTAACCAACAATACAACTATAAAAATGAATTAATTATACTACTATAAGTATATTAAATAAAATTTGACAAATTGTGTAAACTGAAGCATATTCATTAATTTTTATGGCACAAACTCATTTATGTAAATATATTTGTACAGGACCAATCACAAACCTACATTAATAGTGAAGAAATAGTCCTATTTTTTGTTACTGCCAATTCGATAATTTGCACCCTAAAAACCTAGAACAAAAATTGTTTGAATCAGAAGGACTTTGATATACTTTTATTATGTCCTCCAGATACACTCCCACCGGGAATTCGCCACCCTAAACCATATGAACCTCCATCCATGATAGGTTCTGCTACATTAAACCCTCAAACCTCATCCCCCTGAAGAATAGGAACCAAACTAAGTTTAGTTTAACCTTTGCAGAATAAAGTAGACTTATTTGATATTATCATTTAAATGTAATTATAATTTTTCCACAGAACAAAGCATTTCTAGTTTTAATTTATTTTACTGGAGAAAGTGAAATTAAAAATGTACGCCATATTTTTGGGGGGGTGTGGGTGGGGGGTGTGGTGTGGTCTAATTAAAGAAATTTGAAAAAACTTGTTTATATTTTTTCTAATGAAGGAAATCCGAAAATGAAGATTTCCATAATACAAATATCAGTTTTGTCCTATTTTGAGGATCTCTCATTTTTTTTATTGAGGAAAATCAAGTGTATGTGGCAACAACCATAAAGTATCATAGCAGACCTAATTTTATTTGTGACTAATCGTTTGAATTTTTATTCTTTAAACATACTAGGACTGTCAGCGCCAATTCTTGAGCTACTCAGTTCACCCAAGGATAACATGGCACATTTTCTTGGTGGAGGAGATTTCCATAATACAAATATCAGTTCTGTCTTCTATTGTGGATCTCTTTCTATTTGTTGGGCAAAATCAATTGCATGTAACAACATACACAAAGTATAATAGCTGACACATAATTTTATTGCGATTTTTCACTTGAATTTTTATCCTCTATGCATACCAAGGATGTCAGTGCCAAACCTTGAGCTACTCAGTTCACCCGAGGATAACATGGCACATTTTCTTGACGGAGTAGATTTACATAATACAAATACCAGTATTCTCTTCCATCGAGGATTTATTGTTTTTATTGAGTAAAATCATCTTGAATCTCCTTGTACCATCAAAGCCACTATTTTTTTCCTTCTGGACCCTAGGCAGAGACCCTTAGAGAGTACTATCATCAGAGAGCGGTTATGACTCCTCTTCCTCAGTAGGTTTTGAATATTTTAACCAACAACACAAATATAAAAATGAATTAATTATACTACTATAAGTATACTAAATAAAATTTGAAAAATTTTGTAAACTGAAACATATTCATTAATTTTTAGAACAAAAATTCATTTATGTAAATACATATATCTGTACAGGACCAAACACAAATCTACTTTAATAGTATTTTTTGTTATTACCAATTCGAAAATGTGCACCGTAAAAACCTAGAACAAAAAGTGTTTGAATCAAGAGTACTTTGATATACTTCTATTATGACCTCCAGATGCATTCCCACCGGGAATTTGCCTGCCTTAACCCTATTAACCTCTATCCATGTTAGGATCTGCTACCTAAGACCATCGAACCTCACCCCCTCTGCAGAATAAGAACCACAATAAGTTTAGTTTAACCTTTGCAGAATAAAGTAGACTTATTTGAAATTACCATTTAATTGTAATTATTTTTTCGACATAATAAGTCATATCTAGTTTTAATTTATTTTACTGACGAATGTGAATCTAAAAATGTACGCCATATTTTTTCTAATTAAGGAAATTTGAAAAAACTTTTTTGTGACTTATTGCTTGAATTTTTATTTTTTACGCACACTAGGACTATCGGTCCCAAACTTTGAGCTATTTAGTTCGCCCGAGGATAACATGACACATTTATTTGCTTGAGGAGATTTTCATAACACAGATATCAGTTCTGCCCACCACTGAGTATGTCTCATTTTTTTTATTGGGGAATATCAAATGTATGTAACAACAACCATAAAATATCATAGCTGACATAATTTTATTTGTGACTAATCGTTTGAATTTTTATTCTTTATGCGTACTAGGACTGTCAGTGCCAAACCTTGAGCTACTCAGTTCACCCGAGGATAACAAGGACATTTTCTTGGTGGAGGAGACTTCCATAATACAAATATCAGTTCTGTCTTCCATTGAGATGTCTCTTTCTTTTTGTCGGGCAAAATAAATTGCATGAAACAACATCCATAGAGTATAATAGCTGACCCATAATTTTATTTGTGACTTATCTCTTGAATTTTTATTCTTTATGCATACTAGGACTGTCAGTGCCAAGCCTTGAGCTACTCAGTTCACCCGAGGATAAAATGGCACGTTTTCTTAGTGGAGAATATTTCCATAATACAAATATCAGTTCTGTCTTCCGTTGAGGATGTCTCTTTCTCTGTGTCGGACAAATTAAATTGCATGTAACAACATCCATAAAGTATAATAGCTGACATATAGTTTTATTTTTGACTTGTCTATTGAATTTTTATTCTTTATGCATACTAGGACTGTCAGTGCCAAACCTTGAGCTACTCAGTTCACCCGAGGATAACATAGCACATTTTCTTGGTGGAATAGATTTACATAATACAAATATCAGTATTCTTTTCCACGGATGATTTATTGTGTAAAATCAGATTGTATCTCTTTGTACCATCAATGCCACTATTTTTCTCCTCGTGGACCCTAGGCGAAGACCTTTAGAGAGTACTGTCATCAGAAAAAAATTTGTTACTCTTCTTTCTCAATGGGTTTTGAATATTTTAACCCACAATACAAGTATAATAATGAATTAATTATACTACTATAAGTATACTAAATAAGATTTGACAAATTGTGTAAACTGAAGCATATTAATTAATTTTTAGGACACAAACTCATTTATATAAATATATTTGTACAGGACCAAACACAAACATAGTTTAAGAGTGAAGAAATAGTCCTATTTTTTTTGTTACTACCAAGTCGATAATTTGCACCGTAAAAATCTAGAACAAAAATTGTTTGAATCAAGTGTACTTTAATATACTTCTATTATGACCTCCAGATGTATGCCCACCAGTAATGCGCCAGTCTAAACTCTATTAACCTCCATCCATGATAGGATCTGCTACCTAAAACCATCGAACCTTATCCCCTCTGCAGAATAGGAACAACACTAAGTTTAGTTTAACCTTTGCAGAATAAAGTAGGCTTATTTGATATTACCGTTTAATTGTAATTATACTTTTCCGACAGATTGAGTCATTTCTAAAAACGTACGCCATATTTTTTGTAAGTAAGGAAAGTTGAAAAAAACTTGTTTATTTCTGACTTATTGCCTGAATTTTTATTTTTTATGCACACTAGGACTGTCCGAGGACAACATGGCCTATTTACTTGCTGGAGGAGATTTCCATAACACATATATCAGTTTTGTCCTCCATTGACGATGGCTCATTTTTTTATTGGGGAAAATCAAGTGTATGTAACAACAAACATAACGTATCATAGCTGACATAATTTTATTTGTGACTAATCGTTTGAATTTTTATTCTTTGTGCATACTAGGACTGTCAGTGCCAAACCTTGAGCTACTCAGTTCACCCGAGGATAAAATGGCACGTTTTCTTAGTGGAGAATATTTCCATAATACAAATATCAGTTCTGTCTTCCGTTGAGGATGTCTCTTTCTTTGTGTCGGACAAATTAAATTGCATGTAACAACATCCATAAAGTATAATAGCTGACATATAGTTTTATTTTTGACTTGTCTCTTGAATTTTTATTCTTTATGCATACTAGGACTGTCAGTGCCAAACCTTGAGCTACTCAGTTCACCGAGGATAACATAGCACATTTTCTTGGTGGAGGAGACTTCCATAATACAAATATCAGTTCTGTCTTCCATTGAGATGCCTCTTTCTTTTAGCCGGGAAAAATAAATTGCATGTAACAACATCCTTAAAGTATAATAGCTGACCCATAATTTTATTTGTGACTTATCTCTTGAATTTTTATTCTTTATGTATACTAGGACTGGCAATGCCAAACCTTGAGCTACTCAGTTCACTCGAGGATAACTTGGCACATTTTCTTGGTGGATTAGTTTTACATAATACAAATATCAGTATTCCCTTCCATGGAGGATTTATTGTTTTTATTGTGTAAAATCAGCTTGGATCGATCTTCTTGTACCATCAAAGTCACTATTTTTCTCCCCTTGGAGCTTAGGTAGGGACCTTTAGAGAGTACTATCATCAGAGAGAGGTTACTGCTCCACTTCTTCAATGGGCTTTAAATATTTTAACCAACAATGCAACTGTAAAAATGAATTAATTATACTACTATAGGTATACTAAATAGAATTTGACAAATTTTGTAAACTGAAGCATATTCATTAATTTTTATGACACAAACACATTTATGTAAAGATATTTGTACAGGACCAAACACAAACATAGATTAATAGGGAAGAAATAGTCCTATTTTTTTGTTACTACCACTTGGAGAATTTGCACCGTAAAAACCTAGAACAAAAATTGTTTGAATCAAGTGTGCTTTGATATACTTCTATTATGACCTCCAGATGCACTCCCACCGGGAATGCGCCAGTTGAAACTCTTAACCTCCATCCATGATAGGATCTGCTACCTAAGACCATCCAACCTCATCCCTTCTGCAGAATAGGAACCACACTAAGATTAGTTCAACCTTTGCAGAATAAAGTAGGCTTATTTGATATTACCATTTAATTGTAATTATACTTTTTTGACAGAATAAGTCATATCTAGTTTGAATTTATTTTACTTGCGAGCGTGAAACTAAAAATGTACGCCATATTTTTTGTAACTAAGGAAAGTTGAAAAAACTTGTTTATTTGTGACTTATTGCCTGAATTTTTATTTTTTTTTTGCACACTATGACGGTCCGAGGACAACATGACCTATTTAGTTGCTGGAGGAGATTTCCATAACACATATATCAGTTTTGTCCTCCATTGACGATGGCTCATTTTTAGTGTTCCGTACGGAACACTTATAAGATCACTTCGGTGTCTGTCCGTCTGTCTGTCCGTCTGTCCGTCTGTCACACCCGATTTTCTCCGAAACTATTTGTCATAGAAAGTTGAAATTTGGTAGTAATATAGAAATTGATGGCCTCATCAGAGCCATGTAGTTTTGAAAGTTAAATTTTGACTTAAGGGTTTAGTTTTGGGGGGTGAAATCGGAAGTGAAAAAAAAATTTTTTTACTAGGTAATCGAGTGTGGTGTCAAATGAAAGCTTGTGAAAATAGGAGTAAAAAATATATATATAATGTAATACTTGTGCGCACTTTTCTTTGTATTATTTTCAAAAAATCGCGAAAAAAATCGCTGTCCACCCGCCTTATCTCGGAAAGTACTTATCAAAAAATTTTGATAAAATTCTGGAATATTCTCCACGGAGTGTAGATTGAACGAAAATTATCACGAGTGCATTACCTATAATAATTTATCTGGTATATAAAAAAAAACAAAAATTTCAAGGTCATCAATTTTCAGTAAAGATTGGAAATAAACTTTGTTGAAAACTTATTTGGGGTGTGTTTTATAAAGTCACTGATCATTTTATATCACCATAACATAAATTTTGACTTAAGGGATTCGTTTTGAGGGGTCAGATCGGAAGTGAAAAAAAAAAATTTTTTTACTAGGTCATCGAATGTGGTGTCAAATGAAAGCTTGTGAAAACACGAGTAAAAAATATATATATAATGTAATACTTGCGCACACTTTTCTTCGTATTACTTTTAAAAAATCGTGAAAAAAATCGCTCTCCCCTACCTTATCTCGAAAAGTATTGATCAAAAAAATTTGAAAAAAATCCTGGAATATTCTCCACGGAGTATAGATTGAACGAAAATTATCGTTACCTTTAATAATTTATCTGGTATAGAAAAAAAAACAAAATTTCAAGGTCACCAGTTTTCAGTAAAGATTGGAAACAAACTTTGTTGAAAACTCATTTGGGGTGTGTTTTGTGAAGTCACTGATCGATCATTTTATGCCACCCTACAAAATTTTTTATTTTAAAAACAATCAACGTACGGAACACTAATTGTGCAAGTTCAACTTGCACTTGACCGGTTATTTTTATTGGGGAAAATCAAGTGTATGTAACAACAACCATAAAGTATCATAGCTGACATAATTTTATTTGTGACTAATCATTTGAATTTTTATTCTTTGTGCATACTAGGACTGTCAGTGCCAAACCTTGAGCTACTCAGTTCACCCGAGGATAACATGGCACGTTTTTCTTGTTGGAGATTATTTCCATAATACAAATATCAGTTCTGTCTTCAGTTGAGGATGTCTCTTTCTTTTGTCGGGCAAAATAAATTGCATGCAACAACATCCATAAAGTATAATAGCTGACACATAGTTTTGTTTTTGATTTGTCTCTTGAATTTTTATTCTTTATGCACACTAGGACTGTTAGTGCCAAGCCTTGAGCTACTCAGTTCACCCGAGGATAACATGGCACATTTTCTTGGTGGAGGAGACTTCCTTAATACAAATATCAGTTCTGTCTGCCATTGAGATGTCTATTTCTTTTTGTTGGGCAAAATAAATTGCATGTAACAACATCCATAAAGTATAATAGCTGACCCATAATTTTATTTGTGACTTATCTCTTGAATTTTTATTCTTTATGTATACTAGGACTGGCAGTGCCAAACCTTGAGCTACTCAATTCACCCGAGGGTAACATGGCACATTTTCTTGGTGGATTAGATTTACATAATACAAATATCAGTATTCCCTTCCATGGAGGATTTATTGTTTTTATTGTGTAAAAATCAGCTTGGATCTTCTTGTATCATCAAAGCTACTATTTTTCTCCTCCTGGACCCTAGGTAGAGACCTTTAGAGAGTACTATCATCAGAGAGGGTTTGCTGCTCCACTTCCTCAATGAGCTTTGAATATTTTAACCAGCAATACAACTAGCAAAATGATTTAATTGTACTACTATAAGTATACTAAATAAAATTTGACAAATTTTGTAAACTGAAGCATATTCATTAATTTTTATGACACAAACTCATTTATGTAAATATATTTGTACAGGACCAAACACAAACATAGTTTAATAGTGAAGAAATAGTCCTATTTTTTTGTTACTACCAATTCGAAAATTTGCACCGTAAAAACCTAGAACAAAAATTGATTGAATCAAGAGTACTTTGATATACTTCGGTTATGACCTCCAGATGCATGCCCACAGGGAATTCGCCAGCCTAAACCCTATTAACCTTCATCCATGATAGGATCTGCCAGCTAAGACCATCGAACCTCATCCCCTCTGCAGAATAAGAACCACACTAAGTTTAATTTAACATTTGCAGAATAAAGAAGACATATTTGATATTACCGTTTAATTGTAATTATACTTTTTCGACAGAATAAGTCATATCTAGTTTTAATTTATTTTACTGGCGAAAGTGAAATTAAATATGTACGCCATATTTTTTCTAATTAAGGAAATTTGAAAAAACTTGTTTATTTGTGACATATTGCTTGAATTTTTATTTTTTTTGCACACTAGTACTGTCGGTGCCAAACCTTAGAGTTACTTAGTTCGCCCGAGGATAACATGGCACATTTACTTGCTGGAGGAGATTTTCATAACACAAATATCAGTTTTGCCCTCCATTGAGGATGTCTAATTTTTTTTATTGGGGAAAATCAAGTGTATGTAACAACAAACATAAAGTATCATAGCTGACATAATTTTATTTGTGGCTAGTCGTTTAAATTTTATTTCTTTAAGGGTACTAGTACTGTCAGTGCCAAACCTTGAGCTACTCAGTTCACCCGAGGATAACATGGCACGTTTTCTTGTTGGAGAATATTTCATAATACAAATAATAGTTTTGTCTTCTATTGAGAATGTCTCTTTCTTTTCGTCGGGCAAAATAAATTGCATGTAGCAACATCCATAAAGTATAATAGCTGACACATATTTTTATTTGTGGCTTATCTCTTGAATTTTTATTCTTTATGCATACTAGGATTGTCAGTGCCAAACCTTGAGCTACTCAGTTCACCCGAGGATAACATAGCACATTTTCTTGGTGGAATAGATTTACATAATACAAATATCAGTATTCTTTTCCACGGATGATTTATTGTGTAAAATCAGATTGTATCTCTTTGTACCATCAATGCCACTATTTTTCTCCTCGTGGACCCTAGGCGAAGACCTTTAGAGAGTACTGTCATCAGAAAAATTTGTTACTCTTCTTTCTCAATGGGTTTTGAATATTTTAACCCACAATACAAGTATAATAATGAATTAATTATACTACTATAAGTATACTAAATAAGATTTGACAAATTGTGTAAACTGAAGCATATTAATTAATTTTTAGGACACAAACTCATTTATGTAAATATATTTGTACAGGACCAAACACAAACATAGTTTAAGAGTGAAGAAATAGTCCTATTTTTTTGTTACTACCAAGTCGATAATTTACACCGTAAAAATCTAGAACAAAAATTGTTTGAATCAAGTGTACTTTAATATACTTCTATTATGACCTCCAGATGTATACCCACCAGTAATGCGCCAGTCTAAACTCTATTAACCTCCATCCATGATAGGATCGATCTGCTACCTAAAACCATCGAACCTCATCCCCTCTGCAGAATAGGAACCACACTAAGTTTAGTTTAACCTTTGCAGAATAAAGTAGGCTTATTTGATATTACCGTTTAATTGTAATTATACTTTTTCGACAGATTAAGTCATATCTAAAAAACGTACGCCATATTTTTTTGTAAGTAAGGAAAGTTGAAAAAAACTTGTTTATTTCTGACTTATTGCCTGAATTTTTATTTTTTATGCACACTAGGACTGTCCGAGGACAACATGGCCTATTTACTTGCTAGAGGAGATTTCCATAACACATATATCAGTTTTGTCCTCCATTGACGATGGCTCATTTTTTTTATTGGGGAAAATCAAGTGTATGTAACAACCACCATAAAGTATCATAGCTGACATAATTTTATTTGTGACTAATCGTTTGAATTTTTATTCTTTGTGCATACTAGGACTGTCAGTGCCAAACCTTGAGCTACTCAGTTCACCCGAGGATAAAATGGCACGTTTTCTTAGTGGAGAATATTTCCATAATACAAATATCAGTTCTGTCTTCCGTTGAGGATGTCTCTTTCTTTGTGTCGGACAAATTAAATTGCATGTAACAACATCCATAAAGTATAATAGCTGACATATAGTTTTATTTTTGACTTGTCTATTGAATTTTTATTCTTTATGCATACTAGGACTGTCAGTGCCAAACCTTGAGCTACTCAGTTCACCCGAGGATAACATAGCACATTTTCTTGGTGGAATAGATTTACATAATACAAATATCAGTATTCTTTTCCACGGATGATTTATTGAGTAAAATCAGATTGTATCTCTTTGTACCATCAATGCCACTATTTTTCTCCTCGTGGACCCTAGGCGAAGACCTTTAGAGAGTACTGTCATCAGAAAAATTTGTTACTCTTCTTTCTCAATGGGTTTTGAATATTTTAACCCACAATACAAGTATAATAATGAATTAATTATACTACTATAAGTATACTAAATAAGATTTGACAAATTGTGTAAACTGAAGCATATTAATTAATTTTTAGGACACAAACTCATTTATGTAAATATATTTGTACAGGACCAAACACAAACATAGTTTAAGAGTGAAGAAATAGTCCTATTTTTTTTGTTACTACCAAGTCGATAATTTGCACCGTAAAAATCTAGAACAAAAATTGTTTGAATCAAGTGTACTTTAATATACTTCTATTATGACCTCCAGATGTATGCCCACCAGTAATGCGCCAGTCTAAACTCTATTAACCTCCATCCATGATAGGATCGATCTGCTACCTAAAACCATCGAACCTCATCCCCTCTGCAGAATAGGAACCACACTAAGTTTAGTTTAACCTTTGCAGAATAAAGTAGGCTTATTTGATATTACCGTTTAATTGTAATTATACTTTTTCGACAGATTAAGTCATATCTAAAAACGTACGCCATATTTTTTGTAAGTAAGGAAAGTTGAAAAAAAAACTTGTTTATTTCTGACTTATTGCCTGAATTTTTATTTTTTATGCACACTAGGACTGTCCGAGGACAACATGGCCTATTTACTTGCTGGAGGAGATTTCCATAACACATATATCAGTTTTGTCCTCCATTGACGATGGCTCATTTTTTTATTGGGGAAAATCAAGTGTATGTAACAACAAACATAACGTATCATAGCTGACATAATTTTATTTGTGACTAATCGTTTGAATTTTTATTCTTTGTGCATACTAGGACTGTCAGTGCCAAACCTTGAGCTACTCAGTTCACCGAGGATAAAATGGCACGTTTTCTTAGTGGAGAATATTTCCATAATACAAATATCAGTTCTGTCTTCCGTTGAGGATGTCTCTTTCTTTGTGTCGGACAAATTAAATTGCATGTAACAACATCCATAAAGTATAATAGCTGACATATAGTTTTATTTTTGACTTGTCTCTTGAATTTTTATTCTTTATGCATACTAGGACTGTCAGTGCCAAACCTTGAGCTACTCAGTTCACCCGAGGATAACATAGCACATTTTCTTGGTGGAGGAGACTTCCATAATACAAATATCAGTTCTGTCTTCCATTGAGATGCCTCTTTCTTTTAGCCGGGAAAAATAAATTGCATGTAACAACATCCTTAAAGTATAATAGCTGACCCATAATTTTATTTGTGACTTATCTCTTGAATTTTTATTCTTTATGTATACTAGGACTGGCAATGCCAAACCTTGAGCTACTCAGTTCACTCGAGGATAACTTGGCACATTTTCTTGGTGGATTAGTTTTACATAATACAAATATCAGTATTCCCTTCCATGGAGGATTTATTGTTTTTATTGTGTGTAAAATCAGCTTGGATCTTCTTGTACCATCAAAGTCACTATTTTTCTCCCCCTGGAGCTTAGGTAGAGACCTTTAGAGAGTACTATCATCAGAGAGAGGTTGCTGCTCCACTTCTTCAATGGGCTTTAAATATTTTAACCAACAATACAACTGTAAAAATGAATTAATTATACTACTATAGGTATACTAAATAGAATTTGACAAATTTTGTAAACTGAAGCATATTCATTAATTTTTATGACACAAACACATTTATGTAAAGATATTTGTACAGGACCAAACACAAACATAGATTAATAGGGAAGAAATAGTCCTATTTTTTTGTTACTACCACTTGGATAATTTGCACCGTAAAAACCTAGAACAAAAATTGTTTGAATCAAGTGTGCTTTGATATACTTCTATTATGACCTCCAGATGCACTCCCACCGGGAATGCGCCAGTTGAAACTCTTAACCTCCATCCATGATAGGATCTGCTACCTAAGACCATCCAACCTCATCTCTTCTGCAGAATAGGAACCACACTAAGATTAGTTTAACCTTTGCAGAATAAAGTAGGCTTATTTGATATTACCATTTAATTGTAATTATACTTTTTTGACAGAATAAGTCATATCTAGTTTGAATTTATTTTACTGGCGAGCGTGAAACTAAAAATGTACGCCATATTTTTTGTAACTAAGGAAAGTTGAAAAAAACTTGTTTATTTGTGACTTATTGCCTGAATTTTTATTTTTTTTTGCACACTAGGACTGTCCGAGGACAACATGACCTATTTAGTTGCTGGAGGAGATTTCCATAACACATATATCAGTTTTGTCCTCCATTGACGATGGCTCATTTTTTTTATTGGGGAAAATCAAGTGTATGTAACAACAACCATAAAGTATCATAGCTGACATAATTTTATTTGTGACTAATCATTTGAATTTTTATTCTTTGTGCATACTAGGACTGTCAGTGCCAAACCTTGAGCTACTCAGTTCACCCGAGGATAACATGGCACGTTTTCTTGTTGGAGATTATTTCCATAATACAAATATCAGTTCTGTCTTCAGTTGAGGATGTCTCTTTCTTTTGTCGGGCAAAATAAATTGCATGCAACAACATCCATAAAGTATAATAGCTGACACATAGTTTTATTTTTGATTTGTCTCTTGAATTTTTATTCTTTATGCACACTAGGACTGTTAGTGCCAAGCCTTGAGCTACTCAGTTCACCCGAGGATAACATGGCACATTTTCTTGGTGGAGGAGACTTCCTTAATACAAATATCAGTTCTGTCTTCCATTGAGATGTCTATTTCTTTTTGTTGGGCAAAATAAATTGCATGTAACAACATCCATAAAGTATAATAGCTGACCCATAATTTTATTTGTGACTTATCTCTTGAATTTTTATTCTTTATGTATACTAGGACTGGCAGTGCCAAACCTTGAGCTACTCAATTCACCCGAGGGTAACATGGCACATTTTCTTGGTGGATTAGATTTACATAATACAAATATCAGTATTCCCTTCCATGGAGGATTTATTGTTTTTATTATGTAAAATCAGCTTGGATCTTCTTGTATCATCAAAGCTACTATTTTTCTCCTCCTGGACCCTAGGTAGAGACCTTTAGAGAGTACTATCATCAGAGAGGGTTTGCTGCTCCACTTCTCAATGGGCTTTGAATATTTTAACCAGCAATACAACTAGCAAAATGATTTAATTGTACTACTATAAGTATACTAAATAAAATTTGACAAATTTTGTAAACTGAAGCATATTCATTAATTTTTATGACACAAACTCATTTATGTAAATATATTTGTACAGGACCAAACACAAACATAGTTTAATAGTGAAGAAATAGTCCTATTTTTTTGTTACTACCAATTCGAAAATTTGCACCGTAAAAACCTAGAACAAAAATTGATTGAATCAAGAGTACTTTGATATACTTCGGTTATGACCTCCAGATGCATGCCCACAGGGAATTCGCCAGCCTAAACCCTATTAACCTTCATCCATGATAGGATCTGCCAGCTAAGACCATCGAACCTCATTCCCTCTGCAGAATAAGAACCACACTAAGTTTAATTTAACCTTTGCAGAATAAAGAAGACATATTTGATATTACCGTTTAATTGTAATTATACTTTTTCGACAGAATAAGTCATATCTAGTTTTAATTTATTTTACTGGCGAAAGTGAAATTAAATATGTACGCCATATTTTTTCTAATTAAGGAAATTTGAAAAAACTTGTTTATTTGTGACATATTGCTTGAATTTTTATTTTTTTTGCACACTAGTACTGTCGGTGCCAAACCTTAGAGTTACTTAGTTCGCCCGAGGATAACATGGCACATTTACTTGCTGGAGGAGATTTTCATAACACAAATATCAGTTTTGCCCTCCATTGAGGATGTCTAATTTTTTTTATTGGGGAAAATCAAGTGTATGTAACAACAAACATAAAGTATCATAGCTGACATAATTTTATTTGTGGCTAGTCGTTTAAATTTTATTTCTTTAAGGGTACTAGGACTGTCAGTGCCAAACCTTGAGCTACTCAGTTGACCCGAGGATAACATGGCACGTTTTCTTGTTGGAGAATATTTCCATAATACAAATAATAATTTTGTCTTCTATTGAGAATGTCTCTTTCTTTTTATCGGGAAAAAATAAATTGCATATTACAACATCCATAAAGTATAATAGCTGACACATATTTTTATTTGTGGCTTATATCTTGAATTTTTATTCTTTATGAATACTAGGACTGTCAGTGCCAAACCTTGAGCTACTCAGTTCACCCGAGGATAACATAGCACATTTTCTTGGTGGAATAGATTTACATAATACAAATGTCAGTATTCTTTTCCACGGATGATTTATTGTTTTTATTGTGTAAAATCCATAAAGTGTCAAGCTGACTTAATTTTATTTGTGACTAATCATTTGAATTTTTATTCTTTATGCACACTAGGACTGTTAGTGCCAAACCTTGAGCTACTCAGTTCACCCGAGAATAACATGGCACATTTTCTTGGTGGAGGAGACTTCCATAATACAAATATCAGTTCTGTCTTCCATTGAGATGTCTATTTCTTTTTGTTGGGCAAAATAGATTGTATGTAACAACATCCATAAAGTATAATAGCTGACACATATTTTTATTTGTGGCTTATCTCTTGAATTTTTATTCTTTATTTTTTATTGATGATTGATGATTGATACTAGGACTGTTAGTGCCAATCCTTGAGCTACTCAGTTCACCGAGGATAACATGGCACATTTTCTTGGTGGATCAGATTTCCATGGAGGATTTATTGTTTTTAATGTGTAAAATAAGCTTGGATTTTCTTGTACCATCAAAGCCACTATTTTTCTCCTCCTGGACCCTAGGCAGAGACCTTTAGAGAGTACTATCATCAGAGAGAGTTTGCTGCTCCACTTCCTCAATGGGCTTTGAATATTTTAACCAGCAATACAACTAGCAAAATGATTTAATTATACTACTATAAGTATACTAAATAAATTTGACAAATTTTGTAAACTGCAGCATATTAATTAATTCTTATAACACAGAGTGGTTTATTTAAATACATATATTTGTACAGGACCAAGTACAAACCTACTTGGATAGTGAAGAATTAGTCCTATTTTTTCGATAATCTGCACTTTAGGACCTAGAATGAAAATTGTTTGAATCAGGATTACTAAGATTCACTAAATATCAATGCTGAAGTTTTGCTCCGGAATTGAAACCATTAAACACCTGTCAATACTGCTCGCTGCATACGAAACAAAATCACATCTAACCTATAATTTTAGACAGCTCTTCTTTGCTGTACATATGTATGCTATTGCAGAGATTTGCTATTACCATTATATAATAGTAACAGTAATTTTCTGGTTTTTGGAAGCAGTTACTTAAAAAACCAGTGGGAAAAAAAGAAATAAGAGAAATTTCCGTAGATTAATATATATATATATATATATATATATATATATATATATATATATATATATATATATATATATATATATATATATATATATATATATATATATATATATATATATATATATATATATATATATATATATATGTATATATATATATATATATATATATATATATATATATATATATATATATATATATATATATATATATATATATATATATATATATATATATATATATATATATATATATATATATATATATATATATATATTTATTATATATATGCCATATCATTTGAAATGAAACAAAAAACACGTCACATTTCCCATACTGTACCGCTGTACTGACTACCAATTGTTTTTCTATCTAAAAATCTAAATTTATTAAGTTTATTAAATTTATTCGATTTATTCGATTTATTTATTCAATTTATTTATTCAATTTATTTATTCAATTTACTTATTCAATTTATTTATTCAATTTATTTATTCAATTTATTTATTCAATTTATTTATTCAATTTATTTATTCAATTTATTTATTCAATTTATCTATTCAATTTATCTATTCAATTTATCTATTCAATTTATCTATTCAATTTATTATTCAATTTATTTAATTTGTCTAATTTATTTAATTTATTTTAATTATTTAATTAATTTATTATTTAATTTTTAATTTAATTTTTTTTAATTAATTTGTTTAATTTATTAATTTGTTTAATTTTTTAATTTTTTTTTTTATTTGTTTAATTTGTTTTTTTTTTGTTTAATTTTTTAATTTTTTTTTTTTGTTTTTTTTTTTTAATTTGTTTAATTTGTTTTTTGTTTAATTTGTTTAATTTGTTTAATTTGTTTAATTTGTTTAATTTGTTTAATTTGTTTAATTTTTTAATTTGTTTAATTTTTTTTAATTTGTTTAATTTGTTTAATTTTTTTTAATTTGTTTAATTTTTATTAATTTGTTTTTATTTGTTTAATTTGTTTAATTTGTTTAATTTGTTTAATTTGTTTAATTTGTTTAATTTGTTTAATTTGTTTAATTTGTTTAATTTGTTTAATTTGTTTAATTTGTTTAATTTGTTTAATTTGTTTAATTTGTTTAATTTGTTTAATTTGTTTAATTTGTTTAATTTGTTTAATTTGTTTAATTTGTTTAATTTGTTTAATTTGTTTTTTTTGTTTAATTTGTTTTTTTTTTTTGTTTAATTTGTTTAATTTTTTAATTTGTTTAATTTGTTTAATTTTTTTAATTTGTTTAATTTGTTTAATTTGTTTAATTTGTTTAATTTGTTTTAATTTGTTTAATTTGTTTAATTTGTTTAATTTGTTTAATTTGTTTAATTTGTTTAATTTGTTTAATTTGTTTAATTTGTTTAATTTGTTTAATTTGTTTAATTTGTTTAATTTGTTTAATTATTTTTTTTTTTTTTGTTTAATTTTTTAATTTTTTTAATTTGTTTAATTTTTTAATTTTAATTTAATTTGTTTAATTTTATTTTGTTTAATTTGTTTAATTTGTTTAATTTGTTTAATTTGTTTAATTTGTTTAATTTGTTTATTTTGTTTAATTTGTTTAATTTGTTTAATTTGTTTAATTTGTTTAATTTGTTTAATTTGTTTAATTTGTTTAATTTGTTTAATTTGTTTTAATTTGTTTAATTTGTTTAATTTTTTAATTTGTTTAATTTGTTTAATTTGTTTAATTTGTTTAATTTGTTTAATTTGTTTAATTTGTTTAATTTGTTTAATTTGTTTAATTTGTTTAATTTTTAATTTTTTAATTTGTTTAATTTGTTTTAATTTGTTTAATTTTTTAATTTGTTTAATTTGTTTAATTTGTTTAATTTGTTTAATTTGTTTAATTTGTTTAATTTGTTTAATTTGTTTAATTTGTTTAATTTTTTTAATTTGTTTAATTTGTTTAATTTGTTTAATTTGTTTTAATTTGTTTAATTTGTTTAATTTGTTTAATTTGTTTAATTTGTTTAATTTGTTTAATTTGTTTAATTTGTTTAATTTGTTTAATTTGTTTAATTTGTTTAATTTGTTTAATTTGTTTAATTTGTTTTAATTTGTTTAATTTTTTTTTGTTTAATTTGTTTAATTTGTTTAATTTGTTTAATTTATTTAATTTTTTAATTTATTTAATTTATTTAATTTATTTAATTTATTTAATTTATTTTTAATTTATTTAATTTATTTAATTTATTTAATTTATTTTTTATTTAATTTTTAATTTATTTAATTTATTTAATTTATTTATTTAAATTTATTTAATTTATTTAATTTATTTAATTTATTTAATTTATTTAATTTATTTAATTTATTTAATTTATTTAATTTATTTAATTTATTTAATTTATTTAATTTATTTAATTTATTTAATTTATTTAATTTATTTAATTTATTTAATTTATTTAATTTATTTAATTTATTTAATTTATTTAATTTATTTAATTTATTTAATTTATTTAATTTATTTAATTTATTTAATTTATTTAATTTATTTAATTTATTTAATTTATTTAATTTATTTAATTTATTTAATTTATTTAATTTAATTTATTTATTTAATTTATTTAATTTATTTAATTTATTTAATTTATTTAATTTATTTAATTTATTTAATTTATTTTAATTTATTTAATTTATTTAATTTATTTAATTTATTTAATTTATTTAATTTATTTAATTTATTTAATTTATTTAATTTATTTAATTTATTTAATTTATTTAATTTATTTAATTTATTTTTTTTTATTTAATTTATTTAATTTATTTAATTTATTTAATTTATTTAATTTATTTAATTTATTTAATTTATTTAATTTATTTAATTTATTTAATTTATTTAATTTATTTAATTTATTTAATTTATTTAATTTATTTAATTTATTTAATTTATTTAATTTATTTAATTTATTTAATTTATTTAATTTATTTAATTTATTTAATTTATTTAATTTATTTAATTTATTTAATTTATTTAATTTATTTAATTTATTTAATTTATTTAATTTATTTAATTTATTTAATTTATTTAATTTATTTAATTTATTTAATTTATTTAATTTATTTAATTTATTTAATTTATTTAATTTATTTAATTTATTTAATTTATTTAATTTATTTTAATTTATTTAATTTATTTAATTTATTTAATTTATTTAATTTATTTAATTTATTTAATTTATTTAATTTATTTAATTTATTTAATTTATTTAATTTATTTAATTTATTTAATTTATTTATTTAATTTATTTAATTTATTTAATTTATTTAATTTATTTAATTTATTTAATTTATTTAATTTATTTAATTTATTTAATTTATTTAATTTATTTAATTTATTTAATTTATTTAATTTATTTAATTTATTTAATTTATTTAATTTATTTAATTTATTTAATTTATTTAATTTATTTAATTTATTTAATTTATTTAATTTATTTAATTTATTTAATTTATTTAATTTATTTAATTTATTTAATTTATTTAATTTATTTAATTTATTTAATTTATTTAATTTATTTAATTTATTTAATTTATTTAATTTATTTAATTTATTTAATTTATTTAATTTATTTAATTTATTTAATTTATTTAATTTATTTAATTTATTTAATTTATTTAATTTATTTAATTTATTTAATTTATTTAATTTATTTAATTTATTTAATTTATTTAATTTATTTAATTTATTTAATTTATTTAATTTATTTAATTTATTTAATTTATTTAATTTATTTATTTATTTATTTAATTTATTTAATTTATTTAATTTATTTAATTTATTTAATTTATTTAATTTATTTAATTTATTTAATTTATTTAATTTATTTAATTTATTTAATTTATTTAATTTATTTAATTTATTTAATTTATTTAATTTATTTAATTTATTTAATTTATTTAATTTATTTAATTTATTTAATTTATTTAATTTATTTAATTTATTTAATTTATTTAATTTATTTAATTTATTTAATTTATTTATTTATTTAATTTATTTAATTTATTTAATTTTTTTTAATTTATTTAATTTATTTAATTTATTTAATTTATTTATTTATTTAATTTATTTAATTTATTTAATTTATTTAATTTATTTAATTTATTTAATTTTTTAATTTATTTAATTTATTTAATTTATTTATTTATTAATTTATTTAATTTATTCTTGCACTCGACGCGCGTTTTGCTAACCATGTTAGCTTCATCAGGAGCGATGATTGACTTAGTGCAAAAATAAAGTGTTTGGTGTAGTGGTGATATATACTGAGTAGTATCATTGTGCCGAAGATTCCACATTCCCTACTTACTTAATCAAGAGTTCGGGGATGAGAATTGATGATTCGAGATCCCTGAGAACACCTCGTGGAATAGTAAAGTACCATAATTTCTGTGTTGTTGCATCAAACATTGCTCATTAATATGTTTTATTTTACCTCGCACTATTTTAAGTTTGAACAGGTGAGAAGAAATTGTCGTTCTTGTGGACGCAGATTTAGGGGCCGTTATTTTTCGACATGATAACACAAAAGCTGTAATTTCGAAAATTTAAAAGTAAAGTTTGATTATTCTAGTCCGAAAAATCATTTCTTACATATCGTACCTTATTTTCTCCACTTTATGATAAATGAAGGACACATTTTACTTCCAAATTTATATTTCAAGGATTACGGCTAGTGTTCTCAGAACTAAGACAGGAGTCTTAGTTTTCAGAACAGTTGCCCCCTAGGCTCCCGCTTAAAATGCCTGCTCTATTGTCCTTTTATTTTATTTCTATTAACAATTCAAGCCCAAAATATAAATACTAAATTGAGGACGTGGTTACTGCTGATACTGGGATGAATCATTCTCACAGGAATAAATCGAGCTACATCATTCCATGAAAATATCTGAAAATAAAAGGTACATTAGGAATTAAACGCGTGTACTGTTGAAATTACACATTATTTAACGATCCCTATCTTTTTCACCCTCTTTTTTAGTGTTCCGTACCAAAATTGAAAAACGGAACGCTTATGGTGTCTAGTCTGTCACAGCCGATTTTCTATTTGATATTGAAAGTTAAAATTTGTTACAGATATAGGAATTCATGGAATAATCGCAGCAGTGTAGTTGTGAAACTTAAATTTTCACTTAAGGGGTTAGTTTTGGGAGGTGAAATCGGAAGTGAAAAAACAAAATTCTGGGTCGTCGAGTAAGGTGTCAAATGAAAGCTTGTGAAAATACGAGTTCAAAAATATATATGATGTAATATTTGCGCAAACTTCTCTTCTTATTACTTTTAAAAAATTGTCAAAAAACGCCATTCGCCATCCTATCTCTACGCATACTAATCACAAAATTCTGAGATATTCTCCATTAGGTGTAGACTGAATGAGAATTTTTGCGAATATATTCCCTTTGATAATTTATCTGGGATCTTGTTAAACACACATGTACAGCAAGGACCTAAGATAATTATTCTGGGAGATTTTAACATAAATTGTTTGTAATGTGTTAATAATAGTCTATCAACCTATTTGGTTAGCACTGGGCCTACAGAAATGATCCTAGATCTACTTGGGACAGAACATTGGTAGGTAATTGTTTTGCAATTTTTCTAATGAGGAAGAAGTTTTTTTAGCCATCATAAATAAGTTTATGAACATACATTGAGTGCAACAGAGCCAAAGAGAAGCGGCTGGGGTTGGATGTATAATACACAGAAGAATAAACAAACAAATAATACAGTGGGAAGCAATGTTCGAAAGAGTACTCACAGTCGAACTGAAGAATGGCAAAGGAGAGATAATCACAGCAATAGCGGTATGTGCGCCAGATGAAAATGAAAAGGCCGAACAAAAGGACAAATTTTGGGAAGAATTAAGTACAATAACGAAAGGCACTTTAATACTAGAAAAGGTAGAAGAAACAATACAAAAACAACATCAATAGGACAGCACTGTGAAGAAATTAGAAATAATATTGGAGAAAGGATGCTAGACTATTGCCAAATACGTGATCTCATCATTAGAAACACATTTTACCAACTTAGAGACATACATAAGTATACAAGAGTTCAACATACAAAACAAGAGAGGTCAATTATAGACTATATGCTGGTACAAAGGAGCAAGAGAAAATATGTGAAAAACAAAAGAATAAGAAGAGGAGCTGAAATATACAGTGATCACTACCTAATAGTAGGAATAATTAAAGAAAGATTGCCAAAAGATGAAAACCCTACAATAAGAAAATACAAATCAATCAGGAAATATAAACTAAGAAATGAAGAAATTATGATCAAATATCGAAAAATAACTGATGAGAAATTCGAAAAAAAACACAGAAATATAAAATATGCAAATTTAGAAAAAAATGGAGCATCTTCAAGAATATAATCCTGGACGGGGCTACCAAAGTAGGCGGAGTGTGCAACACAATCAACAGTAAAAGATAAACAGCTTGGTGGAATAGTAATATTCAAGAATAAATTATTGGGAAGAAGAAAGGATGGAAAAAATATCTCAAAACAAAAACACCAGAAAAATATGAACTATATAAAGGGAAAGGAAAAGAGTTAAAGAGTTGGTTAGAGAAGCAAAAGAACAGCCATGAAAAGAATTCGGAGATAAAATGGAAGAAAATAGTAAAGAAAATCAAAAGCTATTCTATAGACTCCTTAAATCATTCAGGAAAGAGCAACCTATAACAGAATTATATGTGAAAAACAAAAACCAAGAAATCCTAACAACAGAGAAAACAATGGGAATATGGAAAAAAAAACATACTTTGAAGAACTATAAGGCGATAACGAAGAAAAAGAGGCTACAAATTATGAAGAATTGGAACAACACAATATGGAAGAGACAGAAAATAGGGAACAAATAGAATGGAAAAAGTTGGAAGAAGTTATAAGGAAATTCAAAAATGAGAGTCTCAGGCAGCAACGTCTGAAATGAGTAAATACATGGTTAAGAAAGGAAAAACAATATTGCTAGGAATAATTAATAATACATGGGAAAAAGAAAAATTTCCGGCCGAATGGGGAATATCGTTTATTACACCAATCTATAAAAAGGGAAATCACAAGGATGCAAATCATGGACCCTAACAGACAGGCAGAAAAACAAGATACAAGGCGTCGAAATGAAATACCTGAGAGCGGTACAAGAAGTTACACGGAAAGACAGAATAAGGAATACAGAAATAAGGAGAAGGCTGAGAGTACAAGCAATTATAGAATATATACAACAAAGACAGCTGGGATGGTGGGACATGTACAGAGAATGAAGGATGAGACAAGTGAAACAAGTGTACGAAGCCCGAATACAGGGAAAACAGAAGCAAGAAAGACCTAGACAGACCTGGAATAGGAGTATTGGAAGTATACTTAAGAAGAAGTTTGTCTTTTATTATTTTAAATTTTAAGCGACAATAATTCCAAAACAGTTCAATTTAGACATATGGTATGTTAGACAAATAATATCAAAAAAAAATAACATACAAAACTTTCCATTTAAAAAAAATTCAAGATGGCGTAATTTCTTCGAACTGACAGTTCAAAAACTTTATTGTCAACGTCAGCATGTGCACCGTATAACACCCTATAACTTATATTTAAATATTTTTTTGATACACTGATTAATAAATGCTGTGGAATCATTATTCCATACATATAGGGCACCCTGTCCCTCGCACCCCCCCCCACCTCTCCTTATTATCCGTAATACATTGGACTATCTATAATTAAATATAATGAAAAAATACCACAGTTCTGTAAAATTCTCCAAGAATCCTGAAAAGAACAGATAACATGATATATACGAATTAACTCTCTAACTCCAACCCCCATCCCATTAGCCACTAATCGGTTTAATCAAAAATAATTAAAAATATTCGAAAAAAATAAACTCTTCAGATTTATTAAGTTCAACAACCTTGAAATAGATGTATATTACGATATGTAAGCAACCTTTCCTGTAACCCCCTCCAAAGAACCCTGAAAGATATATATTATAAAAATATATCCAGCAACTTTACTATGAAAAATCATACATAAAATGTGTTTGTTATTCAAAAATAACCGGCCATTTGCAAGTCGGATTTGCGCAATTGCGTACCGTGATGGTTTTTTAAAATAAAATTTTTGTTACCAAGGATAAAATGGCAAAAATTCTCACCATAAGTTTCCAAAAATTAATACCTAGGATTCGGCCACAAACTTGTGATGTTTAAAAAAACTTTATATAACGTGAATATCATTAGGCAAATTGCAAAACATATTGTCCCACAAGAACTTGTATCTTTTATCATTTGGATAACCCCAATGCTATTCAACGCATCCCAAAAAAGTTATATTAAAAATCTCCCACAGCCCCACAAGAAACAAAGTCCATTACCACGAACCGAAATACATGGATCTAGTGTATTTTTCGACCCTGAATCCGAATCCGTAGTTAAAAAAAGGTTTATCGTGTCATTTTTTTTTTGGGCAAAAACATCCCTTGAAATGGGCTGCAACTATAGTAATAATGTAGTGACTCATAATGAAGTGTGAAAAATGGTATATATTTTATGGCCTAGAGAAGAGAATATGCATTCAAACCATAGCAAATTTTTTCTAATAATTAAACCAAAATCCACCCTTATAGGGAGTGAAAAGTACCTCTAAAACTCAAATAACGTACGTGAGTTTAAAGAACATGTACATAGGACAAATTCTTGTAGCTCTTATAATAAAATATCTGTTCCCCCTCTCCTAGGGTAGTTTATAGTCGTGTATCGGCAGTTCAAGCGCATCTACTCCATATTTGTTCAACCTGCCTAAAACTACAAAAGCAAAACTAACTTTTCTAGTCGTTATTGAAACTTATGAGATACCTCCGCAGGTGGGGGTGGTTTTTACACCTTATAGGGGGTGAGTCTTAATCCTTTAAAAATAATGTCTGATTGTTACAGTTGATTCAGATATTTTGTCCTTTACATGTTGTTTAAACTCACGTGTGCTATTTGAGTTTTAGAGGTACTTTTCACCCCCTATAAGGGTGGATTTTGGCTTCTGACGCCAGAGAACACTGAAAACACCCTAAACAACAGTAAACCCATAAAAGAAGCATCGCATGAGTGACGTAACGGGCGAGGACCTGGTTGGAAATGGCAGCTCGACCAGAACTATGAAGACCGGACAAAAAAAAATGGTACCTGCCAAAAGTGTTGTGCCTGCGAGTAAGCCGACACCCACCAAGGCAGGAAAATCAAAGCAACGCGGGATAAGTTGCACCACAGAAATCAACGAACACGTCAAACATGGAACCACAGTGATCAAATGTGAGAAAGAAGAACAAAAGTATCAAATAATAATAATAAATTATGGCAAAACATTAATGCAAAAAAAAATAGAACTCGTACTACTTTTGTTACAATTGAATGTAATTAAAAAATTAGGTAGTTTTCAGATTCTTCGATTCTAGACACCCAATGAAGAACATGTAACACGATTTATACCAAGTAACCCATCTATCCCCCCTCACCCTATTAAGCATTTATGTTCGATAGAGAATTAATCGATATATAACACAATTCGCAGATTCCTCGACTCTAAAAACTCCAGCGATTTAACACAAAAATTGTATATTTCTTTCCAAGTTTCAGTATTATTCGTGCACCAAATTTAAAATCGATACCTTAACTCGTTCGAGAGGAAAAATCTGTATGCTGGAAACTCTGAAACGTGAAGGAATGGAAAAATATGGAATGACAATGACACAAAACTTGCTTTAGTGAGGAACCCCAACCAGGTTTAGCTTTAGATAGGTCCATCAAGCTATACCTCCGCGCTACCAGATCAATTATAAAAAGTAAAGCACTCGTGATAATTTTCATTTAATCTACATTTTATGGAAAATATTTTAAAAACTCTTTGAAATTTTTTGTTTAGTACCCTTAGAGGAACGGTGGGGGGACAGTGATTTTTCTCAATTTGAAAAAAAAATATATGTAAACAAAATTTTACGCGAAGATTACATCATATATTGAATTCTTGAAGTCGTCTATTCACAAACTTTCATTAGACAAGTCCGTAAGTCAAAATTTTACTTTCAACACTACACGGCTGTGATTGGGACATCAATTCCTTTGTATGTCAAATAGTTTTCCAGAAACTAACACGTAGGCTGAAAAGTTTCTAGTCTGACCCTAGATGTCGCCGTTTTCAAAAAATCTATAGGATTTTTAGGAAGTACCAACCTTCAAACGATATATGTCAAAATTTCATGACGTTTCAACGATTAGTTTACAAGTTACATTGGTTTTAAGGACGTTACCTTTGATATTTTCAAAACAATAAAAAAAAATCGAATTTCGTGTGTTTATTAAATATTATTTGACGGGAAAAAATACAGTTCAAGCAAAGCAATGGCTTGATAAGTGTTACGGGGACTCTACCCCTGGAAAATCACTCATCATTTACCGGTATGCTGAATTTAAACGCGGTCGTACAGACACAAATGATGCTGAACGCTCTGGACGCCCAAATGAGATGGTTACATGGGAATACATAAAAAAATCCACAAAATTGTTTTGGATTACCGTAGAGTAAAATTGGGTGAGATAACTGACATCCTAAAAATATCAAAAGAACGCTCTGTTCGAAATGGGTATCGCGGTTGCTCACAGTGGACTAAAAACAGCAACGTGTTAATGATTCTGAGCGCTGTTTGGACCTGTTTAAGCGCAATAAAAAGGATTTTTTCATGTGATATGTGACAATGGATGAAACATGGATCCACTACTACACATCAGAATCAAATGGGCAGTCAGCTGAATGGACAGCAGCCGGTGGAAGCCGCTCGAAGGTTTCGACCTCTGTATTTTGGGATGCGCATGGAATAATTTTAATCGACTATGCTAAGAAGGGAAAAACCATCAATAGCGAATATTATATAAAGTTACTGGTGCGTTTGAAGGCAGAAATCACAAAGAAACGGTCCCAAATGAACAAGAAAAAACGGCTCTTTCATCAAGACAATGCACCGTGTCACAAGTCAATGGTTACGATGGCAAAATTGCATGAATTGAAGTTCAAATTGCTTCCTCATCCATCGTATTCTCCAGATTTGGCACCTAGCGACTATTATCTATTCGTAGACCTCAAAAAAATGCTCGCGGGAAAGAGATTTGGCTCCAATGAAGAAGTTATCGCCGAAAGTGAGGCCTATTTTGAAGGCAAAGACAAATCCTTCTACAGGGAAGGTATAGAAAATGTTAGAAAAGCGTTGGATTGATTGTATCGTTCTTGACGGTGACTATGTTGATAAATAAAGTCGAATTTTGCAAAACAAACTTTTCAGCCTACGTATTAAGTACTCCAAAGTGCAAATGAAAACGAAATTTCCAAAATATCCCAGAGTAATTTTATCTCGAATGCACTGATCCTCTCAGCAAGGGAAGTACAAGAAATAATTTTATATCTTTGTGATAGTTCATAATTAGTTAGAAAAATAAAGTGATTAGTTCAAAAATAATGGCCCGAAAATAAAAATTGGCTTACATTCGTGTTGGAAGTTGCCGTCGCCGTAATTGCTTTTTCATCTTCGTCTCTCCATGGTAGTTGTAACAGTTTGTAAACTAAACTTTCCTAAATTTTTTTTTCTTAAGTAGTGTACTAAAAAATAAAAAAAATAAAAGAGTTCACTTTTTAAATAACAAAAAAATCAGTATGTTTTCAACTGGAAAGGGACTATTAGAAACTAGTGGGGCATAGGTTCTCCGTTTTCTAATAGGTGTTTCGGTTAATAATGTCGATTTTTCTAAGAGATGGCGTTACTAATACACTTATTAGTATAGAGTAGTGACATCTATGGCGTTTTGGAAGGTAAACATATGCCATCGAAAGCAAAACATAGCTTTTCATAGCTTTAAATATGTCGTGTTTTGTAAGAGAAAAAGACTTTTTGCGGGGAAGTTAAATAACCTTCTTTCCTTTAAAGTAAACGACTGCTGAAAGTTATCGATTGTTGGTTTAAGCTTATTATGAACATACTCTAACCCAAAAAACTTGGGTAGACCCGGGCCAGCCTTGACATCACAATCAGTGCGCAATATACAGGGAAAGAAAGCTTTGCTGTGTATTTGGTGGGATAGTAGAGGAGCTGTGTATTACGAACTGCTGAAACTTGGTGAAACTATTTCTGGCGATCGATACTGACAAGAATTAATAAAGTTGAACCGAGCATTGAAGGAGAAACGACTAGAATACGCCCAAGGACACGATAAAGTCATTTTTCAACATGACGTTGCTCGCCCCCAGTTGCAAAATGTGTTAAAGACTATTTGGAAAACATCAAATGGGACGTTCTACCCCACCCGCCGTATTCACCGGACTTAGCCCCTTCAGACCACCACTTATTTCGATCGATGCAGCACAGATTTTCAGAACAACACTTACATTATTACGAAGAAGTGAAAATTTGGCTTGATGAATGGTTGGCCTCAAAAGATAAAAAGTTCTTCTGGTGCGGAATCCATTCTTTGACAGAAAGATGGGAAAAAGTCATAGCTAACGATGGCCAATACTTTGATTACTAAAGTAATTCATTTTGTGATGGAAGTAAACGTTTAAATGTTGCGAAAAAATCGACATTGTTAACCGAAACACCTCTTAGTATTCTTTGTAACAGTTTTGTAGACAATGTTCAAGCCACTGTCATAAAAATTTATATCCTATAACGATAATGGTTTAATTGATCTCCTAGGGTAATGGCTAGAAGCCAACAATAAAATTTAAAGCACCGAATTCAACTTTCTTACACTTTTTAAAGATAATAATAAAACATGGTAACATATTAGTGCCCAAAGAAATAAAGTACATACTACTTCTGTTACAATTGAACGTAATTAAAAAATTGGGTAGGTTTCAGATTTCTCGAGTCTAAAAACCCAATAAAGAACATGTAACACGATTTATACGAAGCAACCCATCTATCACCTTCCTCACGTTATTAAGTTTTTATGTTTGACCAGAAGTAATTGAAATATTCAATTCTGAAAACCTCAACGATTTAGCTCGAAAATTGTATATTCCTTTCTCACTGCAAGTATTATAATTATAACAAATTTAAAATCGATATCTTAATTAGTTCGGGAGTTATTACGCTAAAAGTTAGTAACCCAGAAACTTTGAAACCCGAAGAAATGCAACAATATAGAATGACCATTTTTGTTACAAACAAAAAACCTGCGTTAGTAAGACCAACCAGATTTAGCTTTAGATTGCTCAAGTCCATCAAGCTGCATCTCCACGTTCGCTCTCTACAAAGTTCGTTTTCGGTCTTTGTTTTTAACACGTAGGCTGAAAAGTTTTTGGCCTGACAGATAGATGTCGCCCTTTTCAAAAAATCCATATGCTTTTTAGGAAGTACCAACCTTCAAACGATACGTATCAAAATTTCATTACATTTAGACGATTAGTTTATAAGTTGCAATGGTTTTAATGACACTACTTTTGATACTTTCAAAACAATGGAAAAATCGAATTTCGTGTGTTGATTAAACACTGCTTTTTGATGGGAAAAAATACCGTTCAAGCAAAGCAATGGCTTGATAAATGTTACAGGGATTCTGCCCCTGGAAAATCACTCATCATTTACTGGTATGCTGAATTTAAACGCAGTAGTACAGACACAAATGATGCTGGACGCTCTGGACGCCCAACTGAGGTGGTTACACCGGTTAGCATCAAAAAAAATCGATAAAATTGTTGTGGATGATCGTAAAGTGAAATTGCGTGAGATAGCTGACACCCTAAAGGTATCAAAAGAATGTGTTGGTCATATTTTGTATGAACATTTGGGCATGAGAAAGCTCTGTTCGAAATGGGTACCGCGTTTGCTCACAGTAGACAAAAAACAACAAAGTGTTGATGATTCTGAGCGCAATAAAAAGGATTTTTTCATGCGATATGTGACAATGGATGAAACATGAATCCACTACTACACATCGGAATCAAATCGGTAGTCAGATGATTGGACAGCAGCCGGTGAAAGCCGCTTGAAGCGCCCAAAGACAGCTGGGAAGGTTTTGGCCTCTGTATTTTGGGATGCGCATGGAATAATTTTAATCGACTA
>CM032449.1:212895001-212902501 GCA_019049505.1 Pachyrhynchus sulphureomaculatus
ACTTCCAACACGAATGTAAGCCAATTTTTATTTTCGGGCCATTATTTTTGAACTAATCACTTTATTTTTCTAACTAATTATGAACTATCACAAAGATATAAAATTATTTCTTGTACTTCCCTTGCTGAGAGGATCAGTGCATTCGAGATAAAATTACTCTGGGATATTTTGGAAATTTCGTTTTCATTTGCACTTTGGAGTACTTAATACGTAGGCTGAAAAGTTTGTTTTGCAAAATTCGACTTTATTTATCAACATAGTCACCGTCAAGAACGATACAATCAATCCAACGCTTTTCTAACATTTCTATACCTTCCCTGTAGAAGGATTTGTCTTTGCCTTCAAAATAGGCCTCACTTTCGGCGATAACTTCTTCATTGGAGCCAAATCTCTTTCCCGCGAGCATTTTTTTGAGGTCTACGAATAGATAATAGTCGCTAGGTGCCAAATCTGGAGAATACGATGGATGAGGAAGCAATTTGAACTTCAATTCATGCAATTTTGCCATCGTAACCATTGACTTGTGACACGGTGCATTGTCTTGATGAAAGAACCGTTTTTTCTTGTTCATTTGGGACCGTTTCTTTGTGATTTCTGCCTTCAAACGCACCAGTAACTTTATATAATATTCGCTATTGATGGTTTTTCCCTTCTTAGCATAGTCGATTAAAATTATTCCATGCGCATCCCAAAATACAGAGGGCGAAACCTTCGAGCGGCTTCCACTGGCTGCTGTCCATTCAGCTGACTGCCCATTTGATTCTGATGTGTAGTAGTGGATCGATCCATGTTTCATCCATTGTCACATATCACATGAAAAAATTCTTAAACAGGTCCAAACAGCGCTCAGAATCATTAACACGTTGCTGTTTTTAGTCCTCTGTGAGCAACCGCGATACCCATTTCGAACAGAGCGTTCTTTTGATATTTTTAGGATGTCAGTTATCTCACCCAATTTTACTCTACGGTAATCCAAAACAATTTTGTGGATTTTTTTATGTATTCCCATGTAACCATCTCATTTGGGCGTCCAGAGCGTTCAGCATCATTTGTGTCTGTACGACCGCGTTTAAATTCAGCATACCGGTAAATGATGAGTGATTTTCCAGGGGTAGAGTCCCCGTAACACTTATCAAGCCATTGCTTTGCTTGAACTGTATTTTTTCCCGTCAAATAATATTTAATAAACACACGAAATTCGATTTTTTTTTATTGTTTTGAAAATATCAAAGGTAACGTCCTTAAAACCAATGTAACTTGTAAACTAATCGTTGAAACGTCATGAAATTTTGACATATATCGTTTGAAGGTTGGTACTTCCTAAAAATCCTATAGATTTTTTGAAAACGGCGACATCTAAGGTCAGACTAGAAACTTTTCAGCCTACGTGTTAGTTTCTGGAAAACTATTTGACATACAAAGGAATTGATGTCCCAATCACAGCCGTGTAGTGTTGAAAGTAAAATTTTGACTTAGCGAAATTTTTTTTTCTTTCAAAGTCATCGAGTAACTTGTCTAATGAAAGTTTGTGAATAGACGACTTCAAAAATTCAATATATGATGTAATCTTCGCGTAAAATTTTGTTTACATATATTTTTTTTCAAATTGAGAAAAATCACTGTCCCCCCACCGTTCCTCTAAGGGTACTAAACAAAAAATTTCAAAGAGTTTTTAAAATATTTTCCATAAAATGTAGATTAAATGAAAATTATCACGAGTGCTTTACTTTTTATAATTGATCTGGTAGCGCGGAGGTATAGCTTGATGGACCTATCTAAAGCTAAACCTGGTTGGGGTTCCTCACTAAAGCAAGTTTTGTGTCTGCAAGAAAATTGTCATTCCATATTTTTGCATTCCTTCACGTTTCAGAGTTTCCAGCATACAGATTTTTCCTCTCGAACGAGTTAAGGTATCGATTTTAAATTTGTTGCACGAATAATACTGAAACTTGGAAAGAAATATACAATTTTTGTGTTAAATCGCTGGAGTTTTTAGAGTCGAGGAATCTGCGAATTGTGTTATATATCGATTAATTCTCTATCGAACATAAATGCTTAATAAAGTGAGGGGGGGATAGATGGGTTACTTGGTATAAATCGTGTTACATGTTCTTCATTGGGTGTCTAGAATCGAGGAATCTGAAAACTACCTAATTTTTTAATTACATTCAATTGTAACAAAAGTAGTACGAGATCTATTTTTTTTGCATTAATGTTTTGCCATAATTTATTATTATTATTTGATACTTTTGTTCTTCTTTCTCACATTTGATCACTGTGGTTCCATGTTTGACGTATTCGTTGATTTCTGTGGTGCAACTTATCCCTCGTTACTTTGATTTTCCTGCCTTGGTGGGTGTCGGCTTACTCGCAGGCACAACACTTTTGGCAGGTACCATTTTCTTTTGTCCGGTCTTCATAGTTCTGGTCGAGCTGCCATTTCCAACCAGGTCCTCGACCGTTACTCATGCGATGCTTCTTTTATGGGTTTACTGTTGTTTAGGGTGTTTTCAGTGGTCTCTGGCGTCAGAAGCCAAAATCCACCCTTATAGGGGGTGAAAAGTACCTCTAAAACTCAAATAGCACACGTGAGTTTAAACAACATGTAAAGGACAAAATATCTGAATCAAGTGTAACAATCAGACATTATTTTTAAAGGATTAAGACTCACCCCCTATAGGGTGTAAAAATCACCCCCACCTACGGAGGTATCTCATAAGTTTCAATAACGACTAGAAAAGTTCGTTTTGCTTTTGTAGTTTTAGGCAGGGTGAACAAATATGGAGTAGATTCGCTTGAACTGCCGATACACGACTATAAACTACCCTAGGAGAGGGGGAACAGATATTTTATTATAAGAGCTACAAGAATTCGTCCTACGTACATGTTCTTTAAACTCACGTACGTTATTTGAGTTTTAGAGGTACTTTTCACTCCCTATAAGGGTGGATTTTGGTTTAATTATTAGAAAAAATTTGCTATGGTTTGAATGCATATTCTCTTCTCTAGGCCATATACCATTTTTCACACTTCATTATGAGTCATTACATTATTACTATAGTTGCAGCCCATTTCAAGGGATGTTTTTGCCCAAAAAAAAAAATGACACGATAAACCTTCTTTTAACTACGGATTCGGATTCAGGGTCGAAAAATACACTAGATCCATGTATTTTGGTTCGTGGTAATGGACTTTGTTTCTTGTGGGGCTGTGGGAGATTTTTAATATAACTTTTTTGGGATGCGTTAATAATTGTGTATCGACCTATTTGAATAGCATTGGGGTTATCCAAATGATAAAAGATACAAGTTCTTGTGAGACAATATGTTTTGCAATTTGCCTAATGATATTCACGTTATATAAAGTTTTTTTAAACATCACATACAAGTTTGTGGCCGAATCCTAGGTATTAATTTTTGGAAACTTATGGTGAGAATTTTTGCCATTTTATCCCTTGGTAACAAAAATTTTATTTTAAAAACCATCACGGTACGCAATTGCGCAAATCCGACTTGCAAATGGCCGGTTATTTTTGAATAACAAACACATTTTATGTATGATTTTTCATAGTAAAGTTGCTGGATATATTTTATAATATATATCTTTCAGGGTTCTTTGGAGGGGGTTACAGGAAAGGTTGCTTACATATCGTAATAATCTATTTCAAGGTTGTTGAACTTAATAAATCTGAAGAGTTTATTTTTTTCGAATATTTTTAATTATTTTTGATTAAACCGATTAGTGGCTAATGGGATGGGGGTTGGAGTTAGAGAGTTAATTCGTATATATCATGTTATCTGTTCTTTTCAGGATTCTTGGAGAATTTTACAGAACTGTGGTATTTTTTCATTATATTTAATTATAGATAGTCCAATGTATTACGGATAATAAGGAGAGTGGGGGGGTGCGAGGGACAGGGTGCCCTATATGTATGGAATAATGATTCCACAGCATTTATTAATCAGTGTATCAAAAAAATATTTAAATATAAGTTATAGGGTGTTATACGGTGCACATGCTGACGTTGACAATAAAGTTTTTGAACTGTCAGTTCGAAGAAATTACGCCATCTTGAATTTTTTTTAAATGGAAAGTTTTGTATGTTATTTTTTTTTGATATTATTTGTCTAACATACCATATGTCTAAATTGAACTGTTTTGGAATTCTTGTCGCTTAAAATTTAAAATAATAAAAGACAAACTTCTTCTTAAGTATACTTCCAATACTCCTATTCCAGGTCTGTCTAGGTCTTTCTTGCTTCTGTTTTCCCTGTATTCGGGCTTCGTACACTTGTTTCACTTGTCTCATCCTTCATTCTCTGTACATGTCCACACTATCCCAGCTGTCTTTGTTGTATATATTCTATAATTGCTTGTACTCTCAGCCTTCTCCTTATTTCTGTATTCCTTATTCTGTCTTTCCGTGTAACTTCTTGTACCGCTCTCAGGTATTTCATTTCGACGCCTTGTATCTTGTTTTTCTGCCTGTCTGTTAGGGTCCATGATTTGCATCCTTGTGATTTCCCTTTTTATAGATTGGTGTAATAAACGATATTCCCCATTCGGCCGGAAATTTTTCTTTTTTCCCATGTATTATTAATTATTCCTAGCAATATTGTTTTTCCTTTCTTAACCATGTATTTACTCATTTCAGACGTTGCTGCCTGAGACTCTCATTTTTGAATTTCCTTATAACTTCTTCCAACTTTTTCCATTCTATTTGTTCCCTATTTTCTGTCTCTTCCATATTGTGTTGTTCCAATTCTTCATAATTTGTAGCCTCTTTTTCTTCGTTATCGCCTTATAGTTCTTCAAAGTATTTTTTCCATATTCCCATTGTTTTCTCTGTTGTTAGGATTTCTTGGTTTTTGTTTTTCACATATAATTCTGTTATAGGTTGCTCTTTCCTGAATGATTTAAGGAGTCTATAGAATAGCTTTTGATTTTCTTTACTATTTTCTTCCATTTTATCTCCGAATTCTTTTCATGGCTGTTCTTTTGCTTCTCTAACCAACTCTTTAACTCTTTTCCTTTTCCCTTTATATAGTTCATATTTTTCTGGTGTTTTTGTTTTGAGATATTTTTTCCATCCTTTCTTCTTCCCAATAATTTATTCTTGAATATTACTATTCCACCAAGCTGTTTATCTTTTACTGTTGATTGTGTTGCACACTCCGCCTACTTTGGTAGCCCCGTCCAGGATTATATTCTTGAAGATGCTCCATTTTTTTCTAAATTTGCATATTTTATATTTCTGTGTTTTTTTCGAATTTCTCATCAGTTATTTTTCGATATTTGATCATAATTTCTTCATTTCTTAGTTTATATTTCCTGATTGATTTGTATTTTCTTATTGTAGGGTTTTCATCTTTTGGCAATCTTTCTTTAATTATTCCTACTATTAGGTAGTGATCACTGTATATTTCAGCTCCTCTTCTTATTCTTATGTTTTTCACATATTTTTTCTTGCTCCTTTGTACCAGCATATAGTCTATAATTGACCTCTCTTGTTTTGTATGTTGAACTCTTGTATACTTATGTATGTCTCTAAGTTGGTAAAATGTGTTTCTAATGATGAGATCACGTATTTGGCAATAGTCTAGCATCCTTTCTCCAATATTATTTCTAATTTCTTCACAGTGCTGTCCTATTGATGTTGTTTTTGTATTGTTTCTTCTACCTTTTCTAGTATTAAAGTGCCTTTCGTTATTGTACTTAATTCTTCCCAAAATTTGCCCTTTTGTTCGGCCTTTTCATTTTCATCTGGCGCACATACCGCTATTGCTGTGATTATCTCTCCTTTGCCATTCTTCAGTTCGACTGTGAGTACTCTTTCGAACATTGCTTCCCACTGTATTATTTGTTTGTTTATTCTTCTGTGTATTATACATCCAACCCCAGCCGCTTCTCTTTGGCTCTGTTGCACTCAATGTATGTTCATAAACTTATTTATGATGGCTAAAAAAACTTCTTCCTCATTAGAAAAATTGCAAAACAATTACCTACCAATGTTCTGTCCCAAGTAGATCTAGGATCATTTCTGTAGGCCCAGTGCTAACCAAATAGGTTGATAGACTATTATTAACACATTACAAACAATTTATGTTAAAATCTCCCAGAATAATTATCTTAGGTCCTTGCTGTACATGTGTGTTTAACAAGATCCCAGATAAATTATCAAAGGGAATATATTCGCAAAAATTCTCATTCAGTCTACACCTAATGGAGAATATCTCAGAATTTTGTGATTAGTATGCGTAGAGATAGGATGGCGAATGGCGTTTTTGACAATTTTTTAAAAGTAATAAGAAGAGAAGTTTGCGCAAATATTACATCATATATATTTTTGAACTCGTATTTTCACAAGCTTTCATTTGACACCTTACTCGACGACCCAGAATTTTGTTTTTCACTTCCGATTTCACCTCCCAAAACTAACCCCTTAAGTGAAAATTTAAGTTTCACAACTACACTGCTGCGATTATTCCATGAATTCCTATATCTGTAACAAATTTTAACTTTCAATATCAAATAGAAAATCGGCTGTGACAGACTAGACACCATAAGCGTTCCGTTTTTCAATTTTGGTACGGAACACTAAAAAGAGGGTGAAAAAGATAGGGATCGTTAAATAATGTGTAATTTCAACAGTACACGCGTTTAATTCCTAATGTACCTTTTATTTTCAGATATTTTCATGGAATGATGTAGCTCGATTTATTCCTGTGAGAATGATTCATCCCAGTATCAGCAGTAACCACGTCCTCAATTTAGTATTTATATTTTGGGCTTGAATTGTTAATAGAAATAAAATAAAAGGACAATAGAGCAGGCATTTTAAGCGGGAGCCTAGGGCAACTGTTCTGAAAACTAAGACTCCTGTCTTAGTTCTGAGAACACTAGCCGTAATCCTTGAAATATAAATTTGGAAGTAAAATGTGTCCTTCATTTATCATAAAGTGGAGAAATAAGGTACGATATGTAAGAAATGATTTTTCGGACTAGAATAATCAAACTTTACTTTTAAATTTTCGAAATTACAGCTTTTGTGTTATCATGTCGAAAAATAACGGCCCCTAAATCTGCGTCCACAAGAACGACAATTTCTTCTCACCTGTTCAAACTTAAAATAGTGCGAGGTAAAATAAAACATATTAATGAGCAATGTTTGATGCAACAACACAGAAATTATGGTACTTTACTATTCCACGAGGTGTTCTCAGGGATCTCGAATCATCAATTCTCATCCCCGAACTCTTGATTAAGTAAGTAGGGAATGTGGAATCTTCGGCACAATGATACTACTCAGTATATATCACCACTACACCAAACACTTTATTTTTGCACTAAGTCAATCATCGCTCCTGATGAAGCTAACATGGTTAGCAAAACGCGCGTCGAGTGCAAGAATAAATTAAATAAATTAAATAAATAAATTAAATAAATTAAATAAATTAAATAAATTAAATAAATTAAATAAATTAAATAAATTAAATAAAT
>CM032449.1:212905001-212930001 GCA_019049505.1 Pachyrhynchus sulphureomaculatus
AAATTAAAACAAATTAAACAAATTAAACAAATTAAACAAATTAAACAAATTAAACAAATTAAACAAATTAAACAAAAAAAACAAATTAAACAAATTAAACAAAAAAAAACAAAAAACAAAATTAAACAAATTAAACAAATTAAAACAAATTAAACAAATTAAACAAAAAACAAATTAAACAAATTAAACAAAATTAAACAAATTCAAACAAATTCAAACAAATAAACAAAAAACAAATTAAACAAATCAAACAAATCAAACAAATCAAACAAATCAAACAAATCAAACAAAAAACAAATCAAACAAATAAACAAATCAAACAAATCAAAACAAATCAAAACAAAAAATCAAACAAATCAAACAAAAAAAACAAATCAAAAAATCAAACAAATCAAACAAATCAAAACAAAAACAAATCAACACAAATCAAACAAATCAAACAAATCAAACAAATCAAACAAATCAAACAAATCAAAACAAATCAAACAAATCAAACAAATCAACAAATTCAAAACAAATCAAACAAATCAAAACAAATCAAACAAATCAAACAAATCAAACAAATAAAAACAAATCAAAAAACAAATCAAACAAATCAAACAAATTAAAACAAATCAAACAAATCAAACAAAAAAAACAAAAAAACAAATAAACAAATTAAACAAATCAAACAAATCAAACAAATCAAACAAATCAAACAAATCAACAAATCAAAATCAAACAAATTAAACAAATAAACAAAAAAAAACAAATTCAAAACAAAAAAACAACAAAAAACAAATCAAACAAATCAAACAAATCAAAAAACAAAAAAACAAAAAAATCAAATTAAACAAATTCAAAAACAAATTCAAACAAAAAACAAATAAAAACAAATCAAACAAATTAAACAAATTAAACAAATTCAAACAAATAAACAAAACAAATAAAAAATCCAAAACAAATTAAAACAAATTAAACAAATTAAACAAAAAAAAAAAACAAATTAAAACAATTAAACAAAATTAAAAAAATTAAACAAATTAAACAAAAATAACAAATTAGACAAAAACAAATTAAAAATTAGACAAATTAGACAAATTAGAACAAATTAGATAAATTAAATTAAATAAATTAAATAAATTAGATAAAAAATAGATAAATTGAATAAATTAAATAGATAAATTGAATAGAAATTGAATAGATAAATTGAATAGATAAATTGAATAGATAAATTGAATAATAATAAATTGAATTAAAGATAAATTGAATAATAAATTGAATAAATAAATTGAATAGATAAATTGAATAATATAAATTGAATAAATAAATTGAATAATAAATTGAATAAAAATTGAATAAATAAATTGAATAAATAAATTGAATAAATAAATGAATAAATAAATTGAATAAATAAATTGAATAAATAAAATCGAATAAATCGAATAAATTTAATAAACTTAATACTTAAATTTAGATTTTTAGATAGAAAAACAATTGGTAGTCAGTACAGCGGTACAGTATGGGAAATGTGACGTGTTTTTTGTTTCATTTCAAATGATATGGCATATATATATATATATATATATATATATATATATATATATATATATATATATATACATATATATATATATATATATATATATATATATATATATATATATATATATATATATATATATATATATATATATATATATATATATATATATATATATACATATATATATATATATATATATATATATATATATATATATATATATATATATATATATATATATATATATATTAATCTACGGAAATTTCTCTTATTTCTTTTTTTCCCACTGGTTTTTTAAGTAACTGCTTCCAAAAACCAGAAAATTACTGTTACTATTATATAATGGTAATAGCAAATCTCTGCAATAGCATACATATGTACAGCAAAGAAGAGCTGTCTAAAATTATAGGTTAGATGTGATTTTTGTTTCGTATGCAGCGAGCAGTATTGACAGGTGTTTAATGGTTTCAGTTCCGGAGCAAAACTTCAGCATTGATATTTAGTGAATCTTAGTAGTCCTGATTCAAATAATTTTCATTCTAGGTCCTAAAGTGCAGATTATCGAAAAAATAGGACTATTTCTTCACTATCCAAGTAGGTTTGTACTTGGTCCTGTACAAATATATGTATTTAAATAAATCACTCTGTGTTATAAGAATTAATTAATATGCTGCAGTTTACAAAATTTGTCAAATTTATTTAGTATACTTATAGTAGTATAATTAAATCATTTTGCTAGTTGTATTGCTGGTTAAAATATTCAAAGCCCATTGAGGAAGTGGAGCAGCAAACTCTCTCTGATGATAGTACTCTCTAAAGGTCTCTGCCTAGGGTCCAGGAGGAGAAAAATAGTGGCTTTGATGGTACAAGAAAATCCAAGCTTATTTTACACATTAAAAACAATAAATCCTCCATGGAAATCTGATCCACCAAGAAAATGTGCCATGTTATCCTCGGGTGAACTGAGTAGCTCAAGGTTTGGCACTAACAGTCCTAGTATCAATCATCAATCATCAATAAAAAATAAAGAATAAAAATTCAAGAGATAAGCCACAAATAAAAATATGTGTCAGCTATTATACTTTATGGATGTTGTTACATGCAATTTATTTTGCCCAACAAAAAGAAATAGACATCTCAATGGAAGACAGAACTGATATTTGTATTATGAAAGTCTCCTCCACCAAGAAAATGTGCCATGTTATCCTCGGGTGAACTGAGTAGCTCAAGGACTTGGCACTAACAGTCCTAGTGTGCATAAAGAATAAAAATTCAAGAGACAAATCAAAAATAAAACTATGTGTCAGCTATTATACTTTATGGATGTTGTTGCATGCAATTTATTTTGCCCGACAAAAGAAAGAGACATCCTCAACTGAAGAAAGAGAACTGATATTTGTATTATGGAAATAATCTCCAACAAGAAAACGTGCCATGTTATCCTCGGGTGAACTGAGTAGCTCAAGGTTTGGCACTGACAGTCCTAGTATGCACAAAGAATAAAAATTCAAATGATTAGTCACAAATAAAATTATGTCAGCTTGATACTTTATGGTTGTTGTTACATACACTTGATTTTCCCCAATAAAAAAAATGAGCCATCGTCAATGGAGGACAAAACTGATATATGTGTTATGGAAATCTCCTCCAGCAACTAAATAGGTCATGTTGTCCTCGGACAGTCCTAGTGTGCAAAAAAAATAAAAATTCAGGCAATAAGTCACAAATAAACAAGTTTTTTCAACTTTCCTTAGTTACAAAAAATATGGCGTACATTTTTAGTTTCACGCTCGCCAGTAAAATAAATTCAAACTAGATATGACTTATTCTGTCAAAAAAGTATAATTACAATTAAATGGTAATATCAAATAAGCCTACTTATTCTGCAAAGGTTAAACTAATCTTAGTGTGGTTCCTATTCTGCAGAAGGGATGAGGTTCGATGGTCTTAGGTAGCAGATCCTATCATGGATGGAGGTTAAGAGTTTCAACTGGCGCATTCCCGGTGGGAGTGCATCTGGAGGTCATAATAGAAGTATATCAAAGCACACTTGATTCAAACAATTTTTTGTTCTAGGTTTTTACGGTGCAAATTATCCAATTGGTAGTAACAAAAAAATAGGACTATTTCTTCCCTATTAAACTATGTTTGTGTTTGGTCCTGTACAAATATCTTTACATAAATGAGTTTGTGTCATAAAAATTAATGAATATGCTTCAGTTTACAAAATTTGTCAAATTCTATTTAGTATACCTATAGTAGTATAATTAATTCATTTTTACAGTTGTATTGTTGGTTAAAATATTTAAAGCCCATTGAAGAAGTGGAGCAGCAACCTCTCTCTGATGATAGTACTCTCTAAAGGTCTCTACCTAAGGTCCAGGGGGAGAAAAATAGTGACTTTGATGGTACAAGAAGATCCAAGCTGATTTTTACACAATAAAAACAATAAATCCTCCATGGAAGGGAATACTGATATTTGTATTATGTAAAACTAATCCACCAAGAAAATGTGCCAAGTTATCCTCGAGTGAACTGAGTAGCTCAAGGTTTGGCATTGCCAGTCCTAGTATACATAAAGAATAAAAATTCAAGAGATAAGTCACAAATAAAATTATGGGTCAGCTATTATACTTTATGGATGTTGCTACATGCAATTTATTTTTCCCGGCTAAAAGAAAGAGGCATCTCAATGGAAGACAGAACTGATATTTGTATTATGGAAGTCTCCTCCACCAAGAAAATGTGCTATGTTATCCTCGGGTGAACTGAGTAGCTCAAGGTTTGGCACTGACAGTCCTAGTATGCATAAAGAATAAAAATTCAAGAGACAAGTCAAAAATAAAACTATATGTCAGCTATTATACTTTATGGATGTTGTTACATGCAATTTAATTTGTCCGACACAAAGAAAGAGACATCCTCAACGGAAGACAGAACTGATATTTGTATTATGGAAATAATCTCCAACAAGAAAACGTGCCATTTTATCCTCGGGTGAACTGAGTAGCTCAAGGTTTGGCACTGACAGTCCTAGTATGCACAAAGAATAAAAATTCAAACGATTAGTCACAAATAAAATTATGTCAGCTATGATACGTTATGTTTGTTGTTACATACACTTGATTTTCCCCAATAAAAAAAATGAGCCATCGTCAATGGAGGACAAAACTGATATATGTGTTATGGAAATCTCCTCCAGCAAGTAAATAGGCCATGTTGTCCTCGGACAGTCCTAGTGTGCATAAAAAATAAAAATTCAGGCAATAAGTCAGAAATAAACAAGTTTTTTCAACTTTCCTTACTTACAAAAAATATGGCGTACGTTTTTAGATATGACTTAATCTGTCGAAAAAGTATAATTACAATTAAACGGTAATATCAAATAAGCCTACTTTATTCTGCAAAGGTTAAACTAAACTTAGTGTGGTTCCTATTCTGCAGAGGGGATGAGGTTCGATGGTTTTAGGTAGCAGATCCTATCATGGATGGAGGTTAATAGAGTTTAGACTGGCGCATTACTGGTGGGCATACATCTGGAGGTCATAATAGAAGTATATTAAAGTACACTTGATTCAAACAATTTTTGTTCTAGATTTTTACGGTGCAAATTATCGACTTGGTAGTAACAAAAAAAAATAGGACTATTTCTTCACTCTTAAACTATGTTTGTGTTTGGTCCTGTACAAATATATTTACATAAATGAGTTTGTGTCCTAAAAATTAATTAATATGCTTCAGTTTACACAATTTGTCAAATCTTATTTAGTATACTTATAGTAGTATAATTAATTCATTATTATACTTGTATTGTGGGTTAAAATATTCAAAACCCATTGAGAAAGAAGAGTAACAAATTTTTCTGATGACAGTACTCTCTAAAGGTCTTCGCCTAGGGTCCACGAGGAGAAAAAATAGTGGCATTGATGGTACAAAGAGATACAATCTGATTTTACTCAATAAATCATCCGTGGAAAAGAATACTGATATTTGTATTATGTAAATCTATTCCACCAAGAAAATGTGCTATGTTATCCTCGGGTGAACTGAGTAGCTCAAGGTTTGGCACTGACAGTCCTAGTATGCATAAAGAATAAAAATTCAATAGACAAGTCAAAAATAAAACTATATGTCAGCTATTATACTTTATGGATGTTGTTACATGCAATTTAATTTGTCCGACACAAAGAAAGAGACATCCTCAACGGAAGACAGAACTGATATTTGTATTATGGAAATATTCTCCACTAAGAAAACGTGCCATTTTATCCTCGGGTGAACTGAGTAGCTCAAGGTTTGGCACTGACAGTCCTAGTATGCACAAAGAATAAAAATTCAAACGATTAGTCACAAATAAAATTATGTCAGCTATGATACTTTATGGTGGTTGTTACATACACTTGATTTTCCCCAATAAAAAAAATGAGCCATCGTCAATGGAGGACAAAACTGATATATGTGTTATGGAAATCTCCTCTAGCAAGTAAATAGGCCATGTTGTCCTCGGACAGTCCTAGTGTGCATGCAATAAAAAATAAAAATTCAGGCAATAAGTCAGAAATAAACAAGTTTTTTCAACTTTCCTTACTTACAAAAAATATGGCGTACGTTTTTAGATATGACTTAATCTGTCGAAAAAGTATAATTACAATTAAACGGTAATATCAAATAAGCCTACTTTATTCTGCAAAGGTTAAACTAAACTTAGTGTGGTTCCTATTCTGCAGAGGGATGAGGTTCGATGGTTTTAGGTAGCAGATCCTATCATGGATGGAGGTTAATAGAGTTTAGACTGGCGCATTACTGGTGGGTATACATCTGGAGGTCATAATAGAAGTATATTAAAGTACACTTGATTCAAACAATTTTTGTTCTAGATTTTTACGGTGTAAATTATCGACTTGGTAGTAACAAAAAAATAGGACTATTTCTTCACTCTTAAACTATGTTTGTGTTTGGTCCTGTACAAATATATTTACATAAATGAGTTTGTGTCCTAAAAATTAATTAATATGCTTCAGTTTACACAATTTGTCAAATCTTATTTAGTATACTTATAGTAGTATAATTAATTCATTATTATACTTGTATTGTGGGTTAAAATATTCAAAACCCATTGAGAAAGAAGAGTAACAAATTTTTCTGATGACAGTACTCTCTAAAGGTCTTCGCCTAGGGTCCACGAGGAGAAAAATAGTGGCATTGATGGTACAAAGAGATACAATCTGATTTTACACAATAAATCATCCGTGGAAAAGAATACTGATATTTGTATTATGTAAATCTATTCCACCAAGAAAATGTGCTATGTTATCCTCGGGTGAACTGAGTAGCTCAAGGTTTGGCACTGACAATCCTAGTATGCATAAAGAATAAAAATTCAAGAGATAAGCCACAAATAAAAATATGTGTCAGCTATTATACTTTTATGGATGTTGCTACATGCAATTTATTTTGCCCGACGAAAAGAAAAAGAGACATTCTCAATAGAAGACAAAACTATTATTTGTATTATGGAAATATTCTCCAACAAGAAAACGTGCCATGTTATCCTCGGGTGAACTGAGTAGCTCAAGGTTTGGCACTGACAGTACTAGTACCCTTAAAGAAATAAAATTTAAACGACTAGCCACAAATAAAATTATGTCAGCTATGATACTTTATGTTTGTTGTTACATACACTTGATTTTCCCCAATAAAAAAATTAGACATCCTCAATGGAGGGCAAAACTGATATTTGTGTTATGAAAATCTCCTCCAGCAAGTAAATGTGCCATGTTATCCTCGGGCGAACTAAGTAACTCTAAGGTTTGGCACCGACAGTACTAGTGTGCAAAAAAAATAAAAATTCAAGCAATATGTCACAAATAAACAAGTTTTTTCAAATTTCCTTAATTAGAAAAAATATGGCGTACATATTTAATTTCACTTTCGCCAGTAAAATAAATTAAAACTAGATATGACTTATTCTGTCGAAAAAGTATAATTACAATTAAACGGTAATATCAAATATGTCTTCTTTATTCTGCAAATGTTAAATTAAACTTAGTGTGGTTCTTATTCTGCAGAGGGGATGAGGTTCGATGGTCTTAGCTGGCAGATCCTATCATGGATGAAGGTTAATAGGGTTTAGGCTGGCGAATTCCCTGTGGGCATGCATCTGGAGGTCATAACCGAAGTATATCAAAGTACTCTTGATTCAATCAATTTTTGTTCTAGGTTTTTACGGTGCAAATTTTCGAATTGGTAGTAACAAAAAAATAGGACTATTTCTTCACTATTAAACTATGTTTGTGTTTGGTCCTGTACAAATATATTTACATAAATGAGTTTGTGTCATAAAAATTAATGAATATGCTTCAGTTTACAAAATTTGTCAAATTTTATTTAGTATACTTATAGTAGTACAATTAAATCATTTTGCTAGTTGTATTGCTGGTTAAAATATTCAAAGCCCATTGAGGAAGTGGAGCAGCAAACCCTCTCTGATGATAGTACTCTCTAAAGGTCTCTACCTAGGGTCCAGGAGGAGAAAAATAGTAGCTTTGATGATACAAGAAGATCCAAGCTGATTTTACACAATAAAAACAATAAATCCTCCATGGAAGGGAATACTGATATTTGTATTATGTAAATCTAATCCACCAAGAAAATGTGCCATGTTACCCTCGGGTGAATTGAGTAGCTCAAGGTTTGGCACTGCCAGTCCTAGTATACATAAAGAATAAAAATTCAAGAGATAAGTCACAAATAAAATTATGGGTCAGCTATTATACTTTATGGATGTTGTTACATGCAATTTATTTTGCCCAACAAAAAGAAATAGACATCTCAATGGCAGACAGAACTGATATTTGTATTAAGGAAGTCTCCTCCACCAAGAAAATGTGCCATGTTATCCTCGGGTGAACTGAGTAGCTCAAGGCTTGGCACTAACAGTCCTAGTGTGCATAAAGAATAAAAATTCAAGAGACAAATCAAAAACAAAACTATGTGTCAGCTATTATACTTTATGGATGTTGTTGCATGCAATTTATTTTGCCCGACAAAAGAAAGAGACATCCTCAACTGAAGACAGAACTGATATTTGTATTATGGAAATAATCTCCAACAAGAAAACGTGCCATGTTATCCTCGGGTGAACTGAGTAGCTCAAGGTTTGGCACTGACAGTCCTAGTATGCACAAAGAATAAAAATTCAAATGATTAGTCACAAATAAAATTATGTCAGCTATGATACTTTATGGTTGTTGTTACATACACTTGATTTTCCCCAATAAAAATAACCGGTCAAGTGCAAGTTGAACTTGCACAATTAGTGTTCCGTACGTTGATTGTTTTTAAAAATAAAAAATTTTGTAGGGTGGCATAAAATGATCAGTGACTTCACAAAACACACCCCAAATGAGTTTTCAACAAAGTTTGTTTCCAATCTTTACTGAAAACTGGTGACCTTGAAATTTTGTTTTTTTTTTCTATACCAGATAAATTATTAAAGGTAATGATAATTTTCGTTCAATCTATACTCCGTGGAGAATAATATTCCAGGATTTTTTCAAATTTTTTTGATCAATACTTTTCGAGATAAGGTAGGGGAGAGCGATTTTTCACGATTTTTTTAAAAGTAATACGAAGAAAAGTGTGCGCAAGTATTACATTATATATATATTTTTTACTCGTGTTTTCACAAGCTTTCATTTGACACCACATTCGATGACCTAGTAAAAAAATTTTTTTTTCACTTCCGATCTGACCCCTCAAAACGAATCCCTTAAGTCAAAATTTATGTTATGGTGATATAAAATGATCAGTGACTTTATAAAACACACCCCAAATAAGTTTTCAACAAAGTTTATTTCCAATCTTTACTGAAAATTGATGACCTTGAAATTTTTGTTTTTTTTTATATACCAGATAAATTATTATAGGTAATGCACTCGTGATAATTTTCGTTCAATCTACACTCCGTGGAGAATATTCCAGAATTTTATCAAAATTTTTTGATAAGTACTTTCCGAGATAAGGCGGGTGGACAGCGATTTTTCGCGATTTTTTGAAAATAATACAAAGAAAAGTGCGCACAAGTATTACATTATATATATATTTTTTACTCCTATTTTCACAAGCTTTCATTTGACACCACACTCGATTACCTAGTAAAAAAATTTTTTTTTCACTTCCGATTTCACCCCCCAAAACTAAACCCTTAAGTCAAAATTTAACTTTCAAAACTACATGGCTCTGATGAGGCCATCAATTTCTATATTACTACCAAATTTCAACTTTCTATGACAAATAGTTTCGGAGAAAATCGGGTGTGACAGACGGACAGACGGACAGACGGGACAGACGGACAGACACCGAAGTGATCTTATAAGTGTTCCGTACGGAACACTAAAAATGAGCCATCGTCAATGGAGGACAAAACTGATATATGTGTTATGGAAATCTCCTCCAGCAACTAAATAGGTCATGTTGTCCTCGGACGTCATAGTGTGCAAAAAAAAAATAAAAATTCAGGCAATAAGTCACAAATAAACAAGTTTTTTCAACTTTCCTTAGTTACAAAAAATATGGCGTACATTTTTAGTTTCACGCTCGCAAGTAAAATAAATTCAAACTAGATATGACTTATTCTGTCAAAAAAGTATAATTACAATTAAATGGTAATATCAAATAAGCCTACTTTATTCTGCAAAGGTTAAACTAATCTTAGTGTGGTTCCTATTCTGCAGAAGGGATGAGGTTGGATGGTCTTAGGTAGCAGATCCTATCATGGATGGAGGTTAAGAGTTTCAACTGGCGCATTCCCGGTGGGAGTGCATCTGGAGGTCATAATAGAAGTATATCAAAGCACACTTGATTCAAACAATTTTTGTTCTAGGTTTTTACGGTGCAAATTCTCCAAGTGGTAGTAACAAAAAAATAGGACTATTTCTTCCCTATTAATCTATGTTTGTGTTTGGTCCTGTACAAATATCTTTACATAAATGTGTTTGTGTCATAAAAATTAATGAATATGCTTCAGTTTACAAAATTTGTCAAATTCTATTTAGTATACCTATAGTAGTATAATTAATTCATTTTTACAGTTGCATTGTTGGTTAAAATATTTAAAGCCCATTGAAGAAGTGGAGCAGTAACCTCTCTCTGATGATAGTACTCTCTAAAGGTCCCTACCTAAGCTCCAAGGGGAGAAAAATAGTGACTTTGATGGTACAAGAAGATCCAAGCTGATTTTACACAATAAAAACAATAAAATCCTCCATGGAAGGGAATACTGATATTTGTATTATGTAAAACTAATCCACCAAGAAAATGTGCCAAGTTATCCTCGAGTGAACTGAGTAGCTCAAGGTTTGGCATTGCCAGTCCTAGTATACATAAAGAATAAAAATTCAAGAGATAAGTCACAAATAAAATTATGGGTCAGCTATTATACTTTAAGGATGTTGTTACATGCAATTTATTTTTCCCGGCTAAAAGAAAGAGGCATCTCAATGGAAGACAGAACTGATATTTGTATTATGGAAGTCTCCTCCACCAAGAAAATGTGCTATGTTATCCTCGGGTGAACTGAGTAGCTCAAGGTTTGGCACTGACAGTCCTAGTATGCATAAAGAATAAAAATTCAAGAGACAAGTCAAAAATAAAACTATATGTCAGCTATTATACTTTATGGATGTTGTTACATGCAATTTAATTTGTCCGACACAAAGAAAGAGACATCCTCAACGGAAGACAGAACTGATATTTGTATTATGGAAATATTCTCCACTAAGAAAACGTGCCATTTTATCCTCGGGTGAACTGAGTAGCTCAAGGTTTGGCACTGACAGTCCTAGTATGCACAAAGAATAAAAATTCAAACGATTAGTCACAAATAAAATTATGTCAGCTATGATACGTTATGTTTGTTGTTACATACACTTGATTTTCCCCAATAAAAAAATGAGCCATCGTCAATGGAGGACAAAACTGATATATGTGTTATGGAAATCTCCTCCAGCAAGTAAATAGGCCATGTTGTCCTCGGACAGTCCTAGTGTGCATAAAAAATAAAAATTCAGGCAATAAGTCAGAAATAAACAAGTTTTTTCAACTTTCCTTACTTACAAAAAATATGGCGTACGTTTTTAGAAATGACTCAATCTGTCGGAAAAGTATAATTACAATTAAACGGTAATATCAAATAAGCCTACTTTATTCTGCAAAGGTTAAACTAAACTTAGTGTTGTTCCTATTCTGCAGAGGGGATAAGGTTCGATGGTTTTAGGTAGCAGATCCTATCATGGATGGAGGTTAATAGAGTTTAGACTGGCGCATTACTGGTGGGCATACATCTGGAGGTCATAATAGAAGTATATTAAAGTACACTTGATTCAAACAATTTTTGTTCTAGATTTTTACGGTGCAAATTATCGACTTGGTAGTAACAAAAAAAATAGGACTATTTCTTCACTCTTAAACTATGTTTGTGTTTGGTCCTGTACAAATATATTTATATAAATGAGTTTGTGTCCTAAAAATTAATTAATATGCTTCAGTTTACACAATTTGTCAAATCTTATTTAGTATACTTATAGTAGTATAATTAATTCATTATTATACTTGTATTGTGGGTTAAAATATTCAAAACCCATTGAGAAAGAAGAGTAACAAATTTTTCTGATGACAGTACTCTCTAAAGGTCTTCGCCTAGGGTCCACGAGGAGAAAAATAGTGGCATTGATGGTACAAAGAGATACAATCTGATTTTACACAATAAATCATCCGTGGAAAAGAATACTGATATTTGTATTATGTAAATCTATTCCACCAAGAAAATGTGCTATGTTATCCTCGGGTGAACTGAGTAGCTCAAGGTTTGGCACTGACAGTCCTAGTATGCATAAAGAATAAAAATTCAATAGACAAGTCAAAAATAAAACTATATGTCAGCTATTATACTTTATGGATGTTGTTACATGCAATTTAATTTGTCCGACACAGAGAAAGAGACATCCTCAACGGAAGACAGAACTGATATTTGTATTATGGAAATATTCTCCACTAAGAAAACGTGCCATTTTATCCTCGGGTGAACTGAGTAGCTCAAGGCTTGGCACTGACAGTCCTAGTATGCATAAAGAATAAAAATTCAAGAGATAAGTCACAAATAAAATTATGGGTCAGCTATTATACTCTATGGATGTTGTTTCATGCAATTTATTTTGCCCGACAAAAAGAAAGAGACATCTCAATGGAAGACAGAACTGATATTTGTATTATGGAAGTCTCCTCCACCAAGAAAATGTGCCTTGTTATCCTCGGGTGAACTGAGTAGCTCAAGGTTTGGCACTGACAGTCCTAGTACGCATAAAGAATAAAAATTCAAACGATTAGTCACAAATAAAATTATGTCAGCTATGATATTTTATGGTTGTTGTTACATACATTTGATATTCCCCAATAAAAAAAATGAGACATACTCAGTGGTGGGCAGAACTGATATCTGTGTTATGAAAATCTCCTCAAGCAAATAAATGTGTCATGTTATCCTCGGGCGAACTAAATAGCTCAAAGTTTGGGACCGATAGTCCTAGTGTGCGTAAAAAATAAAAATTCAAGCAATAAGTCACAAAAAAGTTTTTTCAAATTTCCTTAATTAGAAAAAATATGGCGTACATTTTTAGATTCACATTCGTCAGTAAAATAAATTAAAACTAGATATGACTTATTATGTCGAAAAAAATAATTACAATTAAATGGTAATTTCAAATAAGTCTACTTTATTCTGCAAAGGTTAAACTAAACTTATTGTGGTTCTTATTCTGCAGAGGGGGTGAGGTTCGATGGTCTTAGGTAGCAGATCCTAACATGGATAGAGGTTAATAGGGTTAAGGCAGGCAAATTCCCGGTGGGAATGCATCTGGAGGTCATAATAGAAGTATATCAAAGTACTCTTGATTCAAACACTTTTTGTTCTAGGTTTTTACGGTGCACATTTTCGAATTGGTAATAACAAAAAATACTATTAAAGTAGATTTGTGTTTGGTCCTGTACAGATATATGTATTTACATAAATGAATTTTTGTTCTAAAAATTAATGAATATGTTTCAGTTTACAAAATTTTTCAAATTTTATTTAGTATACTTATAGTAGTATAATTAATTCATTTTTATATTTGTGTTGTTGGTTAAAATATTCAAAACCTACTGAGGAAGAGGAGTCATAACCGCTCTCTGATGATAGTACTCTCTAAGGGTCTCTGCCTAGGGTCCAGAAGGAAAAAAAATAGTGGCTTTGATGGTACAAGGAGATTCAAGATGATTTTACTCAATAAAAACAATAAATCCTCGATGGAAGAGAATACTGGTATTTGTATTATGTAAATCTACTCCGTCAAGAAAATGTGCCATGTTATCCTCGGGTGAACTGAGTAGCTCAAGGTTTGGCACTGACATCCTTGGTATGCATAGAGGATAAAAATTCAAGTGAAAAATCGCAAATAAAATTATGTGTCAGCTATTATACTTTGTGTATGTTGTTACATGCAATTGATTTTGCCCAACAAATAGAAAGAGATCCACAATAGAAGACAGAACTGATATTTGTATTATGGAAATCTCCTCCACCAAGAAAATGTGCCATGTTATCCTTGGGTGAACTGAGTAACTCAAGAATTGGCGCTGACAGTCCTAGTATGTTTAAAGAATAAAAATTCAAACGATTAGTCACAAATAAAATTAGGTCTGCTATGATACTTTATGGTTGTTGCCACATACACTTGATTTTCCTCAATAAAAAAAATGAGAGATCCTCAAAATAGGACAAAACTGATATTTGTATTATGGAAATCTTCATTTTCGGATTTCCTTCATTAGAAAAAATATAAACAAGTTTTTTCAAATTTCTTTAATTAGAAAAAATATGGCGTACATTTTTAATTTCACTTTCTCCAGTAAAATAAATTAAAACTAGAAATGCTTTGTTCTGTGGAAAAATTATAATTACATTTAAATGATAATATCAAATAAGTCTACTTTATTCTGCAAAGGTTAAACTAAACTTAGTTTGGTTCCTATTCTTCAGGGGGGATGAGGTTTGAGGGTTTAATGTAGCAGAACCTATCATGGATGGAGGTTCATATGGTTTAGGGTGGCGAATTCCCGGTGGGAGTGTATCTGGAGGACATAATAAAAGTATATCAAAGTCCTTCTGATTCAAACAATTTTTGTTCTAGGTTTTTAGGGTGCAAATTATCGAATTGGCAGTAACAAAAAATAGGACTATTTCTTCACTATTAATGTAGGTTTGTGATTGGTCCTGTACAAATATATTTACATAAATGAGTTTGTGCCATAAAAATTAATGAATATGCTTCAGTTTACACAATTTGTCAAATTTTATTTAATATACTTATAGTAGTATAATTAATTCATTTTTATAGTTGTATTGTTGGTTAAAATATTCAAAGCCCATTGAGAAATAGGAGTAACAACCTCTCTCTGATGATAGTACTCTTTAAAGGTCTCTGCCTAGAGTCCACGAGGAGAAAAATTGTGGCATTGATGGCACGAAGAGATCTATTCTGACTTTACTCAATAAAAACAATAAATCATTCATGGAAGAGAATACTGATATTTGTATTATGTAAATCTAATCCGCCAAGAAAATGTGCCATGTTATCCTCGAGTGGACTGGAGTAAAAATTTAAGCAATAAGTCACAAATATAATTATGTTTCAGCTATGATTCTTTATGCTTTTTTTACATACACTTGATTTTACCCAACAAAAAGAATGAGACGTTCTCAATGAAAGACAAAGTTGTATTATGAAAATCTCCTCCGCCAAGAAAATCCTCGGGTGAACCGAGTAGCTCAAGGTTTTTGACAGTTCCAGTGTGCATGAAGAATAAAAATTTAAGTGATAAGTCACATATAAATTTATGTGTCAGCTAAGATACCTTATGGTTGTGGTTGCATGCACTTGATTTTGTCCAACAAAAAGAACGAGGCATCGTCAGTGGAAGACAAACTGATATTTGTATTATGGGAGTCTCCCCCACAGATTACAGGTAGCGTGTATTCAGGGTGACTTTCGGTTCTTGAATTTGTTAATATATGTTTCCACCTCTTCTGATGTGATGTTGATGTTATCATCATTTACAATGTAGTTATTTTCTTCTTCATTTTGTTTTTGGAAAGCTCCTTTGCATGATTCATATTCTTTTTGGCCGCCATATAGAGCTCGTTCCATCTTTTGGTCATATAAGGATATGTCGATTTGTACAGTTTGGAAGGGTTCCGAAGGAGTATTAGTTATCATCAAAGGGACGTATGGTTTCTTCCTAGCATGTTTAGCTCGTTGACAGGTGTCACTGGAGTTGATGTATTGAGTTATATCAGCTTTCATGTTTATCCAGTAGTAATTTCTGTTAAGATATTCGAGGGTTTCATTAATTCCTCGGTGATTTTGTTTTCCTTCTTGGTGATTTCTGACTAACATGATACGTTCTTCTTTATCCTGAATTGCATTGATTATTTTGTACAACGTATTAGCTTTAGTCCTTTTTCGGAGAAATGGGTCAAATAAATTCGATTAAATCGATTAAAAGAAGTTTTCAATGTGGAAATATATGCAATATGTTTTTTGGGATGTTGTGTAGTCCTTTAAGAATTGGAAGGTAAACTTTTCGTTGTTATTTTATGGTGTTCGTATGTTTCTTGTTTTATATCCAATTTGGGGTAGGCATTCGGCAATACTATTATTTGGTTCACCTTGTTGTTGATAATTTCGTCGTAATTTTTATTCCATCGTTGGTAGTTGGGTTTTGAGTCGAGTGTTGAGTTTGTGAAATAGGGGGTTGGTTTCGGGGTGGTCGAATTTGTATATCCGATAGTATTTTTACTTTTTCCTTTTTATTAGTTTTATATATGTATATGTATGTATATATATATATATATATATATATATATATATATATATATATATATATATATATATATATATATATTTATATATATATATACTCGTATACATATGTATGTACGTATATATTTATTTTTATATAATATATATGTATATATGTATATATATACATATATATATACATATATATATATATATATATATATATATATATATATATATATATATATATACATATATATATATATATATATATAGGTATATATATATATATATATATATATATATATATATATATATGCATATATATACATATATAAATATATATATATATATATATATATATATATATATATATATATATATATAAATAACATACAAACATACATAATAGTAATAATAAAATATATATGAAAATAACATATATACATACATAATAATAATAATAAAATATATAAAAATAACATACAATCATACATACATACATACATACATACATACATACATATATATATATATATATATATATATATATATATATATATATATATATATATATATATATATATATATATGTTTTTATACGAGTACATATATATATATATATATATAACAAAATATAAAAAAATATAATAAAAAATAACACATATACATATCATTCATTCATTTGATGGTCCTGGTTCTGTATTCGACTGTGCGATCTGATCCGAGGTTTTTTAAAAACAATACTTGTACTACGGAAGGCTAAAAGTTTAAAAAATCGCGAGGCATTAATTATGGCCCTAGTGGTTGCACTATATATATAAAAATAACACGCACATACATAATAATAATAAAATATATACATAAAAATAACACACACAAAGATAATAATAATAATAAAATATCTATATAAAAATAACACACACATACATAATAATAATAATAATAAAATATATATATAAAAAAGAACATACATGCATACATACATACATATATATATATATATATATATATATATATATATATATATATATATATATATATATATATATATATATATATATATATATATATATATATATATGTGGATATATATATATATATATATATATATATATATATATATATATATATATATATATATATGTATATATATATATATATATATATATATATATATATATATATATATATATATGTATACATATATATATATATATATATATATATATATATATATATATATATATATATATATATATACACAATAAAAATAAAATTAAAAAAAAAAACAAAGGTACATTAACGTTCATTCTGGTCCTCCACCATTTACATTTGACTGTGCCATCTGAAAAAAATGCTTCTTAAAAACAATACTTGTACTGCGGAAGGCTAAGAGTTTTAAAAAGTCGCGAGGCATTAATTGTGGCTCTAGTGGTTGCACTTGATATATTCCATTCATTCGATCGTGTCTGGTAAGACGAATTGTGTACCTACAATTTGAACTCTAAAAATATGCTTCAGATTTACAAGAAGACATTAGTACCGATTACCAAACGGTGGTACGACCCCAAACATCGGAGAAAAAACGTGTAGCCAGTGGAAAGAGGAATCCAGTAGCGTCACACTAGATTGGCCATTCCAGTCGCCCGATACAAATCTAATCGAGAACGTGTGATCATATATCAGCGGAAGCTTTGTAGTAAAGATGTGTACATAGTAAAGCAACTGGCACGGCAAATTTGGGCAATTTGGAAATCTCTGCCAAAACAATACGCGGAAAATCTCTTAAAAAATATATCCCGAATATGCTAGCCGATCATCGACGCTGATGGGAACTGACTCATTAGCATTTTAATGGAAATCCTTTATTGTGGAATACATTCATTTTTTAATGAATAATGCGCGACACGTTCTTAGTTGACCGACTGTAATAAAATCGCTGTCACGGAAAACTTAGGTTCTAAAATATTAAAGAGTTCAGACACTGAATAAAATATTCTGAATGTAGCACGAAACTTGGTTTGTGTCTTATTAAAATTATTAGTAAATGTTTTGGAAGCAATTTGCATTCATAACTTTCAATCTTAGGACAGTCTTATGTCACAATCAGAGATATGATAACCGATCAGTAAATGAAATGTTATCTACAAATGTCTCAATGTTTACATGAATGAATGATAAAGCTGAGTTCTTAGATTATAAATAAAACGATTATACTCATGATATAACTTCGGTATTAAATATAATATGTTTTAGTTGTATCTTTTTGGTTGGTTGGCACAACGTAACTGTTTTGGATAACAACAAAATCTAGCAATGTCAATATTAAAAAGAGTTTGTTTCTCAAAAATTAAATATTTAAATCGTATTCGTAACTGTTCAGGAAAAAATAAATACTTTAAAATTAGTGTAGTGGAAAGAATGTAAGTAATTTATGAAATTTTGAAAGTCAGAATGAGTAAATTTGTTTGTCAGTCATGATTGTAGGGAGTGCGTTCAAGTTTTAAGATCTCGAAATGTTTTTTTCGACGCTAGGAGTTAATAGAACGATTCGGTTGACCATAAAATAAGCAGCCAATCGTTGTGACTGCGTACTACGGATGGCAGCATCTTACAGTGCACAGCTTCTGTATAGCTGCCGATAGGGTGAGATGCGCCTTCAATGTTTAAAATTTCAACGTTCAGTGTCACTTGCATGGTGCATGTATCATGGTGCATGCATCGAGATTCAACGTCAATTGAACGAGACATGAGGAAAATATTTAATATACAGGGTGGTATGAAAATCGATGAATATATTGAAACTGGTGAATCCTTATAGAAAAAGGAATCGAATAATAATACTAGTAAATAGCGGTTCTGTTTTATAATGGAAAAATTCGAGCTTAAAGAAATAAAGAAATCGAAAGAAATTACAAGATCGTTGTCACAAAGAAACAAAACAAATTGGATATATATGAGTTGCCGTGGTTTAACTAAAAGTTTCATAACAAATTTTGAAAATTTTCTACGTCAGATGTTTTAATTGTGTCATTTCATTATCTAATTCCGGGTAAACAATTAAAAGTAATATACAATATTGCTTGCACTTTGAATTTAATTGATACACTGCTAGGATAAGACCACGTAAGAGACGAGTCGGGTAATTCCTAGGCGAGTAAACAAATGGTAGGCTTAACAATGTCCGTTTCTTGTAACTCTCTTTGTGGCGCAATTACTATACTCGCTTGTTATGCGGTACAAAATTTCTACTTAGGGAGATCCAAGAAACAATAAAGAAAGAAATTAACAGAATGCAAACATAAACCAACCAGTTCTAACTGCTTTTCAAATTCTCCCGCTCTAATGACGAAGGATCCCCCACACTGCGTATTTCAAAACATTGATTTGAATTGAATTGAAAGTCTCCATCGACAAAGACAGTTGTACGGGGGACATTTTTCTATATAAGTTAGTGCTTTGCTGTCGCGGAAACAAACACGATAATCAACTACCAACCCGAATTGACCGACTGACGTTAAGTTACGTCTCATTATCGTTCCCAATATTACGTTTTCACTGTTAGATTTTGCAACGCTTATTTTTCACATGCCTTCGTCGTTGTTGGGTTGCAATTCAGCCTGTTTTTAATTGAAAAAATATCGTTGGAAAAACTGCGAAGGATGGCTATAACATAGTCTGTGAGTTAGGATCCAGTTTAGGACTTGACCCAATACACGCTGCTTTTTTATAGGGTAAACCAAAAAATAAAAGAATATTAAAAACAAACAAGTTGTTCGGTAAGATACACTAGCCTAGTTTTAAAGGCAATTCTTTCTGAGAGTGTTTAGGGCCAGAGAAATTGCTTAGGGAGTTGCTAACAATTACCGCTGGGTAGCGCGATTGTTTGGGTTCTTTCTTCCTGAAGTGCCATATCCGGACGTAGGCAACCCTCTCGACTTTGCCTGTGGTTGGTGACTTTTTTTAACTGTTTCCATAGACAAAGGGGACCTACAACTTAATGCCGCTTCCGTACGATCAAGGTGAGAGAGTGTTCCTCGTTATGATACTATAGGTGGTTTGCCACTGTTGTAAATTTTATTTTATTTTATTTTTTATTATTTCACGGGCCGAGATACGAACACGGGTCGCTGGCGTAGAAAGCAGACACCTTAATCACTATGCTATGGCCACCTCTATGGTTCTATAATATGAATATAAAAATCAATATCAACTACTAAAATTGAACAAAGTCCATATTTCAGCAGTTATTTCCTGTTCTGTCATCTATCAATTCATCTCGGGACACGTTTTGCTGTGGCACGACTCATCAGCCCAGTTAGGATCGACAGAAGAGAGAATAAAACTCAAAGTACTTATCACAGTACCTACTAGCGCAAGAAATCAGTAAGATACACCAGTTTGCATTTCTGGCTGTTGTCGCCCTATTTTATGCATACTTAGCCTCCTGAAGGTCACAGACTGATAAAGGAATTGTTAGCGAATTGCTAAAAGTTACCGCGAAGCAGTACAAATTTTAAGGTCACAGTCAGAGATACCGGTTATACAACCTGTTAGTTTTTTAATAAAAGAAAAAAACATTTAAAAATATTAAGTCAACGTTAAGTAACAAATAATTACTCAAATCATTGGAAAATTAGTTTACAAATTTCATTTTGGTGAAACAAAAATTAAAATCTCAATATAAATACAAAGCGACAAAAATAAACTGATTGACTTACATTTAAGCCATAATTTAACTTTTCTTTTTGATCATGGAATTCATAGCACGTCCGTATAATATTCTTAAGAACGTCGTTCCAGCTCATCTAAAGAAGAAAAAAAATAGGTAGTTTTAAGAGCACAACTGGTCAATAAATATATATCTCTTACAAGATGTAACTGGAAGGTGTATTAGACCTACATCTCTCGTTTATTACATCGAAAGTACCAACGGAAATCAACAATATACATAATGGTTTTTATATAGACAACACAACTGATATCGCTAAATTCCGGTCCCTCTAAGATAATTTTTTTTTAAATACTTACTTTTTTTTTCTCATCTTCGGAGCGCTTATCGCTATTCAGCGATGCCCAAGGGACCCCCGATGGCCACCAGGGTGGCTGGTTCGCGGGGTCCCTCCAGAGCTGTTTTTTATTTAGAGCACAATGGAGCACTTTCCCAGCGAACCAACGCAGCTCGCGCTGGTCCATATACCCGAAAGGTAATGTTAGTTCCGGCAGATCCGGGACCTATAAACGACAAAAGACCATTAGTTGTTGATTTTGAAAAAATTGTGAGTTCCAGCAATGAATGCTGAAGTTTTGAAAGAAAATGTAATAATTATATCTGATGCTATAATGATACCAAACGAAAGAAATAAAAACGTTATGTGAGTTGAGATATTATTTTTAATAGTTTATAGTATTCATTACTATAGGACGTTGCGCAAATTAGAAAAGAAAATTCCGCCAAGTAAATCTTCTTTCACAGCACTATAACCGTATAAAAATAATGTTCTAAATAAAATACTCCCTGTATATGTAGCGGCTTCTTGCTAAATGCTCGAAAAAATATAATATTTAATGGTCACTAGTTATGTTTTACCAACACCAATTACAAGAAACAAAATTTTATTATAAACTTGTATTGTTTATTTGACATAATAATTAAATAAAAACATATATTTCTTCTTCTTCTTCCTCTTACAGTAGGACGAGTCCTGTTATTTCTTTTGTTTTATTTTAGCCTTCTTGAAATGCGGATGTCCAGCATTCATGCCACCTCTTAGGTGGTGTTCCTATTGGGCGACGGCCCGTTCTACTAGCCGCTTTGATCCTATTCGGTCTACGTGATCCCTCCAGTTTCTCCGCCAAGCTCTGACCCATCTGACAACGTCTTGTATTTTAAATTCCTCTCTTATTGATTCGCTGGTTACCCTATCTCTTAGCCTTTGATGCTTCTCAGCGTTCTCATTTCCAGTGTACGTAATATTCTCTTCATTATTGAGGTATCGGCTCTCGTTTCTGCCGCGGATGTGAGCACAGGTCTAACGCATGTTTTGTATATTCGAAGCTTACTTTCCGGTGTCATATATTTGTTCCGCCAGATGATATCTCATAGACAGCCTGATATTCTTGCGGATTTATTAGCTTCATTAATTAAGTTCCGGATGCTTGACATTTCCATTCCGAGGTAGTTAGAGTTCATAACTTGATGGATTATCTTGTCGTTCACTAATAGTTTAGATCTAACTGGGTCTCTGGATATTACCATTGATTGTGTTTTTTTGTTGTTGTAGTAATGTTGAATTTTTCTGCTGTAGTTTTAAATTTTTTCAGAAGCAGATGTAGAACGTCTTCACTTTCTGTTAGTATAGGGCCATCAGCATAGCATAAGACTCTTATGGATCCGTTTCTCATACAACATCCAGCGTCGACCTCATTTACGCCGTATATAATTTGGTTCATGACAAAATTAAATAACGTTGAACTTAAATTGTCATCTAGTTTAATGCCTATGGATATGAGCTCTTCCTTAGTAAGGCCATTATCAGTTTCTATTTTGGTTTTATTTTGTTGGTGATTTTGACCGCGAGAATATTTTTAGAATAGAGCTTATTAGTGTTATTCCTCTATGGGGTTGTTTTTGACTCCTCTTTTGTATATTGAGATGGTTATGCTGGTTTTCCATTCCATTGGTATATTTCCGGAGTTAATAAGCTTTTGAAAGGTGGCTGTAATTCCTTGTACAATTTCAGGTCCTCCGTACTTTATTAATTCATTACAGATATCGTCTATTCCGGGTGACTTTCGGTTCTTGAGTTTGTTAATATATGTTTTCACCTCTTCTGATGTGATGTTCATGTTATCATCATTTACAATGCAGTTATTTTCCTCTTTATTTTGTTTTTGGCCTTCCTCCAATTGTTCGTGATATATAGTTTTGAAATGAGTTAACCAGGTAATTTCTGTTAGGATATTCGAGGGTTTCATTAATTCTTCGGTGATTTTATTTTCCTTCATGGTGATTTCTGACTAACATGATTTGTTTTTCTTTATCTTAAATTGTATTAATTTTGTACCACGTATTAGCTTTGGTCCTTTTTCGGAGTAATGGGTCAAATAAATTCGATTAAATCGATTAGAAGAAGTTTTCAATGTGGAAATATATGCAATATGTTTTTTGGGATATTGTGTAGTCCTTTAAGAATTGTAAGATAAACTTTTTTACCGTTGTTATTTTATGGTGTTCGTATGTTTCTTGTTTTATATCCAATTTGGGGTAGGCATTTGGCAATACTATTATTGTTCATTTTGTTGTTGATAATTTCGTTGTAATTTTTATTCCATCGTTGGTAGTTGGGTTTTGAGTAGAGTTCTGAGTTTGTGAAGTAGAGGGTTTGTTTCGGGGTGGTCGAATTGTGGTTGGTTGAGTCGTTATTTTTAACCACATAACATCAAAGTTTGGGGGGCCCCAGAGCCTCTTCTCGTTGGCAAGAGAGGTCGCTTCTGACATAAAGACAGATTCCAAAGTTACGCCTAAATCGGGAATAGAAATCGTACCCAGGATAAAGATAGTTTACTGAGCTGGTCGATGAACTGACCTTAGTTTCACAGAGAGCGAGTACATGAGGTTTGTTTGATTGCAGGTGTGGGTGCACTGAATTTATGTTCGTGTTTAAACCTCGTATGTTGCAAAAATCCATTTTGAAATTCTGATCTCTGCATGTCCTGTACAGAAAGAGTGAAAATAACAAATATTACATTGAAAGTATCAACGGAAATCAACAATATACATAATGGTTTTTATATAAACAACACAACTGCTATCGCTAAATTCCGATCCCTGTAAAATAATTTTTTTTTTTAAATACTTACTTTTTTTTTTCGTCTTCGGACCTTTTGTCGCTATTCAGCGAAGCCCATGGGACGGCCGGTGGCCACCAGGGCGGCTGGTTCTCCCTGTGCTTCCAGATTTGTTTTTTTTTTTTTGATAGCACATTTCAACATGTTTTCAGCCAGCCACCTAAGCTCTCGCTGGCCCATCATATCTAACGGCATGATCAGCTCCGGTAGGTCTGGAGCCTATAAGCGACAAAACACCATTAATTGTTGATTTTGTTTCGGTACTGTTAAGGAAAAAAATTGCGAGTTCCAGCAACAAATGCTGAAATTTTGAAAGAAAATGTAATAATTATATCGAATGCTGTAATGATACCAAACGAAAGAAATCAAAACATTGTCTGAAAATTGGGATACTATTTTTACATTTTTAATAGTTTATAGTATTCATTACTATTTATTATTATATAGGTAGTTTATTACAAGGTTGCACTTGATATATTATTATATATATTATATTTAGGATTTAACCGAATACACGTTGTTCTTTTATAGGGTAAACCAAAAAATAAAAAAATATTTAAAACAAACATACTGTTCAGTAAGATACACTAGCCTAGTTTTAAAGCCAATTTTGTCTGAGAATGTTTAGGGCCAGAGAAATTGCTTAGCGAGTTGCTAACAATTACCATGCTAACAATTACCGCTGGGCAGCGCAATTGTTATGGTTCTTTCTTCTTGAAGTGCT
>CM032449.1:212935001-213031969 GCA_019049505.1 Pachyrhynchus sulphureomaculatus
AGAGGTTGCTCTAAGATATTTACAACAAAACTGGTCGGAACTTCATACATTTTCATTAATTGAAGTCAACGATATAAAAGACTTCAATAACTATTATAATTATATGCAGAAAAATGGCACCTATGGAACGAGCCTAGAGATACTTGCCCTCTCGGAAACACAAAATAGCAACTTTCATATCTTCTCAAAGCAACGAAGAACAAGACATACAAAAATAACTTTTACGGACAGACCAACAATAATAAGCACGGGAAAATACAACAAAACCATTTACCTTCTACTAACAGGCAACCCAATGTCGGGACACTTTGAGCTTCTGACACCACAAAACATTGAAAACATTCCAGAGAACAACAGACCAATAAAAGAAGCATCGGGCGAGCGACGTAACGGTCGAGGACGTCGCGGGAAATGGCAGCTCGACCAAAACGATGAAGACCAGGCAACCGAAAATGGACCTGCCAAAAGTGTTGTGTCGGCGACTAAGCCGACACCCACCAAGGCGGGAAAATCACAGCAGCGCATGAGTTGCACCACAGGAATCAACGAACACGCCATGCGTTGCTGTAATGAAAACACAAAACCTGACAAAGAAATCACTGAGAAGAGAATCACTCGCCGCTTGGACCCACCAACATCAATCCCAAGCACAACCGACGTAGATACGGGACAAACACAACCACCAAAGCCAGGCCAGGGCCCGTATGTTTTGCAAGGACAACATGCAACTACCAAGGCTGGAAAACCAAGACAGCGGTTAAAGTGGACGGATGAGATGAATAGGACGGTGATGCGCTGTTACTACACCGCCACCAAACTCGAAACAATAACATCGGGCTACAGACAGCAACTGCACAGACTTTTCTTGACCGAATATCCACATCTGCAATTACTTGTTTCAGAACAGAGAGTAATAGACCAAAAAAGAGTTATTACCAAGAACAATCGTCTCACACCTCTCGAATTGCAAACCATCAAGGACACAGTGGCTGTTGAACTGAACACAGACCAACCAAACAATAGAAACAATAAAGCAGATTCCGAACCAGCCTCACACACACAACCACCCAGTCGAACACCCAGGAGGAGCATAACGCAAAATAATATTGCGAGTACCGCGCAACACCATATCACAGACAACAACATGAATCACTCGCCACCCTCAACGACATCCACACAACATCACCCCGAATCACCTCTCATACAAACACTTAAAGCAAAAATGGAGTCACATCTAGCTCGATGGTCAGGCACCGACCCCACAACAAGAAATCCCATCCCTCGTTTAATCTTCAGACAGAGCACGCAACCAATCCTCAACACACTAAACAAGCACATAATACCTCAGTATATAACAGACTTAAGCACAATCGAAGACATTCACACAATAATATACGCAGCAGCAATCACCACTCTAACACAAAATAATCAAAAACTCCCTCAACGACAAGGAAACCCCAACAGGACAAAACCAAAATTCAAATGGCAAATAAGAATAGAAAACAAAATCAACAACATCAGGAGAGATCTAGGACATCTTACCCAGTTTATAAGCGGGAACGCGTCCAAACGTGTCACACAGGGGGCAAACAAGATCAAATCTAAGTCTCCCAACAGAACACTGCCAGAAATCCTCGATACTTTGAAACAAAAACTATCTGTATATGCCGCAAGACTCCGTAGATACAAAGAATCAAATGAGAGGAAAGACACCAACAACCTCTTCCGAAGAAGCGAAAAACAGTTCTACCGGAAAACTATGTACAACAAACAGATAGCAGTGACTGAACCACCAAACAAACAAGAACTCACAGATTATTGGAAAAGTATCTGGTCAGAACCCAAACTACACAATAATAACACCCCCTGGATCAAAGCCGAAGAAGACAAACATAAACATGTGACAGAACAAGAAGATACCACATTTAATACACAAGAAATTACAGAAACTATCAAACACACATACAACTGGAAATGTCCTGGAATAGACAATATACAAAACTTCTGGTACAAACAGTTTACCACCACACACGAAGCACTCACACACCAAATCAACAAAGCCATTCTACAACCACACACATTTCCCACTTTCCTCACACAAGGAATAACATACGTTAAACCCAAAAGCTCAGACACCACAAACCCGTCAAACTACCGACCTATCACCTGTCTTCCAACCCTATACAAGATCATCACAGCCACAATTTCGAAGAAAATAGAACAACACCTAACAGACAACAATATCCTCACAGAAGAGCAGAAGGGATGCAGGAAAAATAGTCGAGGATGCAAAGAGCAGCTGATTATAGATAGCGTGATTATGGGACAAACCAGAAAAGAACACAGAAACCTTCACATCGGTTACATAGACTATAAAAAAGCCTTCGACTCCATACCCCACAGCTGGTTAATTAGGGCCCTAGAAATCTATAAAATCAACCAACACCTCAGGCAGTTTCTCGCGCAAATTATGAAAACATGGAAAACCAAAATACGCCTAGAAACACAAACCGAACGGATCCAAACAGAAGAGCTGTACATCAGACGGGGTATATTTCAGGGAGACTCGCTCAGTGCTCTATGGTTTTGCCTCTGTCTCAATCCACTCTCAAATATACTAAGCAGAACAGAGCATGGCTTCAATATCAGACACCAAAAAGTGAATCAACATAAAATAAACCACCTCCTATATATGGACGACATAAAACTCTACGCTGCCACACAAACACAGCTGAAAGAACTCCTCAAAATCACAGAAATATTCACCTTAGATGTCAATATGGAATTTAGTATAAGTAAATGCAAAGTGCTCCACATCAACAAAGGCCAATGGAAGTGCCACCATGAGACAGAAACCATCAACAATGAAACGCTCGATAACATGTTCGATAAAGAAACATACAAATATCTAGGCTTCCAACAAAGCACCAAACTCAACCACACTCACATCAAAACAGAGCTCAGAACCGAATTCAAAAACAGACTGACGAAACTTTTGCAAACAAAACTCAACTCTAAGAATCTCACTAAAGCCATAAACACGTTCGCTATACCTATACTCACATATTCATTTGGTATCATCAAATGGTCACAAACAGACATAGAAAATATTCACATCCTTATACGATCTCAATTCACCAAATACAGGAAATTACACCCCAACGCATGCAAAGAAAGACTTACCATCGAGAGGAAGGCAGGAGGAAGAGGAATTATAGATATCAGATCATTACACACAAAACAAATACAAACACTTAGGAAATTCTTTCACAGCAAGCAAACCAGCCTCCACACAGCGACAGTGAAAGCAGACAAAAACTACACACCTCTCGACTTAGCCCGGGCAGACCACTCAGCAGATACCCACAGTCACACCCAATTACAACAGGAAAAGATGAAAACGTGGTCAGAGAAAACACTCCACGGAAAACACAGATACCACATAGAACAAGACCACGTAAATAAAAAACAATCATACACCTGGTTACGGGATGGGCAGCTATTCCCTGAGACTGAGGGCTTCTTACTTGCCATCCAGGATAAAGTCATATTAACCAGAAACTACCAAAAGTATATCATCAAAGACCCGACTATTGCAGAGGACAGATGTAGGAAATGCCACCAGCAGAAAGAAACGATCGAACACATAACGAGCGGATGTAAAATATTGGCCGGAACGGAGTACACAGCCAGGCATGATTCAGCTGCCAAAGTGGTTCACCAAGCACTAGCCACAACATACAGACTCATAGAAAACACAGATCCCTACTACAAATACACCCCAACATCCATACTTGAAAATGAAGATTACAAGCTCTACTGGGATATCGGTATCCATACAGATAAAACAGTCTCCGCCAATAGACCCGATATTACTTTTCAGTGCAAAAAAGGAAAAGTCACCTATCTGATTGACATAGCTGTCCCCAACGACACAAACATTCAAGCGAAATACACAGAAAAAATTTCCAAATACACAGACCTTGCAACGGAAATAAAAAGGCTATGGAGACAGGAAAAAGTCATCATTGTCCCCCTCATTATATCAGCCACAGGCCTTACACCAATAACATTCACACCACATTTAGTGCAATTGGGACTCAACACAGACATACACAGAAACATTCAGAAGTCAGTGATTTTGAAAACATGTAACATTGTCAGGTCATTCCTTAATACGGAATAGTAATAGCGTTTGTGCTGACTTGGTTTTGGCCCGTCAGCCAAACATGGAACCACATTGATCAAATGTGAGAAAGAAGAACTTTTTGTAATAATAATAAGGTGCCTGAGTCATGTTGTGCTGTCTTGTGTTGTCCAGATTATGTGTAACAAAAACGCAATCTTAAGGTGTTTACCGTGCCGAGAAGATGAATGGCTCAGCGTTTATGAGTCGCGAACGGTTCCCCCGGATACCGGGCGCCCTCCGGGAGTAAGTAGCCTTGCTGTGGCATCCAGGCTCTGCCGCAGTCGACCCCTCTTTCCTAGGATACTCGTGGGAATTGTATGTCAAAGAATAATAATTATAGTAATGATAATGGAAGGGTGTTGCGGAGGCGGACCCCGGTCGTACAAACAGCTATAGCAACACCACAACAACAACAACCACAGACGACCCAAACAACCGCCTCAGCCGAAACTACTCCCGATAGTTTTACCAGATCCGACATTGTAGGTGATGGAAATTGCCTTTTTCGTGCAGTTAGCTTACACTTGTGTACACCGAGAGGTTGCTCTAAGATATTTACAACAAAACTGGTCGGAACTTCACACATTTTCATTAATTGAAGTCGACGATATAAAAGACTTCAATAACTACTATAATTATATGAGGAAAAATGGCACCTATGGAACGAGCCTAGAGATACTTGCCCTCTCGGAAACACAAAATAGCAACTTTCATATCTTCTCAAAACAACGAAGAACAAGACATACAAAAATAACTTTTACGGACAGGCCAACAATAATAAGCACGGGAAAATACAACAAAACTATTTACCTTCTACTAACAGGCAACCCAATGTCGGGACACTTTGAGCTTCTGACACCACAAAACATTGAGAACATTCCAGACAACAGCAGACCAATAAAAGAAGCATCGGGCGAGCGACGTAACGGTCGAGGACGTCGCGGGAAATGGCAGCTCGACCAAAACGATGAAGACCAGGCAACCGAAAATGGACCTGCCCAAAGTGTTGTGCCGGCGAGTAAGCCGACACCCACCAAGGCGGGAAAGTCACAGCAACGCATGAGTTTCACCACAGGAATCAATGAACACGCCATGCGTTGCTGTAATGAAATCACACCTGACAAAGAAATCACTGACAAGAGAATCACTCGCCGCTTGGACCCACCACCACCAATCCCAAACGCAACCGACGTAAATGCGGGACAAATACAACCACCAAAGCCAGGCCAAACCACGTATGTTTTGCAAGGACAACATGCAACTACCAAGGCTGGCAAACCAAGACAGCGGTTAAAGTGGACAGATGAAATGAATAAAACAGTGATGCGCTGTTACTACACCGCCACCAAACTAGAAACAGTGACATCAGGCTACAGACTGGAACTACACAGACTTTTCTTGACCGAATATCCACATCTGCAATTACTTGTTACAGAACAGAGAGTAATAGACCAAAAAAGAGTTATTACCAAGAACAATCGCCTCACACCTTTCGAATTGCAAACCATCAAAGATACAGTAGCTGCTGAACTTAACGCAGACCAAGTAGCTGCTGAACTGAATACAGACCAACTAAACAATAGAAACGATAGAGCAGATACCGAACCAATCTCACACACACACAACCACCCAGTCGAAAACAACAAGACCCACCACCCAGCAGGAGCATAACTCAAAATAATATTTCAGAGCAAATAGCAAGCACCACACGACACTCAACAACATCTATACAACATCACCCCGAATCACCTCTCATACAAACACTCAAAGCACAAATGCAGTCACATCTAGCTCGATGGTCAGGCACCGACCCTACAACAAGAAATCCCATCCCTCGTTTAATTTTCAAACAGAGCACTCAAATGATCCTCAACACAATAAACAAGCACATAATACCACAGTACATAACAGACTTAAGCACAATCGAAGACATCCACACAATAATATATGCAGCAGCAATCACCACTATAACACAAAATAATCAAAAACTCCCGCAACGACAAAGAGACCCCAACAGTAGAAAACCCAAATTTAAATGGCAAATAAGAATAGAAAACAAGATCAACAACATCAGAAGAGATCTGGGACACCTTACCCAGTTTATGAACGGGAACGCATCCAAACGTGTCACACAGGGTGTAGACAAGATCAAATCTAAATCTCTCAACCGAACACTGCCAGAAATCGTTGATACTTTGAAACAAAAACTATCCGTATATGCTGCAAGACTCCGTAGATACAAAGAATCAAACGAGAGGAAAGACACCAACAACCTCTTCCGAAGAAGCGAAAAACAGTTCTACCGAAAAAACTATGTACAACGAGCAGACAGTAGTAACTGAACCACCAAATAAACAAGAACTCGCAGATTATTGGAAAACTGTCTGGTCAGAACCCAAACTACATAATAATAACACCTCCTGGATCAAAGCCGAAGAAGATAAACACAAACGTGTGACAGAACAAGAAAATTCCACACTAACTACAGAAGAAATTACAGAAACAATCAAACACACACACAACTGGAAATGTCCTGGAATAGACAATATACAAAACTTCTGGTACAAACAGTTTACCACCACACACGAAGCACTCACATACCAAATCAACAAAGCCATTCTACAACCACACACATTTCCCACTTTCCTTACACAAGGAATAACATACGTTAAACCCAAAAGCTCAGACACCACAAACCCGTCAAACTACCGACCTATCACCTGTCTTCCAACCCTATATAAGATCATCACAGCCGCAATTTCCAAGAAAATAGAACAACACCTAACAGACAACAATATTATCACAGAAGAGCAGAAGGGATGCAGGAAAAATAGTCGAGGATGCAAAGAGCAGCTAATCATAGATAGCGTGATTATGGGACAAACCAGAAAAGAACACAGAAACCTTCACATCGGTTACATAGACTATAAAAAAGCCTTCGACTCCATACCCCACAGCTGGTTAATCAGAGCCCTAGAAATCTATAAAATCAACCAACACCTCAGGCAATTTCTAGCGCAAATTATGAAAACATGGAAAACCAAAATACGCCTAGAAACACAAACCGAACGCATCCAAACAGAAGAGCTGTACATCAGACGGGGTATATTTCAGGGAGACTCGCTCAGCGCTCTATGGTTTTGCCTCTGTCTTAATCCACTCTCAAATATACTAAACAGGACAGAGCATGGCTTCAATATCAGACACCAAAAAGGGAATCAACATAAAATAAACCACCTCCTATATATGGATGACATAAAACTCTACGCTGCCACAAAAACACAGCTGAAAGAACTCCTCAAAATCACAGAAATATTCACCTTAGATGTCAATATGGAATTTGGTATAAATAAATGCAAAGTGCTCCACATCAACAAAGGCCAATGGAAGTACCACCATGAGACAGAAACCATCAACAATGAAACACTCGATAACATGTTTGACAAAGAAACATACAAATATCTAGGCTTTCAACAAAGCACCAAACTCAACCATACTCACATCAAAACAGAGCTCAGAACCGAATTCAAGAACAGACTGACGAAACTTTTACAAACAAAACTCAACTCCAAATATCTCACTAAAGCCATCAACACGTTCGCTATACCTATACTCACATATTCATTTGGTATCATCAAATGGTCACAAACAGACTTAGAAAATATTCACATCCTTATACGGTCTCAATTCACCAAATACAGGAAATTACACCCCAACGCATGCAAAGAAAGACTTACCATCGAGAGGAAGGCCGGAGGAAGAGGAATTATAGACATCAGATCATTACACACAAAACAAATACAAGCACTTAGGAAATTCTTTCACACCAAGCAAACCAGCCTCCACACAGCAACAGTCAAAGCAGACAAAAACTATACCCCACTCGACTTATCCCGGGTAGACCACCCAGCAGATACACACAGTCACATCCAATTACAACAGGAAAAGATGAAAACGTGGTCAGAAAAAACACTTCACGGAAAACACAGATACCACATAGAGCAAGACCACGTAAATAAAAAACAATCATACACCTGGTTACGGGATGGGCAGCTATTCCCAGAAACAGAAGGCTTCTTACTTGCCATCCAGGATAAAGTCATATTAACCAGAAACTACCAAAAGCATATTATCAAAGACCCAACTATTACAGAAGACAGATGCAGAAAATGTCACCAACAGAAAGAAACGATCGAACACATAACAAGCGGATGTAAAATATTAGCCGGAACGGAATACACAGCCAGACATGACTCAGCGGCAAAAGTAGTTCACCAAGCACTAGCCACCACATACAAGCTCATCGAAAACACAGATCCCTACTACAAATATACACCAACATCCGTACTTGAAAATAAAGATTACAAACTCTACTGGGACATCAGTATCCATACAGATAAAACAGTCTCCGCCAATAGACCCGATATTACTTTTCAGTGCAAAAAAGAAAAAGTCACCTATCTAATTGACATAGCTGTCCCCAACGACACAAACATCCAAACGAAATACACAGAAAAAATTTCCAAATACACAGACCTTGCAACGGAAATAAAAAGGCTATGGAAACAAGAAAAAGTCATCATTGTCCCCCTCATTATATCAGCCACAGGCCTTACACCAACAACATTCACACCACACTTAGTACAATTAGGACTCAACACAAACATACAAAAAAACATTCAGAAGTCAGTGATTTTGAAAACATGTAACATTGTCAGGTCATTCCTTAATACACAATGATAATGCGTTTGTGCTGACTTGGTTTCCGCCCGTCAGCCAAACATGGAACCACATTGACCAAATGTGAGAAAGAAAAACGAGAACAGTCATAATAATAATAATAAAATATATATATAAAAATAATATACATGCACACATACATACATACATACATACATACATACATATATATATATATATATATATATATATATATATATATATATATATATATATATATATATATATATATATATATATATATATATATATATATATATATATATATATATATATATATGTATATATATATATATATATATATATATATATATATATATATATATATATATATATATATATATATATATATATATATATATATGTATATATGTATATATATATATATATATATATATATATATATATATATATATATATATATATATATAACAAAGTGTTAACAAATATAATAAAAACTAACAAATAAAATAAATATCACTCATTTGACCCTCCTGGTTTTGTGTTGGACTGTGTGCTCTGAAAAAAATGCGAGGTTTCTTAAAAACAATGCTTGTACTACGGAAGGCTAAGAGTTTAAAAAATCGCGAGGCACAGTAAAGCAACTGTCACGGCAAATTTGGGCAATTTGGAAATCTCTGCCAAAAGAATACGCGGAAAATCTCTTAAAAAATATATCCCGAAGATCCTAGCCGATCATCGACGCTGATGGGAACTGAATCATTAGCATTTTAATGGAAATCCTTTATTGTTGAATACATTCATTTTTTAATGAATAATGCGCGACACGTTCTTAGTTGACCGACTGTAATAAAATCGCTGTCACAGAAAACTTAGGTTCTAAAATATTAAAGAGTTCAGACACTGAATAAAATATTCTGAATATATATATAAATAAAAAAAGTATAAACAAATATAATAAATATAATAAAAACTAACTAACAAAAAAAAATAAATATCACATCATATAGATATAAATATATATACATATGTATATATATATATATATATATATATATATATATATATATATATATATATATATATAAATAAAAAAGTATAAATAAATATAATAAAAACTAACAAAAAAAATAAATATCACGTCATATAGATATAAATATATATACATATGTATATAAATATATGTATATATATATATATATATATATATATATATATATATATATATATGTATATATATATATATATATATATATATATATATATATATATATATATATATATATATATATATATATATGTATATATATGTATATATATGTATATATATGTATATATATGTATATGTATATATATATATATATATATATATATATATATATATATATATATATATATATATATATATATACATATACATATATATACATATATATACATATATACATATATATATATATATATATATATATATATATATATATATATATATATATATATATATATATATATAACAAAGTGTTAACAAATATAATAAAAACTAACAAACGAAATAAATATCACTCATTTGACCCTCCTGGTTTTGTGTTGGACTGTGTGCTCTGAAAAAAATGCGAGGTTTCTTAAAAACAATGCTTGTACTACGGAAGGCTAAGAGTTTAAAAAATCACGAGGCACAGTAAAGCAACTGTCACGGCAAATTTGGGCAATTTGGAAATCTCTGCCAAAAGAATACGCGGAAAATCTCTTAAAAAATATATCCCGAAGATCCTAGCCGATCATCGACGCTGATGGGAATTGAATCATTAGTATTTTAATGGAAATCCTTTATTGTTGAATACATTCATTTTTTAATGAATAATGCGCGACACGTTCTTAGTTGACCGACTGTAATAAAATCGCTGTCACAGAAAACTTAGGTTCTAAAATATTAAAGAGTTCAGACACTGAATAAAATATTCTGAATATAGCACGAAACTTGGCTTGTGTCTTATTGAAATTATTAGTAAATGTTTTGGAAGCAATCTGCATTCATAACTTTCAATCTTAGGACAGTCTTATGTCACAACAGAGATAACCGATCAGTAAATAAAATGTTATCTAGAAATGTATCGATGTTTAAATGAATGAATGATAAGCTGAGTTCTTAGATTATAAATAAAACAATTATACTCATGGTATAACTTCGGTATTATTAAATATAATATGTTTTAGTTGTATCTTTTTGGTTGGTTGGCACAACGTGACTGTTCTGGATAACCACAAAATCTAGCAATGTCAATATTAAAAAGAGTTTGTTTCTCAAAAATTAATCATGATTGTAGGGGGTGCGTTCAAGTTTTAAGATCTCGAAATATTTTTTTCGTTGACCTTAAAATAAGCAGCCAATCTTTGTGACTGATGGCTGCATCGTACAGTGCACAGCTTTTGTATAGCTGCCGATAGAGTGAGATGTGTTTTCAATATTTAAAATTTCAACGTTCAGTGTCACTTGCATGGTGTAATTCCCATCGACATTCAACGTCAATTGAGCGAGACATGAGGAAAATATTTAATATACAAGGTGGTATGAAAATCTTTGAATATATTGAAACTGGTGAATCCTTATAGAAAAGGGAATTGAATAAAAATACTAGTAAATAGCGATTCTGTTTTATAACGGAAAAATTCAAGCTTAAAGAAATAATGAAATGAAGAAAACGAAAGAAATTACAAGATCATTGTCACGAAGAAACAAAACAAATTGGATATATATGAGTTGCCGTGGTTTAACTAGAAGTTTCATAACAAATTTTGGAAATTTTCTACGCCAGATGTTTTAATTGTGTCATTTCATTATCTAATTTCGGGTAAAAAATTAAAAATAATATACAATATTGCTTGCACTTTGAATTTAATTAATACTCTGTTAGGATAAGACCACGTAAGAGAGAAGTTGGGTAATTCCTAGGCGAGTAAAGAAATGGTGGGCTTAATAATGTCCGTTTCTTGTAACTCTCTTTGACGCGCAGTTACTATACTCGCATGATATGTAATACAAAATTTCTATTTAAAGAGATCCAAGAAACATTAAAGAAAGCAATTAACTGAATGCAAACATAAACCAACCAGTTCTAACTGCTTTTCAAATTCTCCTGCTCTAATGACGAGGGGCCCCCTCACTGCGTATATTTGAATTTAAAGTGTCCATCGACAAAGGCAGTTGTACGGGGGACATTTTTCTATGTAAATTAGTGCTTTGTGTCGCGGACACAAACACGATAATCAACTACCAATCTGAACTGACCGACTGACGTTAAGTTACGTCTCATTTTATCGTTCCCAATGTTAGGTTTTCACTGTTAGATTTTGCAACGCTTATTTTTTACATGCCTTCGTCGTTGTTGGGTTGCAATTTAGCCGGATTTTAATTGAAAAAATATCGATGAAAAAACTGCGAAGGATGGCTATAACACAGTCTGTGAGTTAGGATCCAGTTTAGGACTTGACCGAATACACGTTGCTTTTTTATAGGGTAAACCAAAAAATAAAAAAATATTTAAAAGAAACATGTTGTTCAGTAAGATACACTAGCCTAGTTTTAAAGGCAACTCTGTCTGAGAGTGTTTAGGGCCAGAGAAATTGCTTAGCGAGTTGCTAACAATTACCGCTGGGTAGAGCGATTGTGAGAGTTCTTTCTTCTTGAAGTGCCATATCCGGACGTAGGCAACCCTCTCGACTTGACTTGTGGTTGGTGAGTTTTTTTAATTGTTTCCATAGACAAATGGGACCTACAACTTAATGCCGGTTCCAAACGATCAAGGTGAGAGGGTGTTCCTCGTTATGACACTACAGGTGGTTTGCCACTGTTGTAAATTTTATTTTATTTTATTTTTACTTTTTTATTATTTTACGAGCCGAGATACGAACACGGATCGCTGGCGTAGAAAGCAGACACCTTAATCACTATGCTATGGCCGCCTCTATGGTTCTATAACATGGACATAAAAATCAATATCAACTACTAAAATTGAACAAAGTCCATATTTCAGCAGTTATTTCCTGTTCTGTCATCTATCAATTCATCTCGGGACGCATTTTGCTGTGTCAGGACTCATCAGCTCAGTTAGGATCGACACAGAAGACAATAAATCTCAAAGTATTTATCCCAGTACCTACTAGCGCAAGAAATCAGTAAGATACACCAGTTTGTATTTCTGGCTGCTGTAGGCCTATTTTATGCATACCTGGTCTCCTGAAGGTCACAGACTGATAAAGGAATTGTTAGCGAATTGCTAAAAATTACCACGAAGCAGTGCAAATCTTAAGGTCACAGTCAGAGATACCGGTTATACAACATGTTAGTTTTTTAATAAAAGAAAAAAAACATTTAAAAATATTAAGTCAACGCTAAGTAACAAATAATTGCTCAAATCATTGCAAAATTAGTTTACAAAGCATTTCATTTTGCTAAAACAAAAATTAAAATCTCAGTATAAATACAAAGCGACAAAACTAAACTGACTGACTTACATTTACACCGTAATCCAACTTCCCTAATTGGTTATGATGGGCGTAGCCCCTCCTAATTATCATTTTGAGCATGTCGTTCCAGCTCATCTAAAGAAAAAAAAATAGGTAGTTTTAAAAGCACAGTTGGTCAATAAGTGTGTCTCCCAATCTCTTACAACATATAGCTGGGAGGTGTATTAGACCTACATCTCTCGTCCTGTACAGGAAGAGTGAAAATAACAAATATTTCATTGAAAATACCAACGGAAATCAACAATATACATAATGGTTTTTATATAGACAACACAACTGATATCGCTAAATTCCGATCCCTCTAAGATAATTTTTTTTTAAATACTTACTTTTTTTTTTCGTCTTCGGTCCTCTTATCTGAATTTAGGGAGGCCCATGGGACTCCCTGGGGCCACCAGGGTGGCTGGTTTTCCTTATGCTTCCATATTTGTTTTTTGTTGATAGAAACTTTTAGCATAACAGCGGCCAGCCACCTCAGGTCCCGCTGGCCCATCATTTCAAAGGGTAGCGTTAAGCTAGGTAGGTCTGGAGCCTATAAACGACAAAACACCATTAATTGTTGATTTTTTTTCGGTACTGTTATGGAAAAAAATTGCGAGTTCCAGCAACAAATGCTAAAATTTTGGAAGAAAATGTAATAATTATATCGAATGCTGTAATGATACCAACGAAAGAAATCAAAACATTGTCTGAAGATTGGGATACTATTTTTAATAGTTTATAGTATTCATTACTATAGATTGCTCCGCAAGATAGAAAATAAAATTCCGGCAAATAAATCTTCTTTCACAGCATTATAACCATATAAAAATAATGTTGTAGATCGTCTTCACTTTCTGCTGTTGTATAGTATAGAGTCATCAGCATAGCATAAGACTCGTATGGACCCGTTTCCCATACAATATCCAGCGTAGACCTCATTTTCGCTGTATATAATTTCGTTCATGAGAAGATTAAATAATGTTGGACTTAAATTGTCACCCAGTCTAATGCCTGTGGATATGAACACTTCCTTAGTTAGGCCATTATCAATTTTTATTTTGGTTTTATTGCGGTTATTAAGTTCTCTAATCAACCTTATCTACTTTTCATTAACGTTGTTCTTTCTTAGGATATTTGTTAAGTCATTTAGGTGTATTTGATCAAACGCTTGCTTTAGATCAACAAAGTACATGAACATGAATTCGATCGATTTTTTAGCCAAATATCGTATAATATATATAGTATCTAGTATCGACCTATTTGTTCGAGATCTCTGCTGTTCTTCTGCTATAGCACAAAACACACCTCAAAGTTTGTTTCCGAGCTTCACTGAAAACTGATGACCTAGAAATTTTTTTTTTTTTATATACCAGATAAATTTTTAAAGGTAATGCTCTCGAGATAATTTTCGTTCAATCTACACCCTATGGAGAGTATTCCAGAATTTTTTCCAAATTTTTTGACAGCTACTTTTCGAGAAACGGGGGGACAGCGATTTTTCGCGATTTTCTAAAAATAATACAAAGAAAAGTGTGCGCAAGTATTACATTGTATATATTTTTGAAGTCGTGTTTTCACAAATTTTCATTTGATATCCCACTCGATAACCTAGTAATTTTTTTTTCACTTCCGATTTCACTCCCCAAAACTAACCTCTTAAGACAAAATTTAACTTTCAAAACTACATGGTTCTGATGAAGCCATCAATTTCTATATTAGTACCAAGTTTTAAATTTCTATGTGAAACAGTGTCGGAGAAAATCGGGTGTGATAGACGGACAAACACCGAAGTGATCTTATAAGTATTCCATACGGAATACTAAAAATTAGTTACAGCTGAAATAGAGCATGCTTTTGCATAGATTTGAAATACTGTCCTTACTGAATTATGTCCCTTATAGATTGTTCTGGGATATTATCACAAATAAACTTTCATGTTTCTTCACGAACTGTCAGACTTTCTGCTATATTCTACTTATTTACACCTTCTACAAATTTTTTAATTAAAACAGCATTATATCAGTCTATGAATATCTGTGATAAAACCTGCAATGACATTGATCTGTGGAGCCTATCTGCTGCTTTTAAAAAAAATTTGAAACAAACATGTTGTTGAGTAAGATACACTAGCCTAGTTTTAAAGGCAACTCTGTCTGAGAGTGTTTAGAGCCAGAGAAATTGCTTAGCGAGTTTGTAACAATTACCGCTGGGTAGAGCGATTGATAGGGTTCTTTCTTCTTGAAGTGCCATATCCGGACGTAGGCAACCCTCTCCAGTTTGCCTGTGGTTGGTGACTTTTTTTAACTGTTTCCATAGACAAAGGGGACCTACAGCTTAATGCCGGTTCCGAACGATCAAGGTGAGAGGGTGTTCCTCGTTATGACACTACAGGTGGTTTGCCACTGTTGTAAATTTTATTTTATTTTATTTTTCCTTTTTTATTATTTCACGAGCCGAGATACGAACACAGGTCGCTGGCGTAGAAAGCAGACACTATGCTATGGCCGCCTCTATGGTTCTATAACATGGACATAAAAATCAATATCAACTACTAAAATTGAACAAAGTCCATATTTCAGCAGTTATTTCCTGTTCTGTCATCTATCAATTCATCTCGGGACGCATTTTGCTGTGTCAGGACTCATCAGCTCAGTTAGGATCGACACAGAAGACAATAAATCTCAAAGTATTATCCCAGTACCTACTAGCGCAAGAAATCAGTAAGATACACCAGTTTGTATTTCTGGCTGCTGTAGGCCTATTTTATGCATACCTGGTCTCCTGAAGGTCACAGACTGATAAAGGAATTGTTAGCGAATTGCTAAAAATTACCACGAAGCAGTGCAAATCTTAAGGTCACAGTCAGAGATACCGGTTATACAACATGTTAGTTTTTTAATAAAAGAAAAAAACATTTAAAAATATTAAGTCAACGCTAAGTAACAAATAATTGCTCAAATCATTGCAAAATTAGTTTACAAAGCATTTCATTTTGCTAAAACAAAAATTAAAATCTCAGTATAAATACAAAGCGACAAAACTAAACTGACTGACTTACATTTACACCGTAATCCAACTTCCCTAATTGGTTATGATGGGCGTAGCCCCTCCTAATTATCATTTTGAGCATGTCGTTCCAGCTCATCTAAAGAAAAAAAAATAGGTAGTTTTAAAAGCACAGTTGGTCAATAAGTGTGTCTCCCAATCTCTTACAACATATAGCTGGGAGGTGTATTAGACCTACATCTCTCGTCCTGTACAGGAAGAGTGAAAATAACAAATATTTCATTGAAAATACCAACGGAAATCAACAATATACATAATGGTTTTTATATAGACAACACAACTGATATCGCTAAATTCCGATCCCTCTAAGATAATTTTTTTTTAAATACTTACTTTTTTTTTTCGTCTTCGGTCCTCTTATCTGAATTTAGGGAGGCCCATGGGACTCCCTGGGGCCACCAGGGTGGCTGGTTTTCCTTATGCTTCCATATTTGTTTTTTGTTGATAGAAACTTTTAGCATAACAGCGGCCAGCCACCTCAGGTCCCGCTGGCCCATCATTTCAAAGGGTAGCGTTAAGCTAGGTAGGTCTGGAGCCTATAAACGCATTTCATTTTGCTAAAACAAAAATTAAAATCTCAGTATAAATACAAAGCGACAAAACTAAACTGACTGACTTACATTTACACCGTAATCCAACTTCCCTAATTGGTTATGATGGGCGTAGCCCCTCCTAATTATCATTTTGAGCATGTCGTTCCAGCTCATCTAAAGAAAAAAAAATAGGTAGTTTTAAAAGCACAGTTGGTCAATAAGTGTGTCTCCCAATCTCTTACAACATATAGCTGGGAGGTGTATTAGACCTACATCTCTCGTCCTGTACAGGAAGAGTGAAAATAACAAATATTTCATTGAAAATACCAACGGAAATCAACAATATACATAATGGTTTTTATATAGACAACACAACTGATATCGCTAAATTCCGATCCCTCTAAGATAATTTTTTTTTAAATACTTACTTTTTTTTTTTCGTCTTCGGTCCTCTTATCTGAATTTAGGGAGGCCCATGGGACTCCCTGGGGCCACCAGGGTGGCTGGTTTTCCTTATGCTTCCATATTTGTTTTTTGTTGATAGAAACTTTTAGCATAACAGCGGCCAGCCACCTCAGGTCCCGCTGGCCCATCATTTCAAAGGGTAGCGTTAAGCTAGGTAGGTCTGGAGCCTATAAACGACAAAACACCATTAATTGTTGATTTTCTTTCGGTACTGTTAAGGAAAAAAATTGCGAGTTCCAGCAACAAATGCTAAAATTTTGGAAGAAAATGTAATAATTATATCGAATGCTGTAATGATACCAAACGAAAGAAATCAAAACATTGTCTGAAGATTGGGATACTATTTTTAATAGTTTATAGTATTCATTACTATAGATTGCTCCGCAAGATAGAAAATAAAATTCCGGCAAATAAATCTTCTTTCACAGCATTATAACCATATAAAAATAATGTTGTAGATCGTCTTCACTTTCTGCTGTTAGTATAGAGTCATCAGCATAGCATAAGACTCGTATGGACCCGTTTCCCATACAATATCCAGCGTAGACCTCATTTTCGCTGTATATAATTTCGTTCATGAGAAGATTAAATAATGTTGGACTTAAATTGTCACCCAGTCTAATGCCTGTGGATATGAACACTTCCTTAGTTAGGCCATTATCAATTTTTATTTTGGTTTTATTGCGGTTATTAAGTTCTCTAATCAACCTTATCTACTTTTCATTAACGTTGTTCTTTCTTAGGATATTTGTTAAGTCATTTAGGTGTATTTGATCAAACGCTTGCTTTAGATCAACAAAGTACATGAACATGAATTCGATCGATTTTTTAGCCAAATATCGTATAATATATATAGTATCTAGTATCGACCTATTTGTTCGAAATCTCTGCTGTTCTTCTGCTATAGCACAAAACACACCTCAAAGTTTGTTTCCGAGCTTCACTGAAAACTGATGACCTAGAATTTTTTTTTTTTTTATATACCAGATAAATTTTTAAAGGTAATGCTCTCGAGATAATTTTCGTTCAATCTACACCCTATGGAGAGTATTCCAGAATTTTTTCCAAATTTTTTGACAGCTACTTTTCGAGAAACGGGGGGACAGCGATTTTTCGCGATTTTCTAAAAATAATACAAAGAAAAGTGTGCGCAAGTATTACATTGTATATATTTTTGAAGTCGTGTTTTCACAAATTTTCATTTGATATCCCACTCGATAACCTAGTAATTTTTTTTTCACTTCCGATTTCACTCCCCAAAACTAACCTCTTAAGACAAAATTTAACTTTCAAAACTACATGGTTCTGATGAAGCCATCAATTTCTATATTAGTACCAAGTTTTAAATTTCTATGTGAAACAGTGTCGGAGAAAATCGGGGTGTGATAGACGGACAAACACCGAAGTGATCTTATAAGTATTCCATACGGAATACTAAAAATTAGTTACAGCTGAAATAGAGCATGCTTTTGCATAGATTTGAAATACTGTCCTTACTGAATTATGTCCCTTATAGATTGTTCTGGGATATTATCACAAATAAACTTTCATGTTTCTTCACGAACTGTCAGACTTTCTGCTATATTCTACTTATTTACACCTTCTACAAATTTTTTAATTAAAACAGCATTATATCAGTCTATGAATATCTGTGATAAAACCTGCAATGACATTGATCTGTGGAGCCTATCTGCTGCTTTTAAAAAAAATTTGAAACAAACATGTTGTTGAGTAAGATACACTAGCCTAGTTTTAAAGGCAACTCTGTCTGAGAGTGTTTAGAGCCAGAGAAATTGCTTAGCGAGTTTGTAACAATTACCGCTGGGTAGAGCGATTGATAGGGTTCTTTCTTCTTGAAGTGCCATATCCGGACGTAGGCAACCCTCTCCACTTTGCCTGTGGTTGGTGACTTTTTTTAACTGTTTCCATAGACAAAGGGGACCTACAGCTTAATGCCGGTTCCGAACGATCAAGGTGAGAGGGTGTTCCTCGTTATGACACTACAGGTGGTTTGCCACTGTTGTAAATTTTATTTTATTTTATTTTTCCTTTTTTATTATTTCACGAGCCGAGATACGAACACAGGTCGCTGGCGTAGAAAGCAGACACTATGCTATGGCCGCCTCTATGGTTCTATAACATGGACATAAAAATCAATATCAACTACTAAAATTGAACAAAGTCCATATTTCAGCAGTTATTTCCTGTTCTGTCATCTATCAATTCATCTCGGGACGCATTTTGCTGTGTCAGGACTCATCAGCTCAGTTAGGATCGACACAGAAGACAATAAATCTCAAAGTATTTATCCCAGTACCTACTAGCGCAAGAAATCAGTAAGATACACCAGTTTGTATTTCTGGCTGCTGTAGGCCTATTTTATGCATACCTGGTCTCCTGAAGGTCACAGACTGATAAAGGAATTGTTAGCGAATTGCTAAAAATTACCACGAAGCAGTGCAAATCTTAAGGTCACAGTCAGAGATACCGGTTATACAACATGTTAGTTTTTTAATAAAAGAAAAAAACATTTAAAAATATTAAGTCAACGCTAAGTAACAAATAATTGCTCAAATCATTGCAAAATTAGTTTACAAAGCATTTCATTTTGCTAAAACAAAAATTAAAATCTCAGTATAAATACAAAGCGACAAAACTAAACTGACTGACTTACATTTACACCGTAATCCAACTTCCCTAATTGGTTATGATGGGCGTAGCCCCTCCTAATTATCATTTTGAGCATGTCGTTCCAGCTCATCTAAAGAAAAAAAAATAGGTAGTTTTAAAAGCACAGTTGGTCAATAAGTGTGTCTCCCAATCTCTTACAACATATAGCTGGGAGGTGTATTAGACCTACATCTCTCGTCCTGTACAGGAAGAGTGAAAATAATAAATATTTCATTGAAAATACCAACGGAAATCAACAATATACATAATGGTTTTTTTATATAGACAACACAACTGATATCGCTAAATTCCGATCCCTCTAAGATAATTTTTTTTTTAAATACTTACTTTTTTTTTTCGTCTTCGGTCCTCTTATCTGAATTTAGGGAGGCCCATGGGACTCCCTGGGGCCACCAGGGTGGCTGGTTTTCCTTATGCTTCCATATTTGTTTTTTGTTGATAGAAACTTTTAGCATAACAGCGGCCAGCCACCTCAGGTCCCGCTGGCCCATCATTTCAAAGGGTAGCGTTAAGCTAGGTAGGTCTGGAGCCTATAAACGACAAAACACCATTAATTGTTGATTTTCTTTCGGTACTGTTATGGAAAAAAATTGCGAGTTCCAGCAACAAATGCTAAAATTTTGGAAGAAAATGTAATAATTATATCGAATGCTGTAATGATACCAAACGAAAGAAATCAAAACATTGTCTGAAGATTGGGATACTATTTTTCATAGTTTATAGTGTTTATTACTATAGATCGTTGCGCAAGATAGAAAAGAAAATTCTGGCAAATAAATCTTCTTTCACAGCATTATAACCATATAAAAATAATGTTGTAGATCGTCTTCACTTTCTGCTGTTAGTATAGCGTCATCAGCATAGCATAAGACTCGTATGGATCCGTTTCCCATACAATATCCAGCGTAGACCTCATTTTCGCTGTATATAATTTCGTTCATGACAAGATTAAATAATGTTGGACTTAAATTGTCACCCAGTCTAATGCCTGTCGATATGAATACTTCCTTAGTTAGGCCATTATCAATTTTTATTTTGTTTTTATTGCTGTTATTAAGTTCTCTAATCAACCTTATGTACTTTTCATTAACGTTGTTCTTAGGATATTTGTTAAGTCATTTAGGTGTATTTGATCAAACGCTTGCTTTAGATCAACAAAGCACATGAACATGAATTCGATCGATTTTTTAGCCAACTGTCGTATAATATATATAGTATCTAGTATCGACCTATTTGTTCGAAATCTCTGCTGTTCTTCTGCTATAGCACAAAACACACCTCAAAGTTTGTTTCCGAACTTCACTGAAAACTGATGACCTTGAAATTTTTGTTTTTTTTTTTATATACCAGATAAATTATTAAAGGTATTGCTCTCGAGATAATTTTCGTTCAATCTACACCCTATGGAGAGTATTCCAGAATTGTTTCCAAATTTTTTGATAGCTACTTTCCGAGAAAGGGGGAGGGCAGCGATTTTTCGCGATTTTCTAAAAATAATACAAAGAAAAGTGTGCGCAATTATTACATTATATATATTTTTGAACTCGTGTTTTCACAAACTTTCATTTGTTATCCCACTCGATGACCTAGTAATTTCTTTTTCAGTTCCTATTTCACTCCCCAAAACTAAATCTGTAAGTCGAAATTTAACTTTTAAAACTACATGGTTCTGACGAAGGCATCAATTTCTATATTAGTACCAAATTTTAACTTTCTACGTGAAATAGTGTCGGAGAAAATCGGGTGTGACAGATGGACAAACACCGAAGTGATCTTATAAGTATTCCATACGGAACACTAAAAATTAGTTAGGACTGAAATAGATCATGATTTTGCATAGATTTGAAATACCGTCCTTACTGAATTATGTCCCTTATAGATTGTTCTAGGATATTATCACAAATAAACTTTCATGTTTCTTCACGAACTGTCAGACTTTCTGCTATATTCTACTTATTTACACCTTCTACAAATTTTTTAATTAAAACAGCATTATATCAGTCTATGAATATCTGTGATAAAACCTGCAATGACATTGATCTGTGGAGCAACAAACATGTTGTTCAGTAAGATACACTAGCCTAGTTTTAAAGGCAACTCTGTCTGAGAGTGTTTAGTGCCAGAGAAATTACTTAGCGAGTTTCTAACAATTACCGCTGGGTAGCGCGATTGATAGGGTTCTTTCTTCTTGAAGTGCCATATCCGGACGTGGGCAACCCTCTCCACTTTGCCTGTGGTTGGTGACTTTTTTAAACTGTTTCCATAGACAAAAGGAACCTACAGCTTAATGCCGTTTCCGAACGATCAAGGTGAAACGGTGTTCCTCGTTATGACACTACAGGTGATTCGCCACTGTTGTAAATTTTATTTTATTTTTACTTTTTTATTATTTCACGAGCCGAGATACGAATACGGGTTGCTGGCGTAGAAAGCAGAAACCTTATTCACTATGCTATGGCCGCCTATATGGTTCTATAACATGGACATAAAAATCAGTATAACTACTAAAATTGAACAAAGTCCATATTTCAGCAGTTATTTCCTGTTCTGTCATCTATCAATTCGAGACGCATTTTGCTATGTCACGACTCATCAGCCCAATTAGGATCGACACAGAAGAGAATAAAACTCAAAGTACTTATCCCAGTACCTACTAGCACAAGAAATCAGTAAGATAAACCAGTTTGCATTTCTGGCTGCGGTATGCCTGTTTTAAGCATACCTGGCCTCCTGAAGGTCACAGACTGAAGGAATTGTTAGCGAATTGCTAAAAATTACCACGAAGCAGTGCAAATTTTAAGGTCACAGTCAGAAATACCGGTTATACAACCTGTTAATTTTTTAATAAAAGAAAAAAACATTTTAAAATATTACGTCAACGCTAAGTAACAAATAATTATACAAATCATTGCAAAATTAGTTTCGATTTTGCTAAAACAAAAATTAAAATCTCAATATAAATATAAAGCGACAAAAATAAACTGATTGACATTTAAGCCATAATTTAATTTGTTCTCTTGATGATGAAATGTGTAGCACCTCCTTATAATTTCTTTTAAGGTGTCATTCCAGCTCATCTAAAGAAGGAAAAAAAAAATAGGTAGTTTTAAGAGCACAATTGGTCAGTAAATATCTCTCTTCCAATCTCTTACAAGATGTAGCTGGGAGGTGTATTAGACCTACATCTCTCGTCCTGTACAGGAAGAGTGAAAATAACAAATATTACATTGAAAGTAACAACGGAAATCAACAATATACATAATGGTTTTTATAGAGACAACACAACTGATATCGCTCAATTCCGGTCCCTCTAAGATAATTTTTTTTTTAATACTTACTCTTTGTTTTCGTCTGCCGATCTCTTATCGCTCTTCAGCGACGCCCATGGCACGCCCGGTGGCCACCAGGGCGGCTGGTTCGTCGAATCCCTCCACAGCTGTTTTTATTTTGTGAATGTTATATCATCTTCCCTGCAAACCAGCGGAGTTCCCGCTGGTCTATATAATGCAGGGGTAATGTTAATTCTGGTAGTTCCGGAACCTATAAACGACAAAAGACCATTGATTTTGAAAAAATTGTGAGTTCCAGCAATAAATGCTGAAATTTTGAAAGAAAATGTAATAGTTATATCTGATGCTATAATGATACCAAACGAAAGAAATAAAAACATTATGTGAGTTGAGATATTATTTTTAATAGTTTATAGTATTCATTACTATAGGACGTTGCGCAAATTAGAAAAGAAGTAAATCTTCTTCCACAGTACTATAACCGTATAAAAATAATGTTCCAAATAAAATACTCCCTGTATATGTAGCAGCTTCTTGCTATATGCTCGAAAAAATATAATGTATAATGGTCACTAGTTATGTTTTACCAACACCAATTAAAAGAAACAAAATTTTATTATAAACTTGTATTGTTTAATTGACATAATAATTAAATAAAAACATATATTTCTTCTTCCTCTTACATTAGGACGCGTCCTGTAAGTTTTTTTGTTTTATTTTAACCTTCTTGAGATGCGAATGTCCAGCATTCATGCCACCTCTTAGGTGGTCTTTCTATTGGGCGACGGGTGCTCGGCGTTTCTGGTTTGGCCCATTTTACTAGCCGCTTTGATCCCATTCGGTCTATCTGATCCCTTCAGTTTCTCCGCCGAGTTGTGACCCATCTGACAACGTCTTGTATTTTAAATTTCTCTTCTATCGATTGGCTGGTTACCCTATCTCTTAGGGTCACTCCTTTGATGCTTCTCAGCGTTCTCATTTCCAGTGTACGTAATATTCTCTTCAATGTTGAGGTATCGGCTCTCGTTTCTGCCGCGTATGTGAGCACAAGTCTAACGCATGTTTTGTATATTCGAAACTTACTTTCTGGTGTCATATATTTGTTGCGCCAGATGATATCTCATAGATAGCCTGATATTTAATTAAGTTCCGGCTGCATGATATTTCTATTCCGAGGTAGTTAAAGTTCTTAACTTGATGGATTATCTTGTCGTTCACCACTAGTTTACTTCTAACTGGGTCTCTGGATATTACTATTGATTGTGTTTTTTCTGTTGATATAGTCATGTTGAATTTTTTTGCTGTAGTTTTAAATTTTTTCAGAAGCCGATGGAGATCGTCTTCATTTTCTGTTAGTATAGCGCCATCAGCATAGCATAAGACTCTTATGGATCCGTTTCTCATACAACATCCAGCGTCGACCTCATTTACGCCGTTTATAATTTCATTCATGACAATATTAAATAATGTTGGACTTAAATTGTCACCCAGTCTGATGCCTGTGGTTATGAGCACTTCCTTAGTAAGGCCATTATCAGATTCTATTTTGGTTTTATTTTGTTGGTGATTTGGCCGCGAGTTATTTCGTTACTATTTTTAGAGTAGATCTTATTAGTGTTATTCCTCTATAGTTCATGGGTTTGTTTTTGACTCCTCTTTTGTATATTGGGATGTTTATGCTGGTTTTCCATTCCATTGGTATATTTCGGGAGTTAATAAGCTTTAGAAAGTTGGCTGTAATTTCAGGTCCTTTGTACTTTATTAATTCATTACACATATCGTCTATTCCGGGTGACTTTTGTCTCTTCTGATGTGATGTTCATGTTATCAACATTTACAATGCAGTTATTTTCCTCTTCATTTTGTTTTGGCCTTTCCCCAATTGTTCCTGATATATAGTTTTGAAATGAGTTAACCAGGTAATTTCTGTTAGGATATTCGAGGGTTTCATTAATTCTTTGGTGATTTTGTTTTCCTTCATGGTGATTTCTGACTAACATGATTTCTTTTTCTTTATCTTGAATTGTATTAATTTTGTACAACGTATTAGCTTTGGTCCTTTTTTGGAGAAATGGGTCAAATAAATTCGATTAAATTGATTATAGAAGCTTTCAATGTGGAAATATATGCAGTATGTTTTTTGGGATATTGTGTAGTCCTTCAAGAATTGTAAGATAACCTTTTTTACCGTTGTTATTTTATGGTGTTCGTATGTTTATATCCAATTTGGGGTAGGCATTTGGTAATACTATTATTTAGTTCACTTTATTCTTGATAATTTCGTCGTAATTTTTATTCCATCGTTGGTAGTTGGGTTTTGAGTAGAGTGCTGAGTTTGTGAAGTAGGGGGTTGGTTTCGGGGTGGCCGAATTTGTATATCCGATAGTATTTTTATTTTTTCCTTCTTATTAGTTTTTGACGTAGAGGGTTGATTTGTTTCATCCGTTGAGAAAGTTTGGGCTAAATTTTTAAGGTATTCCAGTGAGTCAAATTGTTCTTGATCAATATCTCAGGGTTGCTTATCATTGATTCATTTTCGAATGCGTCGATCCTTATTCTTGACAAAGCATCGGCGTTAGTATTCATTTTGCCTTTTTTGTATATCATACCATAGTCAAATTCTTCTAGTTTTAATCTCCAACGTAATAGTTTACTGTTTGGTTCTTTTAATTTAAATAATCAGACTAAAGGTCGCTGATCGCTATAGATAAACTTTTTCCAAAAAGGTAAGGTCTAAAATACTTGCATGCTCATAAAATAGCTAATAGTTTTTTCTCTATTGTATTGTATCTAGTTTCTGTTTCATTAAGAGTTCTTGAGGCATATGCAATTATTTTATCTGATCCTATAGAACTTTGTGATAAGATTGCGTCTAGGGCTACGTTTGGAGCTTCCATTGTTAATATAAAGGGTTTCGTGAAATCTGGGTAATGTTAGATGGGTGCATTTATTAGGATATTTTGGAAGTTTTATTGGTTTCATTTGAGTATTTGGGAAGTTCATTGGCCTAATTTGAATATTTCGGAAGTTCATTGGCCTTATTCGAAAATTCATATTTGGTCTTATTTGATTTCGTATTGGGTAAGGGTATGATTGTATCGGAAAGTTAGTATTTATCGGATTCTGTGGTGTAGAGTCTATTACTCTTATTGAAGGGAAGTATGGTGAAAATTGAAAATTTGTTGGTGGTGCATTGGACATAATTTTAAAAATTGATTCGTGTTTGAATATTGGGGTTTTTGTTCAGGGGTTTTAGGATTTGCAGCTAATATTTTTGAATTTAGTTTGAAATTTGGATTATTAAGGGTGTTATTTTGTTTTTGGCTGTATAAGAAGTTTTCTTCTTTAATTACTAGAGATATTGCTGATTCGCGGTTTATGGATTTCTTAGTCTTATATTATTTTGGAGTTGTCCGGAAAGATTGCGGATAAATGTATTTAGAGCTAGTTCTTCATGATATGAATAACTTTTTGTTTGGCAGTTAAAATTAAAGGATTCAATTTTGAAAAAATTAGAGAACGGGCATCTTGACACCGCATGTCAAAATTGTATTCTTATTGATACTTAAATTAAGCAAATCTTGAACTAGGCAATCTAGGTTTCTTTGATCACCAAAAGTTAATTCTAATGAATGCTTTACTTCCTTCCAGTATTTTAATTCTTGAATTCGTGTTCCGATTAAACTTAAAGCGCGATTTTTTAATTTTCCAATTATGGCTTGTAGAATAAAACCATTGCGAACATCGTCACCTTGTCTATAGAAATTATTTACAAGTGAACTAGAATTGCTAAGAGTTTAAAAAATCGCAAGGCTTTAATTGTGGCTCTAGTGGTAGCACTTGATATATTCCAGACATTCGATCGTGTTTGGTAAGACGAATTATGTAGTTTGGGAGAGCATTTTTACCTACAATTTGAACTCCAAAAAAATGCTTCAGGTTTACAGATTAGTACCATTTACCAAACGGTGGTACGACCCCAAACATCGGAGAAAAACGTGTAGCCAGTGGAAAGGGGAATCCAGTAGCGTCACATTAGATTGGCCATCCCAGTCGCCCGATACAAACCTAATCGAGAACGCGTGGTCATATATCAGCAGAAGCTTTGTAGTAAAGATGTGTACACAGTAAAGCAACTGTCACGGCAAATTTGGGCAATTTGGAAATCTCTGCCAAAACAATACGCGGAAAATCTCGTAAAAAGTATATCCCGAAGATGTTAGCCGAACATCGACGCTGATGAGGTCTGAAACATTAGCATTTTAAAAGGAAACCCTTTATTGTTGAATACATTCATTTTTTAATGAATAATGCGCGACACGTTCTTAGTTGACCGAATGTAATAAAATCGCTGTAACGGAAAACTTAGGTTCTAAAATATTAAAGAGTTCAGACACTGCATAAAATATTCTGAATGTAGCACGAAACTTGGTTTGCGTCTTATTAAAATTATTAGTAAATGTTTTGGAAGCAATTTGCATTCATAACTTTCAATCTCAGGACACTTTTATGTCACAATTAGAATATTTCGGTAGTTTAGTTGAAACACAAAGTGTTAGATATGATAACCGATGAGTAAATGAAATGTTATCTAGAAATGTATCAATATTTACATGAATGAATGATAAAGCTGAGTTCTTAGATTATAAATAAAACAATTATACTCATGATATAACTTCGGTATTAAATATAATATGTTTTAATTGTATCTTTTTGGTTGGTTGGCACAACGTGACTGTTATCATTTTGGATAACCACGAAATCTAGTAATGTCAATATTAAAAAGAGTTTGTTTCTCAAAAATTAAATATTTAAATCGTAATCGTAACTATTCAGGAAAAAAATAACAAATACTTTAAAATTAGTGTAGTGGAAAGAATGTAAGTAATTTATGAAATTTTGGAAGTTAAAATGAGTAAATTTGTTTGTCAGTCATCGTTATAGGGGATGCGTTCAAGTTTTAAGATCTCGAAATGTTTTTCTCGACGTGTGAGTTAATAGAACGATTCGGTTGACCCTAAAATAAGCAGCCAAACGTTGTGACTGCGTACTACAGATGGTAGCATCGTACAGTGCACAGCTTTTGAATAGCTGCTGATAGAGTGAGATGCGTTTTCAATGTTTAAAATTTCAACGTTCAGTGTCACTTGCATGGTGTAATTCTCATCGACGTTCAACGTCAATTGAGCGAGACATTAGGAAAATATTTAATATACAGGATGGTATGAAAATCGTTGAATGTATTGAAACTAGAAAATATATAGAAAAAGGAATTAAATAAAAATACTAGTAAATAGCGGTTCTGTTTTATAACGGAAAAATTCGAGCTTAAAGACATAATGAAATGAAGAAAACGAAAGAAATTATAAGATCGTTGTCACGAAGAAACAAAACAAATTGGATATATATGAGTTGCCGTGGTTTAACTAGAAGTTTCATAACAAATTTTGAAAATTTTCTACGCCAAATGTTTTAATTGTGTCATTTCATTATCTAATTCCGGGTAAAAATTAAAAATAATATACAATATTGTTTGCACTTTGAATTTAATTGATACACTGCTAGGATAAGACCACGTAAGAGAGGAGTTGGATAATTCCTAGGCGAGTAAAGTAATGGTACGCTTAACAATGTCCGTTTCTTGTAACTTTCTTTGCCTCGCAATTACTATACTCGCTTGATATGTGGTACAAACTTTCTATTTAGGGTGATCCAAGAAACAATAAAGAAAGAAATTAACAGAATTCAAACATAAACCAACCAGTTCTAACTGCTTTTCAAATTCCCCCGCACTAATGACGAGGGGCCCTCTCACTGCGTATTTCAAAACTTTGATATTTGAATTTAAAATGTCCATCGACAAAGACCTTTTTCTATGTAAATTAGTGCTTTGCTGTCACGGAAACAAACACAATAATCAACTACCGACCCGAACTGACCGACTGACGGTAAGTTACGTCTCATTATCGTTCCCAATGTTAGGTTTTCACCGTTAGATTTTGCAACGCTTATTTTCACATGCCTTCGTCGTTGTTTGGTTGCAATTCAGCCTGTCTTTAATTGAAAAAATATCGATGGAAAAACTGCGAAGGATGGCTATAACATAGTCTGTCAGTTAGGATTCAGTTTAGGACTTGACCGAATACACGTTGATTTTTTATAGGGTAAACCAAAAAATAAAAAAATATTTAAAACAAACATGTTGTTCAGTAAGATACACTAGCCTAGTTTTAAAGACAACTTTGTCTGAGTGTGTTTAGGGCCAGCGAGTTGCTAACAATTACCGCTGGGTAGCGCGATTGTTAGGGTTCTTTCTTCTTGAAGTGCCGTATCCGGACGTAGGCAACCCTCTCAACTTTGCCTGTGGTTGGTGACTTTTTTTAACTGTTTCCATAGACAAAGGGGACCTACAACTTAATGCCGTTTCCGAACGATCAAGGTGAGAGGGTGTTTCTCGTTATGATACTATAGGTGGTTTGCCACTGTTGTAAATTTTATTTTATTTTTTATTATTTCACGGGCCGAGATACGAACACGGGTCGCTGGCGTAGAAAGCAGACACCTTAATCACTATGCTATGGCCGCCTCTATGGTTCTATAATATGAATATGAAAATCAATATCAACTACTAAAATTAAACAAAGTCCATATTTCAGCAGTTATTTCCTGTTCTGTCATCTATCAATTCATCTCGGGACGCGTTTTGCTGTGTCACGACTCATCAGCCCAGTTAAGATCGACAGAGGAGAGAATAAAACTCAAAGTACTTATCACAGTACCTACTAGCGCAAGAAATCAGTAAGATACACCAGTTTGCATTTCTGGCTGTTGTCGCCCTATTTTATGCATACTTGGCCTCCTGAAGGTCACAGACTGATAAAGGAATTGTTAGCGAATTGCTAAAAGTTACCGCGAAGCAGTACAAATTTTAAGGTCACAGTCAGAGATACCGGTTATACAACCTGTTAGTTTTTTAATAAAAGAAAAAACATTTAAAAATATTAAGTCAACGCTAAGTAACAAATAATTACTCAAATCATTGGAAAATTAGTTTACAAATTTCATTTTGGTGAAACAAAAATTAAAATTTTAATATAAATACAAAGCGACAAAAATAAACTGATTGACTTACATTTAAGCCTTAATTCAATTTTTCTTTTTGATTATGGAATTCATAGCATCTCCTTATAATATTCTTGAGAACGTCGTTCCTGCTCATCTAAAGAAGAAAAAAAATAGGTAGTTTTAAGAGCACAACTGGTCAATAAATATATGTCTCCCAATCTCTTACAAGATGTAACTGGAAGGTGCATTAGACCTAAATCTCTCGTTTATTACATTGAAAGTACCAGCGGAAATCAACAATATACATAATGGTTTTTATATAGGCAACACAACTGATATCGCTAAATTCCGGTCCCTCTAAGATAATTTTTTTTTTTAAATACTTACTTTTTTTTCTCATCTTCCGAGCGCTTATCGCTATTCAGCGATGCCCAAGGGACACCCGATGGCCACCAGGGTGGCTGGTTCTCGGGGTCCCTCCAGAGCTGTTTTTTATTAAGTGCATAATGGAGCATTTTTCCAGCGAACCAACGCAGCTCGCGCCGGTCCATATACCCAAAAGGTAATGTCAGTTCGGGCAGATCCGGGACCTATAAACGACAAAAGACCATTAGTTGTTGATTTTGAAAAAATTGTGAGTTCCAGCAATGAATGCTGAAGTTTTGCAAGAAAATGTAATAATTATATCTGATGCTATAATGATACCAAACGAAAGAAATAAAAACGTTATGTGACTTGAGATATTATTTTTAATATATATATATATATATATATATATATATATATATATATATATATATATATATATATATATATATATATATATATATATATATATATATATATATATATATATATATATATATATATATATATATGTATATGTGTATATATATATATATATATATATATATATATATATATATATATATATATATATATATATATATATATATATATATATATATATATATATATATATATATATATATATAGATAATATATATACATATATATATATATATATATATATATATATATATATATATATATATATATATATATATATATATATATATATATATATATATATATATATATATATATATATATATATATATATATACATATATACATATATACATATATATATATATATATATATATATATATATATATATATATATATATATATATATATATATATATATATATATATACATACATACATACATGCATACATGCATACATACATACATACATACATACATACATATATACATACATACATACATACATACATACTTACATACATACATACATACATACATACATACATACATATATATATACATATATATACATATAATAAAAAGATATAAAAAAAATATTAAAAAAAAAAATATACATAAATTTCACTCGTGTGACGGTCCAGGTCTATTTTCATTTGACTTTGCCATCTGAAAAAAATGCGAGGTTTCTTAAAAACAATACTTGTACTACGGAAGGCTAAGAGTTTAAAAAATCGCGAGGCATTAATTGTGGCTCTAGTGGTTGCACTTGATATATTATTATATATATTATATTTAGGATTTAACCGAATACACGTTGTTCTTTTATAGGGTAAACCAAAAAATAAAAAAATATTTAAAACAAACATACTGTTCAGTAAGATACACTAGCCTAGTTTTAAAGCCAATTTTGTCTGAGAATGTTTAGGGCCAGAGAAATTGCTTAGCGAGTTGCTAACAATTACCATGCTAACAATTACCGCTGGGCAGCGCAATTGTTAGGGTTCTTTCTTCTTGAAGTGCTATATCCGGACGTAGGCAACCCTCTCGACTTGTGGCCTGTGGTTGGTGACTTTTTTAACTGTTTCCATAGACAAAGGGGTGCCGGTTCCAAACGATCAAGGTGAGAGGATGTTCCTCGTTATGACACTACAGGTGGCTGGCCACTGTTGTAAATTTTATTTTGTTTTATTTTTACTTTTTTATTATTTCACGAGCTGAGATACGAACACGGGTCGCTGGCATAGAAAGCAGACACTATGCTATGGCCGCCTCTATGGTTCTATAACATGGACATAAAAATCAATATCAACTGCTAAAATTGAACAGAGTCCATATTTCAGCAGTTATTTCCTGTTCTGTCATCTATCAATTCATCTCGGGAAGCGTTTTGCTGTGTCACGATTCATCAGTCCAGTTAGGATCGGCACAGAAAAGAATAAAACTCAAAGTACTTATCCCAGTACCTACTAGCGCAAGAAATCAGTAAGATATACCAGTTTGCATTTCTGGCTGCTGTAGGCCTATTTTATGCAGACCTGGCCTCCTGAAGGTCACAGACTGATAAAGGAATTGTTAGCGAATTGCTAAAAATTACCACGAAGCAGTGCAAATTTTAAGGTCACAGCCAAAGATACCGGTTATACAACCTGTTTTTTAATAAAAGAAAAAAACATTCAAAAATATTAAGTCAACATATAACATAGTAACAAATAATTACTCAAATCATTGCAAAATTAGTTTCCAAAGCATTTCACTTTGCTAAAACAAAAATTAAAATCTCAATATAAATACAAAGCGACAAAAATAAACTTACATTTACCCCATAATCTAATTTGTTTGCTTGTCGATGGTATGTGTAGCACCTTCTGATTATGTCCTTGAGAGCATCGTTCCAGCTTATCTAAAGAAGAAAAAAAATAGGTAGTTTTAAGAGCACAATTGGTCAGTAAATATCTCTCTCTTCCAATCTCTTACAAGATGTAGCTGGGAGGTGTATTAGACCTACATCTCTCGTCCTGTACAGGAAGAGTGAAAATAACAAATATTACATTGAAAGTACCAACGGAAATCAACAATATACATAATGGTGTTTTTATATAGACAACACAACTGATATCGCTCAATTCCGGTTCCTCTAAGATAATTTTTTTTTTTTTAAAATACTTACTTTTTTTTTTCATCGGCCGATCTCTTATCGCTATTAAGAGATTCAAACGGCACGCCCGGAGGCCACCAGGGCGGCTGGTTTGCTGGATCTCTCCAAACCTGTTTTTTATTTTGAGACACTTTTATCATTTTACCTACAAACCAGCGGAGTTCCCGCTGGTCCATGTAATGTAAGGGCAATGTCAGTGTTGGCAGTTCGGGAACCTATAAACGACAAAAGACCATTGATTTTGAAAAAATTGTGAGTTCCAGCAATAAATGCTGAAATTTTAAAGAAAATGTAATAATTATATCTGATGCTATAATGATACCAAACAAAAGAAATAAAAACATTATGTGAGTTGAGATACTATTTTTAATAGTTTATAGTATTCATTACTATAGGACGTTGCGCAAATTAGAAAGGAAAATTCCGCCAAGTAAATTTTCTTTCACAGCACTATAACCGTATAAAAATAATGTTCTAAATAAAATACTCCCTGTATATGTAGCGGCTTCTTGCTAAATGCTCGAAAAAATATAATGTATAATGGGGTCACTAGTTATGTTTTACCAACACCAATTAAAAGAAACAAAATTTTATTATAAACTTGTATTGTTTATTTGACATAATAGTTAAATAAAAACATATATTTCTTCTTCTTCTTCCTCTTACAGTAGAGAGAAAAAGTCCTGTTATTTCTTTTTTTTTATTATTTTAGCCTTCTTGAGATGCGGATGTCCAGCATTCATGCCACCTCTTATGTGGCCTTCCTATTGGGCGACGGCTGTTCGGCTTTTCTGATTTTGCCCATTTTACTATTCGCTTTGGACCCATTCGTTCTATGTGATCCCTCCAGTTTCTCCGCCAAGCTCTGACCCATCTGACAACGTTTTCTATTTTAAATCTCTTAGGGTCACTCCTTTGATGCTTCTCAGCGTTCTCATTTCCATTATTATTCTCTTCGTTGCTGAGGGATCAGTTTTCTTTTCTGTCGCATATGTGAGCACAGGTCTAACGCATATTTTGTATATTCGAAGCTTACTTTCTAGTATCATATATTTGTTGTGCCATATGATATCTGTTAGATAGCCTGATATTCTTACGGCTTTATTAGCTTGTGAACGTACTTCTTTAGTTAAGTTGATGAATTCACACTAAGAGCCGATCCACTACTACCGAGGATGAGCAAAAGGGCACTGAACAATTGGCTAAGAGATAAAACCATCACCAAATGGCAAAGAGAATGGGAAACGAGCGTAAAGGGCAGGGTGACGCACTGCTTCGTTTCGGAGATCAGAAAAAGACAAAACCTATATATTCGATTTAATCAAAAATTAACACAAATTTTAACTGGGCACGGACAATTCGCAACCCATTATGGGAGAATCGGCAAAACGGAAAATTTAAAATGCCGGGATTGTACGCAAATGGAAGACGACGATGACGGACCGCTACATAGGCTTTATTACTGCGACTTTTTCAGAGATGCTAGAAACAAACTAAAAGAGACACTAGATAATGTCGATGATATAAACGACATAGCACCGAGCACATTATTAGAAGAACTCATTAGAAGAGAGAAGATCGAAGCCTTAGAAGACTTCGTTCCAACTGGGGTGCTCCGTCTGTAGCCGAGAATGTGTAAATAGTCATATTTTCTTCGTTGAGCCAAATAGAGATTAAGTTAGGTTAAGGTAGTTTAAGTATTCCTTATACAACGAACATTTATACTATACGAATGATTTTATAAATAAAGTTACAATATATATACACATCTATAGTCTGCATATTCAGAGTACTATTTAGCGCGCGCAAAGCAAAGCAAATTTTTCACAAATGATCATAATGATTTCAAAAGTAGTAGATTGGGGGTTGTAGGTACCCCGGGACAAAGTCCCACGTTGAGGAAGGACACCTCACCACATACTAGAGAGATACATGAATATGGAAATTACAGAGAACAAATAAAATCGAATGAGGATATAATTTTGATTTAAATTTTTCGTTCAAGAAGGGGCACCGTCGAGTTCCCTTCAGGAACGGGCGGTGGTAGTGGGAGGTGGGACCCCTCCTTCGATTTTTTTTTTTATGTACTTTTCATTAACGTTGTTCTTTCTTAGGATATTTGTTACGTCATTTAGGTGTATTCGATCAAACGCTTGCCTTAGATCAACAAGGCACATGAACATAGGCTTGTTGAATTCGATCGATCTTTTTGCTAACTGTCGTATAATATATATAGTATCTAGTATCGACCTATTTGTTCGGAATCCCTGCTGTTCTTCGGCTATAGCACAAAACACACCTCAAAGTTTGTTTCCGATCTTCACTGAAAACTGCTGACCTTGAAAGTTTTGTTGTTTTTTTTTCATATACCATATGATAAATGATTAAAGGTAATGCTCTCGAGATAATTTTCGTTCAATCTACACCGTGTGGAGAGTATTCCAGAATTTTTTCAAAATTTTTTGATAACTACTTTTCGAGAAAAGGTAAACCCCTTTATCTAAAGGAGATAGATGACAACTGATGTCTATGTCTGAGGCTCAATTTTTATGATAAACTCAATGGAGATAACCTCATATCGATATATAGTACCGTTTCAGATATACAGGATGTTTTTCAAAAATCTGCATTTTGAGAAAATGTAATTCTTTTCCTATTGAAAATTTTTGATTTCTGTAAAAATATGCTCAAAGCACTTTTTTATGTGGATTTCAACAGTGTAAGTTACATTTTTTTATAACTAATATTTTAATAGTTATTAACGCAAAAATATATTTTTTAAATGGGATACCCTATATATTTTTCCTTATCCGAATAGAAATTTAAATTACCATTCTAAAAATATAGAACACTTTATATTTTGCTTAAATCTACTTCAAAATATAAAGGTTTTCAGTTTTTACACCAGTTTTAAATGCACATTTTGTGAAGTAGGCTTTGGACGGAGCAGCCATATGGTTTAATTCAATTGTTTACTCGTAGTTGTCAAATTATACTTCAGGATCAGTTACTGAATTGTCAAATAAATCGGAATGAAGTTTGAAAATTACGAAAAATGGGATACGTGTTTTATACAAATCGGAGAAAATTCGGAAGCGGCAAGTAATTTGTACCATAAACGGTATTCAGAGAGGCGTCAACCCTCCAAGGATATATTCGCTCGATTGCGACATATCCTAGTTAATAGGGGTCAATTTGAAAATAAACGATCAAAAAATTATGCACCAAACAGGGATAAGGAGTTAGAAGAAATAGTAGTTTTAGGAACTATCGGAAATACTCTCAACACTTCAACCCAACAGTTAAAAGAATTCACTGGACTACCAAGAACTAACGTAAGTCGTACTTTAAGAAGCACAAATTCGGGTCGTATAGGACAAAAAAATTTCATCACCTTAGAGACGGAGATTTTCGACGGCTTATGGATTTTTGTCAATGGTTTCTGGAGAATTGTAACCATGTTCCGAATTTTTCATTAAATTGCATTTGGAGAGACGAAGCTTATGTAAGCAATGCAGGTATTTTTAACCGTTACAATTCTTATATATGGGCACAAGAAAATTCTCATTTAGTTGTGGAGCAAAGAAATCAAGGCAGATTTGGATTTAATGTGTGGGCAGGAAGTATTAGAGGCAGGGTTATAGGTCCATTTATTTACGAAGGAACACTCACCTCTCAGAGATATTTAGAAATTTTAAGGCAGCAAATAGAACTTCTTGTTGAGCAACTGCTGTTAAAGGACCTTAGAAATATAGTTTTTCAACACGACGAGGCACCTCCTCATAGCTCTGCAGTTATCAGTAATTTTTTATCGGCCAATTTCGACAATAACTGGATAGCCAACCAAGGTCTGAACCGTTGGCCGGAAGGACCAAATTGCCGACAAACATCAGGCAAGAGTTAAAAGTCGCAGTGATACAAAGTTTTGCAGCTCTCATTCCTCTTAAACTAGTCAACTCGGGAAGAAGTGTCTAGAAAAGGTGCCGCCTAAGTGTAAATGAAACTGGTCGACATTTCGAACATCTCTTATAGAAAATTGTTTTGTTTTAGTTTGCTCTACTCGGAATAAATTGTTTTATTGTTGTTTTGTTTTATTTTCTACATAGTTTAAAGTACTATATATAGCATTTAGTAAATTTCATTGTAGTTATGATTCTTAGAGTTACTTCTGGGATTTTTTTTACGATTTGACTGCTATCGGTAAACGATTGATATTGCCGCTCCATCCAAAGCCTACTTTACGAAATGTCCATTTAAAACTCGCGTAAAAACTGAAAACCTTTATATTTTGAAGTAGATTTAAGCAAAATATAACGTGTGCTATATTTTTAGAATGGTAATTTAAAGCTTTATTCGGATAAGTAAAAATATACAGGGTATTCCATTTAAAAAAAATATATTTTTGCGTTAATAACCATTAAAATATTAGTTGTAAAAAAATGTAACTTACACTGTTGAAATCCACGTGAAAAGGTGCTTTGAGAATGTTTTTACGGAAATCAAAAATTTTCAATAGGAAAAGAATTACAAACATTTTCCCAAAATGCAGATTTTTGAGAAACACCCTCTATATCTGAAACGGTACTAGATATCGATATGCGGTTTTCACCATTGAGTTTATCACAAAAATTGAGCCTCAGGTACAGACATCAGGTTTGGTCTATCTCCTTTAGGTAAAGGAGTTTACCTTTAAAAGTGTCCAATTTGGACCACCCTGTACACACTTGGTGTCATGCATACGTATTAAATGTAGTTATATCTGATACCGCTCAATGTACGGTCTCTGCCATATTATTATTTGAAATACTACAAGAATTAGCTGTTTTCTTTAAACAATCGTATAAAAGAATGCTTGAATATGGGAAAAACAAATCCTCAGGTCAAATTAAGCAAACAAGATGGTCTTCCAAACATGAGGCTTTGTCAAAAGTATTTGGACATCTTTAAAGATGGAAAAACGCCGTCGAGTATTCTAGCATTGACATCCAATCTAAAGCTGTTTTCGTGAATGTAGTCGTTAGTCTAAAAATCATTTCAAAAAAGCAACCTTTCAATGCGAAAATCAGGAATAACGCAATCAGTTTAAAAAAATATACTTTTTAAATTTGAAACTTTTTTGGCAGCAAAGCTTTTCGGACCAATTTTTGGGGTGTCACATACAATTGCAAAGTATTTACAAACAGTGAATTTAGATTATGATCAGGCTTGACTTCAAGTAAATGGAGTCCAAAATTTTATTAAATAGTGCTGACAAATTCCTAAAAACCGACAATAATAAACTAGCTTATGATATTAAGATAGAAACAAAGATTCCAGAACAACGGACATCTAAAAATAAAAACAGTAGTGCGAATGATGCAATCAAAAATTCTGAAATAAAAACGCACAATGTTATACTTGACACAGTCATAATAGCGATTCAAAATTGATTCGAAAAACATAAAACGTTTTGTAGCGATGTAGAGTGTTTCGATCCGAAAATCATTCAAAGAAATTGTGAAAAAGGGCTTACCGAAGCATGCGCTCGACAAAATTTGTGAACTCACCGAAACCGACAAAGAAGGAGTTTATGACGAACTTTTGTCGTTTGCTTTGTTTTTCCAGCAGCTTTCATCATGGACGTTGACGAACGTTTATGATTGAAGAAAAGTTGGAAAACAAGATGATCAGTCATCTTCTTGGAAATGGAAAGCGAAAATTCATCAAGCAAATATCAAAGTTCAGGCGTCGACAAGGGGAGGTCAAAAAAGGTAATCGTTGTCTCAGTTGTCTTTATTAGTTGAGTACAGAATGTATGTTTCTGAATACAAAAACCTGCAATAGTTTATAAATTTTCGCTGTCGTTACCTATGACGCAAGTGAGTTGCAGGAGAGCTTTTCCAAATTAAAAATTATCAAAAATAGATTAAGAGCAAGAGCAAACATGAATGACGAAAACTTAGAAGCATGCATGCTTATGGCGTACGAAAGCGATATTCTGGAAGTTATTGATGAGAAAATTGTTATTGAAAAGTTGTGTCAGAATAGTTCCGTGTTTGTGGGGTCTTTACTTTTGTGATTCATAAATTTCTCCGGGCAGGAGGCAACGTGAGATTTGTTATTTTTGTATTGTAAATAAAAATATATAATAAATATAAAATATAATATAATATAATAAATATATATAATAATAATAATAATAATTATAAAACAAATACAAGCACTTAGGAAATTCTTTCACAGCAAGCAAACCAGCCTCCACACAGCGACAGTTAAAGCAGACAAAAACTACACACCTCTCGACTTATCCCGGGCAGACCACTCAGCAGACACACACAGTCACACCCAATTACAACAGGAAAAAATGAAAACGTGGTCAGAGAAAACACTCCACGGAAAACACAGATACCACATAGAACAAGACCACGTAAATAAAAAACAATCATACACTTGGTTACAGGATGGGCAGCTATTCCCTGAAACAGAAGGCTTCTTACTTGCCATCCAGGATAAAGTCATATTAACCAGAAACTACCAAAAGCATATCATCAAAGGCCCAACTATTACAGAAGACAGATGCAGGAAATGCCACCGGCAGAAAGAAACGAGCGAACACATAACAGGCGGATGTAAAATATTAGCCGGAACAGAATACACAGCCAGACATGACTCAGCTGCCAAAGTAGTTCACCAAGCACTAGCCACAACATACAAACTCATAGAAAACACAGATCCCTACTACAAATACACACCAACTTCCATACTTGAAAATAAAGATTACAAGCTCTACTGGGACATCAGCATCCATACAGATAAAACAGTCTCCGCCAATAGACCCGATATTACTTTTCAGTGCAAAAGAGGAAAAGTCACCTATCTAATTGACATAGCGGTCCTCAACGACACAAATATCCAAGCAAAGTACACAGAAAAAAATTCCAAATACACAGACCTTGCAACGGAAATAAAAAGGCTATAGAAACAAGAAAAAGTCATCATTGTCCCCCTCATTATATCAGCCACAGGTCTTAGACCAATAACATTCTCACCACACTTAGTACAATTAGGACTCAACACAAACATACACAGAAACATTCAGAAGTCAGTGATTTTGAAAACATGTAACATTGTCAGATCATTCCTTAGTACATAATGGTAATAGCGTTTGTGCTGACTTGGCTTTGGCCTGTTAGCCAAACATGGAACCACACTGACCAAATGTGAGAAAGAAGACCTTTTTTTGTAATAATAATAATACTTTGAAAATGAACCTGGTACAAGAAGAGATCAAGTACGACTCAAAAATAATATCGCGAATGAAAGAATAGAACTGCTGAAAGGAAAACCACTACATGGACAATCTTGATAAAACCTTCGTCGATAAAGGAAAAAGTATGGGATGGTTGCGTAGTTCAGGCCTTAAAGAGGAAACTGAAAGTCTTTTAATAGCGGCACAGGACCAGGCCCTTAGAACTAGATACTTAGAAAAGAACATCTTAAAACAAAACGTCAACAGCAAATGCAGAATGTGTAATGCAGCTGAAGAACATATAAGTCACATAATTGCGGGTTGCCCGACACTCGCACCTAGTGAATATACTCATAGGCATAACAAAGTAACTTCGTATGTACACTGGACCATATGCCGAGGCATTGGGATGCAAATGTCGAACAAATACTATGAGCTTTTGCCGGAAAAAGTTATTTTTTACAATGACGTTATCATCATGTGGGATTATCCAATCATATCCGACCGAACAATACTGTCCATTAGACCGGACATAGTCCTGCGTGACAAAAAGCAAAACAAGTGCCTCCTAATAGATGCATCGATTCCAGATGATGCAAATGTGGCAATCAAAGAAACAGAAAAAATTAGTAAGTATAAAGATCTAGAGATAGAAGTGAGCAGAATGTGGAATACGACAACAAAAACAGTACCAATAGTATTAAGAGCACTGGGAACAATAAAAAGGGGACTAGACCAGTACCTTCAACCAGTACGAGGTCAACCAAACCTATATGAAGCGCAGACGGTCGCGCTCTTAGGCTCTGCACATATACTAAGAAAAGTGCTGAGTTAAGCTTCTTTGATTACTTGTTATAATCTGACTTAGTCCGATACAACCGCCAAAAAATCAGCGTGAAATTAAAAGAAAAAATAATAATAACTTACCCGGGTAGACCACCCAGCAGACATACACAGTCATACCCAATTACAACAGGAAAAGATGAAAACGTGGTCAGAAAAGTCACTCCACGGAAAACACAGATACCACATAGAACAAGATCACGTAAATAAAAAACAATTATATACCTGGTTACAGGATGGGCAGCTATTCCCGGAAACAGAAGGCTTCTTACTTGCCAACCAGGATAAAGTCGTATTAACGAGAAACTACTAAAAGCATATCATCAAATACCCAACTACTACAGAAGACAGATGCAGGAAATGTCACCAGCAGAAAGAAACGGTCAAACACATAACAAATGGCTGTAAAATATTAGCCGGAACGGAATACACATCCAGACATGACTCGGCTGCAAAAGTAGTTCACCAAGCACCAGAACATACAAACTCATAGAAAACACAGATCTCTACTACAAATACCAACATCCATACTTGAAAATAAAGATTACAAGCTCTACTGGGACATCAGTGTCCATACAGATAAAACAGTCTCCGCCAATAGACCCGATATTATTACCTTTCAGTGCAAAAAAGGAAAAGTCACCTCTCTAATTGACGTAGCTGTCCCCAACGACAGAAACATCCAAACGAAATACATAGAAAAAATCTCCAAATACAAAGACCTTGCACCAGAAATAAAAAGGGGAAACAAGAAAAAGTCATCATTGTCCCCCTCATCATATCAGCCACCGCCTTATACCAAAAACTTTCACACCATACTTAGTACAATTAGGACTTAACACAAACATACACAGGAACATTCAGAAGTCAGTGATTTTGAAAACATGTAACATTGTCAGGTGATTCCTTAATATACAATGGTAATAGCGTTTGTGCTGACTTGGCTTGGACCCGTCAGCCAACCATGGAACCACATTGACCAAATGGGAGAAAGAAGAACTTTTTTGCGATAATTTTATATATATTTTTAAACTATCAGCAACTGTTACAAAAGTAGGTGGAGAGTGTACAGCATTTGATTAGAAAAAGGAAGCTGCACAATTCTTCAAACTCCCTGGTTCTTGACACTTTCCCTTTGCAAAGGTTAACAAAAAGTAACATATTAATTAGAAGGGAAGGCTATTACAAAACTTTTCTTGGTTCGTACAAGAGTGACACAAAAAAAATCACACTGTTTACATGATTAAACCTGAACAAGTTCCAGAAGGATGTGCTATCAAATCCGCCATATTGAAGGATGTAAAAAAACGTATTAATAAAACATTATGTAGATCAGTGGATAAACGACCACGCTCTGCAATATTATTTTGGATTGCTTTCCAATGACAATTCTGTTAGTCTTGAGGAGGATGAAAATACAGAAGTTTGTGTCCCATTAGAAGAAGAACCTAATGTAACTGCATAAAGTTTGTATTTTAAAATTTTCATAACTTTAATAAATTTTTGTAATTATTAGCCTAATACCGTTCAGGGAATGGTAAAGGTCAAAGTCGTGGCACTTTTAGAACACTGAATTTTCTTAGCGCAAATAATAAAAAAAAAATCTACACTCTCAACTACTATTTCTATCTTTATTCATTACACTATTTGCCATGTAAATAAGTTTTAAACTAAAAGCATATCTCAGATCGAAACGAATCAATATCTTCGATCTTTCTCTACTACATAAAAGTTATATCGGTCTATCACACTCCACCTTTATCGCCAAAAATTGATAATTTTTTGTTAATTTACTGGTTTACGGGATTAGCACAGAGTACCAAGGCCAGCCATTTTGGGCCGTTTTATATTTTTCTGTTTAATCATAATGTTATGTAGTTAACAATAGTATATTGGGGAATATCCCTCTGTACAAATGACTGCTGACTTTGGTAAGTCAATCATTTTTCTTTTTTCTCATGCCATCTTTCTTTCTTCTTCTTTTTTGTTTTGGTTTTTTTTTCAATTATATGAATGTACTTAAAAAAGCAATTTTTCACTTAACAATATAAAGAAAAAAGAAAATTTTGTCTTTCCAGATGTCCTGAAGAAGAAATAAATATAATTTCGAAAGCTCGACTAACAAAAAAGGTTGTTTCACTACCCTAGGCCATAAATATTTAAATATAGACTGCAGCCCCACTAAATTGAGAATATATTTTTCTTAACTAGTCACTCGCGATTACTCCTGCCTTTGTTATATATATATATATATATATATATATATATATATATATATATATATATATATATATATATATATATATATATATATATATATATATATATATATATATATATATAGCAAAAAGGTTTTTTTTTTTTTTACATATATACATATATATATTATATATATATATATATATATATATATATATATATATATATATATATATATATATATATATATATAAAGAAATAACTAAGCTAACTTCTCTTCTCAATCGTGTCATTCATTCTGCAGAGGACAGAGTTCCTCCATATATAGTGCAACGTTTCCGTACCACTCAACTAAGATCTTTTTATACTGTTTCTAGATCCCTCTCAAGTAATTTGTTTAATAAATTTAATAATTTAATGCAATTTCGCACAAATAAATTAAAAGTGTGTCTACATTAGTTTACTAATCTCACTCAGGTTAATTTTCCTTCCGAGGTTCATACAGTTCTCTCCTTAGGTCCCAAATTTGTTTTTTATTCTTTTCCAGGTAAAGATATACCAGTTAAAACAGTTTTAGCAGATATTGAATCTTTCATTAAACTCTTACCCTCTCCCAACTAAGATATCCTTAGAGCTAAGTGCACCAATGCCGTCAGAAATGCTGTACTCCATAATCACAACACCGTTACATCTTTTGAGAAGACTTTATTCAAGAAAGCAGTAAATTTCCTTAAACAACATAGAGACATCTTGATCATTCCTTCAGACAAAGGTTCAGTCACTGTGGCACTGGAAAAGCAACATTATGAAACAAAAATGTCTGAATTAATAGATGATGAACAAGTCTATAAAAAACTTTCTCATGACCCTACAAACCAATATCAAAATAAAAACAATTCCTTTGTCAGACAAATGAAGAATAAGAAATGGATCGATGACAGAATAGCAAGACCACTTTATGCCTATAAATCCATTCCACCAAGAATTTACGGCTTGCCAAAGATACACAAAGAAGGTGTACCACTCAGACCTATTGTCTCCACAAACAACTCTCCTACATCAAGCTTAAGCAAATTCTGTGCAGATCTATTAGAAAAATCCTTCCACAATTACCATCTATATGCAGTTAAGGACTCCTTTGCCTTCAGTGCAGAAATTAATAACTTTCAATTACCTGATAATCATGTCATCATTTCTCTCGATGTAGTCAGTCTTTTTACCAACATTTCATGGTAGCTAACCAAACAGATTATTGATTCTGAATGGGCATTAATCTCGCCCAACACAAAATTGGAAAAACCCTTCCTCCTCGCCATCATGGAATTCTTCTTTCAATCTACATTTTTCAAATTTAAAGAAAGTTTCTATTTACAAACCTTTGGTTGCCCCATGGGCAGTAACTTAAGTCCTATTCTTGCAGCAATAGTCATGTCCTATCTTTTGAAAAATTGCATCGATAAGCTATACTTCAGACTCCCTTTTCTTTTTCAATATGTTGATGGTCTTATTCTGTCCATACCAGAAAATGGTAAAGAGGAAATCCTCCATATTTTCAATTCTTTTGATCAACACCTACAGTTCACCATGGAAGAAGAGTCCAACAATGCTGTCCCCTTCCTGGACACAAGAGTCATCAGAGGTCCTGATGGTGTTGTCAGACTGGATTGGTATAGAAAACCAACCCCTTCAGGCAGATATATCCATGCCAACTTCGGCCATGATTGGAAAGTGAAAGTAAATGTCATAAAGGGTCTCTACCAAAGAGTAAAAAATATAGCTTACCCAGATTCGTTGCTGCTGCGTCAGCCAAACATGGAACCACATTGACCAAATGTGAGAAAGAAAAACGAGAACAGTCATAATAATAACAATTTAAGTTTCTTCAGAACAATAATACTTTTAAACTACAATAGGTTTTTTATCAATAATTATAAGATTGAAATTAAAAATTATAAATTAAAAAATAATAATTAAAAATTAGACTCAACAATACTAATTCTTCATGCCTAATTTTCTTTATTGGTTGCTTCGTTATCTCTTTTTCAGTTTGTCCCCTGATGAAGGACCCAACCTAGGACCGAAATATTGGCCTAATGAATATAGTGTGAACATCTGTTGATGCCCTTTTTTGGCGAGTTCCCCAACTAGTTTCATAACTTAGGATTTTGTTTGATACGGCAACTTTTGCTTTCTCAATATATAATAAAAGACTGTTTTTTAGTCAATTTCCACTGGTTTATTTAAATTGCGATGACGCGTTTCGCTGTCGATGCAGCTTCTTCAGATCTACATTTTTTTTGCTTTCTCTCTCTTTATTTTTATATATATATATATATATATATATATATATATATATATATATATATATATATATATATATATATATATATAATAATGTCTTTATTGTGCATTCACATTATAATTGCAATAATATAGTGTCAGTAACTTGAACACACAAAAGGCGAAGTAGAAGCTAGGCTTCCTCACTTAACCTACTTCATCATAAAATACAATAAAACTAGACTTACGACTAAAATAACAGTTTTTCCTTAACTCTATTTTGCAGAGGGCAAATATATGAGCAGTACCATATGTAAATCAATCACTCCGTATCAGAAATCAGACTCAACGTACTCAACAGAGCGGCATTGCGGCTCAGGAGAGTCCAGGTACTATTCATGCTGGAACAGAGATGCTGTGCTAGAGGACGAACGGAATTTTTAAAAATCTGAGGCGGGACGTTTTTCAAATTCAACGGGATTAGATTGTATTTTTACGAAATTTGATAACTGAACAATCTTTCATATAGAGTTGTTACGTGGGAAGGAGGAGTGATAGTAAATTTGTGCCTCAAATCCAACGCATGTGCATCATATCTAAATTTTATTTTTTGATATAAATATGGCGGGCATTTTAGAAAGATTATTTTATTATACAAAACTAAGCTATGTAACATTCTTCTTTCTCTCATATTAAACCACCCAATATCTCTCAATTTTGCACTCACCCCTCTTTCATCCCACATATCATTCGCACACAGCAGTTTTGTATTAACTGGATGCACCTTGCATCTTGTCCCAGCAAGCATGGCCCGTACAAAGTGTCATAAAAAGAGGCAGTCGCATAACGATTTCTTGAGGTTCACATCCAAAAGGTGCCTTTGATTGAAAATTAGTTTTATATTAGCAAATGCCTTTCTTACACAGCTGTTAATGTGTTCAGAGAACCTCAAGTCAACGTCAAGCAATAAACCGAGATTTCTAGCCACATTCGAAGTAACCAGAGCTTCACCATCTAGACTAATGTGGAACAACTCCTTGTATTGGTCCCTAACATGCTTACGTCCAAAAAGAAGTACCTTACTTTTCTTGGGGTTAAGGACTAAACAATGATCAGCTGAGTTCCGCTGCAGCCGTTGAAGGTCACTCATAAGCATGTTATTAGCCTCAGCAATTTTTTCCGGGTTAAAGGACAAGTATAACTGAGTATCATCTGCATATAAATGTACTGTGGCGTACCTAAGATTTCTAACTAGTTGTGAAATATATAGAGTAAAAAAGAGAGGACCAAGAATAGATTCCTGCGGGACGCCACATGTGATATCCAGTGGACTCGATAGTATGTTATTACTCCTGACAGATTGGACTCTTCCAGAGAGATAGCTTCCGAGGAACTGACATGCCTGAGTCTTGAAGCCAAGGAATTGAAGAATTGCCAGAAGCAGTTGATGGTTTAGCGTGTCAAAGGCCCTGGAATAGTCAAGACGGATTAAGGCAGTAAGCTGACCAGAGTCAGCTGCCTCCAAGATATCATCTGTAACTTTTAAGAGAGCAGTGGAGCGGCTGTAATTTTTACGAGAGCCCGACTGACACGTGGGCAGTATGTCATAGGATTGACAATATTCCCGAATCTGCCCCTCCAGAACCCGTTCCAAGACCTTCGACAAAGTGGGCAGAATGCTTATAGGCCGAAGATCTTTTAATTCAGCAGGGACTGGAACCTTTGGTATCGGAATTAAGAAGGAACTTTTCCATATCTGCGGAAATGTAAGAATTTCGATACATGAGTTTATTAGGTGTAAGATAAATGGCAGGATAAATGGGCAACACAAACTTATCATAGATAGACCAATACCATCCGTACCAAAAGCCCGTGACCCGATAGAAAAGAGAGCCGACTGGACCTCATCACTGGTGACAAGTCTAAACTGAAATGACCCAACACTCTGTTTTTTGTTATGCAAATAGTAATTCAAGATATTTGGGGGCTTTAGGAGTAACAGAGGAAACAAAATACTTGTTGATATCATCCACATTTCCCAAATGATCAGGAACTGATTTAGTCTCCTTAGAATAGAAACCCATATCCCTAAGTATCCTTCAGTTATTTTTGGTATTTTCTCTGCGGAGATTTGTTTGAAGGTAAGCCCTCTTTTCGTTTTGTAAAGCTCTAGTTACACAATTGCGTAACTGCCGATATTGCTCCCAATTTTCTTCCGTCCCCGATCTTTTGAATTTGGAGGGCGCTTTGTCCTGCTGCTTTATAGACACTTTAATATTATAGGTAATCCAGGGTACTTTTTTCTTGGTTATACGTGCATTTCTGAATGGAACACGAATATCATGCTATTGGGCTTGAGGTCAAGAATAGAAAAGATTTCTCATCCATCCTTCAGACTTAAAAATTTAAATAAGCTTCGAGATATTCTGCTCACCAACTTCTCTCCAATCAAATTACTAAACAAATTATTATTTAACTCAACCACACCTCCTTCACAACGAAATAACAATCTTACACCGGATATTAGTGCTCTCTGCTCTGAAAACCGAATCAAATGTTATTTTTCCTTTCCTTACGTAAGAGAAATCTCCACTAAAACAACCAAACTCTTCAACAAACTACCTAATTTAAAAATTGCTTTTAAACATAAAAAAACCATCAATAATATTTTCAGTTATCTAGAAGACGAAGACGAAATCACAAAAGTCTCAGAAGTAGTTTACAGCATCCCCTGCTCTCGATGTAAAAAAATGTATATCAAACAAACACCAAAAATCCTAAAAGACAGAATCACTTTCCATAAAAGTGATTGCAGATTAAAAAAAACTCTTGCGCGCTTGCCCAGCATAGTAGCCAATTTTGCTGAAACCAAAATCCTGTGTCGAGAGAGAAATCTCGGCAGGAGAATCTTTAGGGAGATGGTGGAGATCCATCTTGAATCTAACTCGATCAATAAAAAAACTGACATTGAAGATCTGAGTTTAATTTTCTCCAATTTATTAGAAATGGGCAGTCAAAACGAAAACTCATACAACATATCTGACATATCTCTGTTACCATAATCACATGGATTAGCACTAACTCTCCAATCTTATAACAATAAAATAGAATGTCAACGTCATTCCACTCTCTAATATAAATTAACCACCACCTAACCAAGAGATAGAAAAACGCTGCCTTTAACAAAATGATAAGAAAACGTATAAAAAAAATCCTTTATAAATTAAAATCACCTTATAACTAGGCAATTCTTTCGTACCATAGTAACAAAATGGAGTAAAAGCATATTATATTTCCCAGTGAGGATTGTGTCGAGGTTTTCTCATGTTTTTTCTGATAAATAAGTGTAATAATGTGCCCCCACGAGTAGTGATTTCTAAATACACTACTTAGCAGTAAGTACTTAATATTATGAATAAAATACGAGTTGTTCTTTGCTTTAAATCTCAAAAATACTGATAATCTACTATAATTGTAGCCCTGATGAAGAAAATGAAATATTTTCGAAAGCTTGGCGTAACCAAAAAGGTGTCAAAAACTTTTTAGTTCTTTCCCAAAGACCGCTTACCTCAAGAACAAAAAACTGGTTATATATATATATATATATATATATATATATATATATATATATATATATATATATATATATATATATATATAATGTACCTTTACTTTCATGTCACTTTATGTCAATATTTTTTTAAAGTCAAATCTTTAACTTGAATTGAACTCAAAAGTTTATCCAATATAGGAATAACATTTTGCTGTAAATGTAAACTCTGTGGTCAGTTAATGTAGCCGCTGCTAGCATTTTGGGTAATTTTTTGAAACGATAATTATAGGCAACTTTAGGAGTTACGCAGAGAATACCACCCGTAGAATGGAAAATATTTTTGCTATCAGCAATCAACTTGGCAATAAGCATCATCGAAAGTAGATTTATTTTTATCCAGTAATACAAATGGTTCAAATAAGGTTTCATAATTAGAACTGGTAAAACCTAAAGATGAACAACTGAATTGGCCAAATATTTTGTTCATAGTTTCACTAAGGTGTAATAAAAGGGATGAAGTAAATGAATGTGGTCTTGCTGCGCTAAGAATGGAATGGCCAATTGCAGTTTAATATCCAATTTCACTGTTTTAGCTACTTTTTTATGATTTAATCTAAGAACTGTTTCAAAGATTCAGGTACTTCATTTTCCACATCTGCTAAAAAATGTTCAGGATGTTTATACTAATCTCTCACATATAATTGAGATCTAATATATTCCAAGATATTCTGTGCTGTTATTTTAATAATGTCTGAACGCTCCTTAGTCTTGTCAGATTTTTGTTTCCTTTCTCAGAACTCATTTAAAATCTTCTGACTTGCATGACAATAAAATATAATCGGTCCATCTTTACAATTATGAATTATAATATAATTTCCAAAAGTTTCCTGTACTTTATTTTTGAGAAATACTGTCCACTCAGGAGCTTCCCCAGGAAAATCCTCGGCAATTTTTTTAACAGAAAACTGGCTTTCATCTTCATTACTACTTAAATATTACCCCTTATAAATAACAAAATTGTATTTTGTTTCTTTTTCACTTACATTACTTTTAAATATTCTGGTAAAACAGTTCCTGTGATAACGTACATTCAAGGAAACCAAATTTTCTACATTCCCTATCTGTTAGCAAGATCCATTGCTTTTTTTATCTGCTCTAATTTGAGAAAATTATATTAATTTTGTTTCTTGTTTATAATTTCGTCATCATTACAATATTGTGATTTTTAGCTTTTTAGTGTTCCGTACGGAACACTTATAAGACTATTTGTCATAGAAAGTTGAAATTTGGTAGTAATATAGAAATTAATGGCCTCATCAGAGCTATGTAGTTTTGAAATTTAAATTTTGACTTAGGGGGTTAGTTTTGGGGGGTGAAATCGGAAGTGGAAAAAAAAATTTTTTACTAAGTCATCGAGTGTGGTGTCAAATGAAAGCTTGTGAAAATACGAATAAACGAAAAAAAATATATATATATATATATATATATAATGTAATACTTTCGCGCACTGTTCTTTGTATTGTTTTTAAAAAATCGCGATAAATCGCTGTCTACCCGCCTTATCTCGAAAAGTACTTATCAAAAATTTTGAAAAAATTCTGGAATATTCTCCACGGGGTGTAGATTGAACGAAAATTATCACGAGTGCATTACCTTTAATAATTTATCTGGTATATAAAAAAAAAAACAAAAATTTCAAGGTCATCAGTTTTCAGTATAGATTGAAAACAAACTTTGTTGAAAACTTATTTGGGGTGTGTTTTGTGAAATCACTGATCATTTTATACCTCCGTAACAATTTTTTTTTTTAATTTTAAAAGCAATCAACGTACGGAACACTAATTGCGCAAGTTCAACTTGCACTTGACCGGTTATTTTTTATCTTACTAATCAAAGAATCAGAAGCATCTTCTCTACAAATAATGCTTTTATGAGAGAAAAATCAAATTGCGCAGATTGTTCTTGGGCTTTTTATGATGAAATGCGAGTTACTTTGGTTTTTTTTAAAACTTTTACTTAATTTTGCAGATTTTAATACACGTTTCAATGAGGGATATGTTTTCGTACAATTTTCGTGCACTTTCAACGAAGTTTTATTTTTAAAACTTTTATACCTGTTGTCATTTCTAATCTTGTTAGCTGGAATTAACTTTTGAATTCCCTTTACTCCAACAGTTCTTTCTAGAAATCGATTCAATAAATTATCACATAAAACACACAAATTATCCTCCGTATTTCAACTATACATTATCTCAAATATCTGAACTAATGATTAGTTTATTTTATTATTCATTAATTAAATATTATTTATTTAATTTTACTTACATCAAATAAAGTAGTAATACTTTTACAAAGAAAATTCACAGCTGTTAAAGAGTAAATACAAACAGAACAAACTATAAAACTGCAAAATAACCATTTACAAAGAATATGCCCACTGGTTGAAACACGAATTTAAAGTTAATTTAAGAGTTTTTCTACTCGACAAAAAGAGAAAATTAATTTTTTATTTACAAAATCGGACTGTTACAAGAGAACTATTTGTTGCTCAATTTTTTGCAAAACGTCACTACTATACGTACTGTACTATTCGTATGTATTATGTAGTCAGTACGGTCTTAAAAGTACTACAACTATATCTAGTTACATAGTGAGTCCAAAAAGTCTCCATACACCACCTGCTTTCTATACTATTTTTCTATTATGTTTAACTAATTAATTGGAACTATGAGAAAACATGTTTAAATTAATATTTGAAACTTAACCAACGAGGATTAGTATTAAAAACAACTACGGAACAGTTTATTTAGAAGTTTCATCATTATTACAAAATGTAAACAGAATTAATGTCAAATAAGTCTCCAGACATTATAATCAGCCGCATTTTATCAAGCTATCTATTGCTCGCTAAACTGAAAACAAATGAATAATTTTCGGTCGTACGCTATAATCTGTCACATGTTTCTAGTAATTTTGCAATGGGTTTTTAAAGTAATATTTGAAATGAGCGAGAAAAATTGTGATGAAACTAAAATTTACCTTTTTGGGTCTGATGGCAGAACTAAAGTTTGTAGAAAAAAGAATACCGCATTCGAAATTAAAAACATTTGTTCCACGGTGAAACAAGGGGGTAGCAGTGTTCTGCTTTCGGGATGCATGTCCACTGGAGGGGTTGGAAATTTACATTTTATTAATGGTACCATGGATGGATGTTTATCTAAACATTTTGAGAGACAATTTAAGAGAAACTGTCCAAAAATTAGCACTCGAAAAACATACATTTTCCAACAATGATACCGCAAACTTGGTGCGAGAATAGATGATCCGTAATGTGCGACAGCAGCTTCATACACCTCCGCAATCATCCAGTGTTAACCCCATCGAGTATTTATGGGAGGAATTAAACAGCGCGTTTTCAAACATAATGTTTCAAATATAGATGAATTAATAAGCAGAATATTGGACGAATGGAAGAACATGCCAGCAGAAGTTACTAGAAAGCCTGTTGCAAGCATGACAAGGAGGGTACAGGAGATTTTCAAGGCCAACGGCGGTCCCACTAAATATTAGTTCAAAGGAAGTTGTTATTTTCCTTTAAACTCCGTCAAACTATTTTTGGTAATTGTCAAGTGTATGGAGACTTTTTTGACATTAATTTTGTTTACATTTTTATAACAATGATGTAACTCCTGAATAAAATGTTCCGTAGTTATTTTTAATACTATTCCTCTTTGGTTAAGTTTCAAATATTAATTTAAAAATGTGTTTTCTCATAGTTCCAATTAATTAGTTAAACATAACAGGAAAATAGTATAGAAAACAGGTGGTGTATGGAGATTTTTGGACTGATTATATATCTAAGGCCACCGTTTCTGACTGGATGAATGTCGCTGAGTAACTAGGCGTAAAATCTAATTATAAAGCAACATTGTACTAGTTACCTTACTTTTAAGATATAAAAACAAAATTGATCAAAATAAAAAGTGGGAATAATTATATTTTTAAATGTAGTCATTATTAAATAATAGAAATTAAATAAATAGGTTAATAAAAATATTTACAAATTAATAATTGAAAATTAGTCTATGGTCATAGGTCGGTAATAAATTATGGTTTACTTCCTCGTAAAGGTTCAAATTACTTGCTGAGATTTATGCTAATAAGGTGGAGAATAAGGATTTGGATTACCAATTTAACAATTTAACTCAGCCACTCAACATGCTCAATAATCTGTGTACAATAATTAAAAATAACTTTACTTACTGAAAATATTATAAAATTTAAGAAAAAAATGTTTTTGAAAATAGAAATCGTGAATTTGCCCTAAAAAAAAAAATAAATTTGAGAATAAAATGCCCAATTTCTCGGACCTAAATTGTTTAAATGAGTTTTTAAGTACCTTCAATGACAGTTTAGGGACTAAGGAACATTTTCTGATATTTTAGGTAAGGTGTAATAAAAAAAGTTGTTTAAAAAATTCGTCAGAAGAAAATATACGTGAGTAGGTAAAATTTATCAATATTATGAGAAGTGAAAAATATATCTAATATGTAAAAAATAGCTAAAATTATGTTTGGATAAATTAAAGTAATGTCCATGGAACATATTTCCAGAGAATTAGTTTACAATTTGCAAGTACACTTATTTAATTATAAAAAATGACGAAAAAAAACGACAGAAACGGCCAATTTTCCCGATCAAAACATTCAAATGACATCCATAGCCCCATATATTTTTTATTTTTAGTGTTCCGTACGGAACACTTGTAAGATCACTTCGGTGTCTGTCTGTCTGTCGTCTGTCTGTCTGTCACACACCCGATTTTTCTCCGAAACTATTTGACATAGAAAGTTGAAATTTGGTAATAATATAGGAATTGATGGCCTCATCAGAGCCATGTACTTTTAAGAGTTAAATTTTGACTTAAGGGGTTAGTTTTGGGGGGTGAAATCGGAGGTGAAAAAAAAAAAATTTTACTAGGTCATCGAGTGTGGTGTCAAATGAAAGCTTGTGAAAACACGAGTAAAAAATGTATATATAATGTAATACTTACGCGCAGTTTTCTTTGTATTATTTTTAAAAAATCGCGAAAAATCGCTGTCCCCCGCCTTATCTCGAAAAGTACTTATCAAAAAATTTTGATAAAATTCCGGAATATTCTTCACGGGGTATAGATTGAACGAAAATTATCATGAGTGCATTACCTTTAATACTGTTTTCTAGTATTTAAAAAAAAAACAAAAATTTCAAGGACATCAGATTTCAGTAACGATTGGAAAAAAACTTTGTTGAAAACTCATTTGGGGTGTGTTTTGCGAAGTCATTGTTCATTTTGTACCTCCGTAACAAAAATTTTTATTTTAGAAGCAATCAACGTACGGAATACTAATTGCGCAAGTTCAATTTGCACTTGTCCGGTTATTTTATCTAGAATGAAAATCTGTCAGAATTTTTAGTTTGTTTTCTATAAATTTATGATAAAATTGCAAAAAATACTCTAAAAAAAAACAAAAAAAACGCAACAATTCTCCCATTTTTGAGGGTGTTTCCCCAATTTTGCAGCAGTCGCAATATATTTTCTTAAGGTACTCTACGAGACGAGTATATTTAAAAAAAAAAAATAGAAGTGTCCAACGATTTCTGTTTTTGGCCTGTTTTGGTCGTATTCTGACTGGACTATATCGTATTTGATGGAATGCAGTGTCCCTTTAAATTTAAATCTAAACTCGTATATTTTTATCTTTATCAGATAATATCTTTACATTTTTTGCTGCTTCTAACGCTCTTCGAAGGATGATGGTTTGTTTAAAATATGCACATATTTGGTATTTTTACCTGATACATGCTAAATTAGTTGTTCTTGGTGTTCGTTAATTATGTTTTAATGTAATTATGGATGTCTCCTGGAAATCTACGAATTAAGGTAGTAAGGTAAGTCCAAAAATCATTTTCCCGAAACGGGAACATCTAGAAAGCAGTTGACTTGTATTTTACTATAAATTTCCTCACTTCGTGCTTGTAAAAAAATTATTCATACCATATTTTTGCATTTATTTACGTTTCAAAGCTTCTAAATCACGGCCCTTTGCCGTCATAACTCTCGAACGAATTAAGAGATCGATTTTAAATTTATTACACGTATATAGTAGTGTAATTGTTGAGCTAAGGAGTTTTTAGAGTCGAGCAATCTGCAAATTGTGTTATATCTCAATTATTTCTGTTCAAACATAAAAGCTTAATAAGATGAATTAGGGGATGGATGGATTGCTTCGTATAATTTGTGTTACATGTTCTTTATAGGGTTTTTAGAGGCAGGGAATCTGGAAAATACCTCATTTTTTAATTACATTCAATTGTAACGGTGCTCTATTTTTTTGACTTTACTATTTTTAAAAAAAGTGTAAGAAAGTAGAATTCAGTGAGCACCTTTCAGAATAGATTCAAATTGCCAACCGTTCTTCGATATTACAAAGAATCATAGTTATTAGTCAGTTCTGGGTCTCCAATTAGGCGAACAGCTTTCCTCTAAACCAAACAATGCAGTGTCTGTTTGGGAGCTGAGCTTCAAACATTCTATCGTAACTATGAGTTACGAAATCAATTAAGGGATTACATCACCTTGGCCCTCGGCTATTAAATATATAAAATAATTTTTCTTTTACGCATATATATATATATATATATATATATATATATATATATATATATATTATATATATATATATATATATATAGTGATTTTATGAATAATTTGAAATAATAACGAATAAAAAAAAATTAAAAAATGACGGAGATATGAGCCATCAAGTAGGACCTTCTTTTTAAAATCCTTGCTGATGGTGTTCTTATTTTCTCTGTGAGGCATCGTCTGAAAAATAAAAAATAATTTTCTTATTTAGAAAGGTAATAGCTAAGATGTAGCATACGAGAAAAAAATTTAAAATTTTTTTGTAGAAATGACAGCCGTTTGAAAAAAAAAAACTCTGATTTTTATCGAAATTTTCAATTTAAAAACTTATGAACGTGGCACCCAATTAAAAAATTCCTATGCTACGTCTTAGAAGATATTACAAAGAATATGTGTTGTAAATTTTAACAAAATCGGTTAAGTGGATCTTAAGATATCTTCTATACGAGTTTGAAAAATGTAGTTTCGAAAAAAAACGCAAAAAAAAAAACAGTACAGCGTCAGCGTCTTAAAACCAAATATTTTTTTAAATTATCTTCAATTTGCTGGATTCCTGGGTCTTCTGTGCACGAGGTCTTCCATTGTTGTTCCGCGATGCCCTCCGACTTCCTTTTGAGCAGTAACCCTTTTTCAATTTCCTAAGATGGCTCTCTTTAGTCTCCTGTTGGGTTTCTCATGTTGTTTTTCTATAGATATTCGTTTGAGAATCCAAGTTCTCGGTAAATCGCAGCGCACTTGGGCTAATTTTACATCTAGGTTAATAATTAATTGAAAACCATTTGTAACACACTAGTATATCCATCATTAAATATACCAGCTGCAATATAAAGATGCGAATTAATAATTGTTTCAAAAAAAACATTTAAATTTTGGTGTTCATTTTTAAAAAAGAATTTTGGTGTTTTAAAAATGCACCTCAAGTTAAATTCTTGAAAAAAGCCGCGAGATGTCGTATTGAATAAGTAAGATCCCAAAAAACTGTTACAAGGAATACTGGAAAAGGGAAAGCCATGGCTCCACCAAAACTTTCTAATAGTCACTTCCTAGTTGAAAATTGATTTTTTCTTGTTTGAAAAGTTAACGTATATTAATTTATTTTTATTTTTTAGTACACTATAGAAGTTAAAAAGAAAGAAAAAAACTGTACGAACTGTTACAAATAACATGGAAAGAAACACTTTTATGAGACGAAGACGAAAAAGCAAACATAGCGACGGCAACTTTCAACGCTAATGTAAGCCAGTTTTTCTTTTCGTCCTCTTATTTTTAAACTAATTACTTTATTAGGGTTCCGTAGGGAACACTTATGGGATCAACTCGGTTTCTGTCCATCTGTCTATCTGTCACACCCGATTTTTTCAGAAACTATTTGACATAGAAAGTTGAAATTTCGCACTAATATAGGAATTGATGGCCCAATCAGAGCCATGTAGTTTTGAAAGTTAAATTTTAACTTTAGGGATACTTTTGGGGGGGAAGGGAAAATCGGAACCGAAAAATAAAATTTTTTACCAAGTCATGGAGTGGGGCATCAAATGAAAGCTTGTGAAAACATGAGTTCAAAAAAAATATATGATGTAATAGTTGCGCACACTTTTCTTCGTGTTATTTTTTAAAAAAAATTGCCAAAAACTCCTGTCCACCCACCTTCTTTTGAAAACTTCTGATCAATTTTGAAAAAATTCTGGAATATTCACTATAAAGTATAGTAGATTGAACGGACATTATCACGAGTTTTGATAATTTATCAGGTATATAAAAAAAAATAAAAAATCAGAAAAAAAACTTTGGTGAAAACTCAATTGGGGCGTGTTTGTGAAGTCATGGATCACCGTTCTCCGTCATAAGAGTTTTTATTCTAAAAGCAATCACCGTGCCGAACACTAAGGCTGCTCCCTAATTTGTCGGTGCAGTATCGTTTTTCTCGGTGTGCCTGACTTGCGCGGGATGTGCGAGCGCGGAGCAAGTCAGGTGGGTTTCAGTAAAATATAGACGTTCGGCATGTTTTCGTGACCGAATCAGTACCGAGCACACCGAGAAAAACGATATCGCACCGACAAATCAGGGGAGCGGCCTAATTGTGCGACTTGCACTTGGCAGTTTTTTTTTTTCTTCCTAATTATGAATTCTCACCAAGATATTTATTTATTTTTTGTACTTCCTTGGCTGAGAGGATCAATGTATTCGAGATAAAATCACTTTCCGATATTTTTAAAAGTTTATTTGTATTTACACTTAAGGGTCCCTAATTTATGAAAGACATAGTCTCCCATTTCCGTCGGTCTGCCTGCATCTTTCTGTCTATCGGTGTGTTGGCGCAATAAGTCTCTAATGAAACGAGACATAATTTCGAATTTGGAACAAATATAATACCCTATTAAGAGACTTGTCACCTGTGTTTTAGATAAAGTAATGAAATTTCCAGCATAATTATTTATAACAAGATGTTATTTAGTATAATGGCGTCTTACACACTTTTTAAAATAGTTCAGGTTGTTCAATTGAAGACTGGTCTTATTTCTTCATTACTCCCAATTTTAACAAAGATAAAACGTACAGAGGACGGTCAAATTTCAATTGTAAATACCCTTTTTAAAGTTTGTCATAAATATAGGAATTGATGGCTTAATCTCAGCCATGTAATTTGGAAAGTTTAGTTTTTTGACTTAAGGGGTTAGTTTTGGAGGGTGAAATAGAAAGTCAAAAAAAAAATCAAGTTCATCGAGTGGGGTGTCGAATAAAAGCTTGTGAAAACACAACTTCAAAAATATGCATGATATAGTACTCGTGCAAACTTTTCTTTACATTATTTAAAAATCGCCTTCTCTCCACCCTATCTCTAAGAGTACTAAACAAAAACTTTCGAAGAAATTCTGGAATATTCTGCATAAATATATAAAAACAAAATCGGAAATAATTTTTGTAGAGGGCGAACGCAGGGGTACAGCTTGATGGACCTGAGCAATCTAAATCTAAATCTGGTTGGGGTTTCTAAATAAGGTTTGTGTGCTTTTCTTCACGTTAGTCTCTAGGACACGACCTTTTGCCGTAATGATTCTCGAACGTATCGATTTTAAATTTGTTATCCGTATAATATTTGAAGTGGCAAAGAAATATACAATTTTTGAACTAAGTCGCTGAAGCTTTTATAGCCGAGAGGAATCTGCAAATTGTGTTATGTCGAATATTTCTGGTCTAATATAAAGCTTAATAAGGTGAAGGAGGGGATAGATGGATTGCTTCGTATAAATCGTGTAACATGAGGGTTTTTAGAGGTCGGGGAATCTGAAAAATACCTAATTTTCCTTTACATTCAATTGTAGCTCTGTTTTTTAGCATAAATGTTTTACCATAATTTATTATTATTATTACTTTTAAAATATCAACTGATTGAATTAATTTATTATTTTTTCTTTATTTTTTTTTGGCCTTATTATTTTACCATAATTTATTATTATTATTTCCTTTAAAAAGTGAAAGAAAGTAAAACTCAGTACTTTAAATTTTATCGTTGGCTTCTGGCCATTAAGTGTTTTTAGTGTTCCGTATGGAACACTTATAAGATGATTTCGGGGTCTGTCTGTCTGTCACACCCGATTTTCTCCGAAACCATTTGTCATATAAAGTTGAAATTTGGTAATAATATAGGAATTGGTGGCCTCATCAGAGCCGTATAGTTTTGAAAGTGAAATTTTGACTTGAGGGGTTAGTTTTGGGAGATGAAATCGGAAGTGAAAAAAAAATTTTTTTACTAGGTCATCGAGTGTGGTGTCAAATAAAAGCTTGTGAAAACAAGAGTATATATATATATATATATATATATATATATATATATATATATATATATATGTATATATAATGTAATACTTGCGCAGACTTTTCTTTGTATTATTTTTAAAAAATCGCGAAAAAATCGCTGTCCCCCCACCTTATCTCGAAAAGAACTGATCGAAAAATTTTGAAAAATCTCTGGAAAATTCTCCACGGGGTGTAGATTAAATAAAAATTATCACGAGTGCATTACCTTTAATAATTTATCTGGTATATAAAAAAAAAACAAAAATTTCAAGGTCATCAGTTTTCAGTAAAGATTGGAAAAAGACTTTGTTAAAAACTCATTTGGGGTGTGTTTTGTGAAGTCACTGATCATGTTATACCACCGTGACAAAATATTTTATTTTAAAAGCAATCAACGTACGGAACACTAATTGTGCAAGTTCAACTTGCACTTGACCGTTTATTTTTTTTTATGAGCATAGCACTCGGGATGCAGGAAGACTCCTAAAACGCTACGACGCGTGTGCAAAAAAGCGATTCACAATTGTGAATCACTGTAAATTTTACTCAGTGGGAAACACAATCTTGGGAAAATTATTTCAAAACTCCATATAAAAGACTTCTTGAAAATTGAGTGACAAGCTAAAATTCATACGCATATTTTTATTTTTTAGCACACTCCATAAGCAAAAAAGAAAAGAAACTTCAGGAAGGTTTAGTATACAAAACTATTTCAGACACCATGGAGAGAAACACTTTTACGAAATGAAGATGGAAAAGCAAGCACGGCGACGGCAACACACAAATGTAAGCAAATCTTTATTTTCGTGCCTTTATTTTTAAACTAACCACTCTAATTTTCTATCTAATTATGAGTTCTCAAAAAGATATTAATTCATTTTTTGTATTTCTCTTGCTAAGAAGATCACTCTTGGATATTTTTGTAATTTCATTTTCATTTTGTTTCCGTTTCCGTTTCTGTTTCCGTGTCCGCCTCCGCTTACTCTTCCGCTTCCGCTTACCTTTACGCTTGCGCTTACGGTTACGCTTACGGTTACATTTACGTGTACTTTCACGTTTACGTTTGCGTTGGCGTTTTCGTTTCATTTTCTTTTCATTTTTATTTACACTTTAGAATCTCTAGTTTATAAAAGACATAGTATCGCATTTCCATCGCTCTGTCTGCATCTTTCTGTCTATCGGTGTGTTGGCGCAGTAACTCTAGAATAAAATAAGTTATCGATTTGAAATTTCGAACAAATATAGTACTTGCATAAGTCAAAATAATGAACTTTATAGCATAATTATTTATAACAAATAAAGCGCCTAAGGGGTTATTTAGTATATCTCATGTTATACACCCTTCTTAGAATAGCTCAGATTGTTTCACTGGAGCCTGGTGTTATTTGCATTATTTCCAATTGTAACGGAGACGAAGTCTACGGAGAAATGTCAGGACTCAATTGTAAATACCTTTACAGCCCTTTTACATTTATTGTTTAAGGAAAATATTATATCTGTGATAAAAGCACCCGCCGAGATTGTAAAGTACTAATATTTAAAATATCTACTTTTATATTCAAATTTAGTATTTATTTTAGTACAACGTCTTGCAAAGGAAGCAGCGGATAAAACGCTGTTCCAGTTTTTCAGTTATATAATATTTTACCCAGTTACTTATAATAAAAACATATAAGGGGCTAAAGGGATGGAGAAGGCAGTTGGTAGGTTGGAGTTCTTTGAGTCAAGGAATTGAATGTTGCTTCATTTTAGTGTTCCGTTACAGAAACTGAAAAATGAATCGCTTCGGTGTCTGTCTATTTGTCATAGTCTGTGTAAACTGTTTGACATAGAAAGTTGATATACGTCACAAAATATAGGAACTGATGTCCCAATCACAGCCGTGTAGTTTTGAAAGTTAAAGTTTCACTTAAGGAGTTAGTTTTGGGGAGTGAAATCGGAAAGGACATTTATTTTTCAAGGTCGAGTGGCTTGTCAAATAAAAACTCGTGAAAACACGACTTCAAAAATATATTTGATGTAGTATGCGCCCAAACTTTTCTTTATATTATTTTTAAAAGCTTGAGAAAAATCACTGTCCCCCCACCCTATCTCTAAGGGTACTAAACAAAAAATTTCGAAGAGATTCTAAGATATTCTCTATAAAATGCTGATTGAATGCAAATTATCATGAGTGCATTACTTTTGATATTTTATCTGGTATATAACAATAAAAATCAGAAACTCTATTTCCATATTTATGTATTTCTTCACGTTTCAGAGATTCCAGCGCAAGGACCTTTGCCGTAATAACTCTCGAATGAGTTAAGATACCGATTTTAAATTTGTTACACGAATAATACTTGAAGTGGGAAAAGAATATATTTATTTTGAGCTGAATCGCTGGAGTTCTTAAAGTCGAGGAATCTGCAAATTGTGTTATATAAAAATTATTTCTTGTCAAACATAAATGCTTAAAAAGGTGAGGGGGGAAAGATGAGTTGCTTCGTATAAATCGTGTTACATGTTCTTCATTGGGTATCTAGAATAGAGGAATCTGAAAACTATCTAATTTTTTTCATTACGTTCAATTGTAACAGAAGTAGTATGTAGTTTATTTTTTTGAGCACTAATATGTAACCACAATTTATTATTATCTTTAAAAAGTGTATGAAAGTTGAATTCGGTGCTTTAAATTTTATTGCTGGCTTCTAGCCATTACCCTAGGAGATCAATTAGATCATTATCGTTATAGGATATAAATTTTCATGACAGTTGCTTCAAGATTGTCTACAAAACTGTTACAAAGAATACTAGAAAACGGGAGAACCCATGATCTCACCACTTCCTAATAGTCCCTTCCTAGTTGAAAACTTACTGATTTTTTGTTATTTGAAAGATGAACTTATTTTTTCTTATTTTTTTAGTACACTACAGAAGCTTAAAAAAAAACCTTAGAAAAGATCAGTTTACAAACTGTTACAACTACCATGGAGAGACGAAGATGAAAAAGTAATCACGGCGATGGTAACTTCCAACACAAATGTAAGCCAGTTCTTGTCTTTGTGCTTTTATTTTTAAACTAACTACTTTATTTTTCTATCTAATTATGAATTCTCACAAAGATATTCATTTATTTCATGTATTTCTCTTGCTAAGAGAATCAGGGCATTCGAGTTAAATTTACTCTCGGATATTTTGGAAATTTCATTTTCATTTTCACTTTAGAGTTCCTAAACCGTAGGCTGAAAAGTTTCTGGTCTAACTTCTTAAAACACATTTTTTTTAGAAAATTCGACTTTATTCGTTAACACAGTCTCTTTCAAAAGCGATACAATCAGTCCAACGCTTTTATAACATTTCTATACCTTTCATGTAGAACAATTTATCTTTGCCTTCAAACTAGGTCTCAGTTTCGGCGATAACTTCTTCATAAGAGCCAAATCTCTTTCCTGCTAGCATTTTTTTGACGTTTGCGAATAGATAATAGTCGCTAGGGGCCAAATCTGGAGAATACGATACATGAGGAAGCAATTTAAACTTCAATTCATGCAATTTTGCCATCGTAACCATTGCATTGTGACACGGTGCATTGTCTTGATGAAAGAGCCGTTTTTTCTTGCTCATTTGGGACCGTTTCTTTGCGATTTCTGCCTTCAAACGCACCAGTAACTTTATATAATATTCGCCATTGATGGTTTTCCCTTCTCAGCGTAGTCGATTAAAATTATTCCATGCGCATCCCTAAATACAGAGGCCAAAACCTTCCCAGCCGACTGTTGTATCTTTGGGCGCTTCAAGCGGCTTTCACCGGCTGCTGTCCAATCAGCTGACTACCGATTTGATTCCGATGTGTAGTAGTGGATTCATGTTTCATCCATTGTCACATATCGCATGAAAAAATCCCTTTCATTGCGCTCAGAATCATCAACACTTTGTTGTTTTTTGCCTACTGTGAGCAAACGCGGTACCCATTTCGAACAGAGCTTTCTCATGCCCAAATGTTCATACAAAATATGACCAACACATTCTTTTGATACCTTTAGGGTGTCAGCTATCTCACGCAATTTCACTTTACGATCATCCACAACAATTTTATCGATTTTTTTGATGCTAACCGGTGTAACCACCTCAGTTGGGCGTCCAGAACGTCCAGCATCATTTGTGTCTGTACTACTGCGTTTAAATTCAGCATAGCAGTAAATGATGAGTGATTTTCCAGGGGCAGAATCCCTGTAACATTTATCAAGCCATTGCTTTGCTTGAACGGTATTTTTCCCATCAAAAAGCAGTGTTTAATCAACACACGAAATTCGATTTTTCCATTGTTTTGAAAGTATCAAAAGTAGCGTCATTAAAACCATTGCAACTTGTAAACTAATCGTCTAAATGTAATGAAATTTTGATACGTATCGTTTGAAGGTTGGTACTTCCTAAAAAGCATATGGATTTTTTGAAAAAGGCGACATCTATCTGTTGGGCCAAAAACTTTTCAGCCTACGTGTTAAAAACAAAGACCGAAAACGAACTTTGTAGAGAGCGAACGCGGAGATGCAGCTTGATGGACTTGAGCAATCTAAAGCTAAATCTGGTTGGTCTTACTGACGCAGGTTTTTTGTAACAAAAATGGTAATTCTATATTGTTGCATTTCTTCGGGTTTCAAAGTTTCTGGGTTACAAACTTTTAGCGTAATAACTCCCGAACTAATTAAGATATCGATTTTAAATTTATTATAATTATAATACTTGCAGTGAGAAAGGAATATACAATTTTTGAGCTAAATCGTTGAGGTTTTCAGAATTGAATATTTCAATTACTTCTGGTCAAACATAAAAACTTAATAACGTGAGGAAGGTGATAGATGGGTTGCTTCGTATAAATCGTGTTACATGTTCTTTATTGGGTTTTTAGACTCGAGAAATCTGAAAACTACCCAATTTTTTAATTACATTCAATTGTAACAGAAGTAGTATGTACTTTATTTCTTTGGGCACTAATATGTTACCATGTTTTATTATTATCTTTAAAAAGTGTAAGAAAGTTGAATTCAGTGCTTTAAATTTTATTGTTGGCTTCTAGCCATTACCCTAGGAGATCAATTAAACCATTATCGTTATAGGATATAAATTTTTATGACAGTGGCTTGAACATTGTCTTACAAAACTGTTACAAAGAATACTAAGAGGTGTTTCGGTTAACAATGTCGATTTTTTCGCAACATTTAAACGTTTACTTCCATCACAAAATGAATTACTTTAGTAATCAAAGTATTGGCCATCGTTAGCTATGACTTTTTCCCATCTTTCTGTCAAAGAATGGATTCCGCACCAGAAGAACTTTTTATCTTTTGAGGCCAACCATTCATCAAGCCAAATTTTCACTTCTTCGTAATAATGTAAGTGTTGTTCTGAAAATCTGTGCTGCATCGATCGAAATAAGTGGTGGTCTGAAGGGGCTAAGTCCGGTGAATACGGCGGGTGGGGTAGAACGTCCCATTTGATGTTTTCCAAATAGTCTTTAACACATTTTGCAACTGGGGGCGAGCAACGTCATGTTGAAAAATGACTTTATCGTGTCCTTGGGCGTATTCTAGTCGTTTCTCCTTCAATGCCCGGTTCAACTTTATTAATTCTTGTCAGTATCGATCGCCAGAAATCGTTTTCACCAAGTTTCAGCAGTTCGTAATACACAGCTCCTCTACTATCCCACCAAATACACAGCAAAGCTTTCTTTCCCTGTATATTGCGCACTGGTTGTGATGCCAAGGCTGGCCCGGGTCTACCCAAGTTTTTTGGGTTAGAGTATGTTCATAATAAGCTTAAACCAACAATCGATAACTTTCAGCAGTCGTTTACTTTAAAGGAAAGAAGGTTATTTAACTTCCCCGCAAAAAGTATTTTTCTCTTACAAAACACGACATATTCAAAACTATGAAAAGCTATGTTTTGCTTTCGATGGCATATGTTTACCTTCCAAAACACCATAGATGTCACTACTCTATACTAATAAGTGTATTAGTAACGCCATCTCTTAGAAAAATCGACATTATTAACCGAAACACCTATTAGAAAACGGAGAACCTATGCCCCACTAGTTTCTAATAGTCCCTTTCCAGTTGAAAACATACTGATTTTTTTGTTATTTAAAAAGTGAACTCTTTTATTTTTTTTATTTTTTAGTACACTACTTAAGAAAAAAAATTTAGGAAAGTTTAGTTTACAAACTGTTACAACTACCATGGAGAGAGGATATGCTTTTACGAGACGAAGATGAAAAAGCAATTACGGCGACGGCAACTTCCAACACGAATGTAAGCCAATTTTTATTTTCGGGCCATTATTTTTTGAACTAATCACTTTATTTTTCTAACTAATTATGAACTATCACAAAGATATAAAATTATTTCTTGTACTTCCCTTGCTGAGAGGATCAGTGCATTCGAGATAAAATTACTCTGGGATATTTTGGAAATTTCGTTTTCATTTGCACTTTGGAGTACTTAATACGTAGGCTGAAAAGTTTGTTTTGCAAAATTCGACTTTATTTATCAACATAGTCACCGTCAAGAACGATACATATTCTATACCTTCCCTGTACAAGGATTTGTCTTTGCCTTCAAAATAGGCCTCAGTTTCGGAGATAACTTCTTCATTGGAGCCAAATCTCTTTCCCGCGAGCATTTTTTGAGGTCTACGAATAGATAATAGTCGCTAGGTGCCAAATCTGGCGAATACAATGGATGAAGAAGCAATTTGAACTTCAATTCATGCAATTTTGCCATCGTAAACCATTGACTTGTGACACGGTGCATTGTCTTGATGAAAGAGCCGTTTTTTCTTGTTCATTTGGGACCGTTTCTTTGTGATTTCTGCCTTCAAACGCACCAGTAACTTTATATAATATTCGCTATTGATGGTTTTTCCCTTCTTAGCATAGTCTATTAAAAATTATTCCATGCGCATCCCAAAATACAGAGGTTAAAACCTTCGAGCGGCTTCCACCGGCTGCTGTCCATTCAGCTGACTGCCCTTTTGATTCTGATGTGTAGTAGTGGATCCATGTTTCATCCATTGTCACATATCACATGAAAAAATTCTTAAACAGGTCCAAACAGCGCTCAGAATCATTAACACGTTGCTGTTTTTAGTCCACTGTGAGCAACCGCGATACCCATTTCGAACAGAGCGTTCTTTTGATATTTTTAGGATGTCAGTTATCTCACCCAATTTTACTCTACGGTAATCCAAAACAATTTTGTGGATTTTTTTATGTATTCCGATGTAACCATCTCATTTGGGCGTCCAGAGCGTTCAGCATCATTTGTGTCTGTACGACCGCGTTTAAATTCAGCATACCGGTAAATGATGAGTGATTTTCCAGGGGTAGAGTCCCCGTAACACTTATCAAGCCATTGCTTTGCTTGAACTGTATTTTTTCCCGTCAAATAATATTTAATAAACACACGAAATTCGATTTTTTTTTTATTGTTTTTGAAAAATATCAAAGGTAACGTCCTTAAAACCAATGTAACTTGTAAACTAATCGTTGAAATGTCATGAAATTTTGACATATATCGTCTGAAGGTTGGTACTTCCTAAAAATCCTATGGATTTTTTGAAAACGGCGACATCTAGGGTCAGACTAGAAACTTTTCAGCCTACGTGTTAGTTTCTGGAAAACTATTTGACATACAAAGGAATTGATGTCCCAATCACAGCCGTGTAGTATTGAAAGTAAAATTTTGACTTTTTTTTCTTTCAAAGTCATCGAGTAACTTGTCTAATGAAAGTTTGTGAATAGACGACTTCAATAATTCAATATATGATGTAATCTTCGCGTAAAATTTTGTTTATATATATTTTTTTCAAATTGAGAAAAATCACTGTCCCCCCACCGTTCCTCTAAGGATACTAAACAAAAAATTTCAAAGAGTTTTTAAAATATTTTCCATAAAATGTAGATTAAATGAAAACTATCACGAGTGCTTTACTTTTTATAATTGATCTGGTAGCGCGGAGGTATAGCTTGATGGACCTATCTAAAGCTAAACCTGGTTGGGGTTCCTCACTAAAGCAAGTTTTGTGTCTGCACGAAAATTGTCATTCCATATTTTTGCATTCCTTCACGTTTCAGAGTTTCCAGCATACAGATTTTTCCTCTCGAACGAGTTAAGTTATCGATTTTAAATTTGTTGCACGAATAATACTGAAACTTGGAAAGAAATATACAATTTTTGTGTTAAATCGCTGGAGTTTTTAGAGTCGAGGAATCTGCGAATTGTGTTATATATCGATTATTTCTCTATCGAACATAAATGCTTAATAAGGTGAGGGGGGATAGATGGGTTACTTGGTATAAATCGTGTTACATGTTCTTCATTGGGTATCTAGAATCGAGGAATCTGAAAACTACCTAATTTTTTAATTACATTCAATTGTAAACAAAAGTAGTACGAGTTCTATTTTTTTTTGCATTAATGTTTTGCCATAATTTATTATTATTATTTGATACTTTTGTTCTTCTTTCTCACATTTGATCACTGTGGTTCCATGTTTGACGTGTTCGTTGATTTCTGTGGCGCAACTTATCCCGCGTTGCTTTGATTTTCCTGCCTTGGTGGGTGTCGGCTTACTCGCAGGCATAACACTTTTGGCAGGTACCATTTTCTTTTGTCCGGTCTTCATAGTTTCTGGTCGAGCTGCCATTTCCAACCAGGTCCTCGACCCTTACGTCACTCATGCGATGCTTCTTTTATGGGTTTACTGTTGTTTAGGGTGTTTTCAGTGTTCTCTGGCGTCAGAAGCCAAAATCCACCCTTATAGGGGGTGAAAAGTACCTCTAAAACTCAAATAGCACACGTGAGTTTAAACAACATGTAAAGGACAAAATATCTGAATCAAGTGTAACAATCAGACATTATTTTTAAAGGATTAAGACTCACCCCCTATAAGGTGTAAAAACCACCCCCACCTACGGAGGTATCTCATAAGTTTCAATAACGACTAGAAAAGTTAGTTTTGCTTTTGTAGTTTTTGGCAGGGTGAACAAATATGGAGTAGATTCGCTTGAACTGCCGATACACGACTATAAACTACCCTAGGAGAGGGGGAACAGATATTTTTATTATAAGAGCTACAAGAATTTGTCCTATGTACATGTTCTTTAAACTCACGTACGTTATTTGAGTTTTAGAGGTACTTTTCACTCCCTATAAGGGTGGATTTTGGTTTAATTATTAGAAAAAATTTGCTATGGTTTGAATGCATATTCTCTTCTCTAGGCCATAAAATATATACCATTTTTCACACTTCATTATGAGTCACTACATTATTACTATAGTTGCAGCCCATTTCAAGGGATGTTTTTGCCCAAAAAAAAAATGACACGATAAACCTTTTTTTAACTACGGATTCGGATTCAGGGTCGAAAAATACACTAGATCCATGTATTTCGGTTCGTGGTAATGGACTTTGTTTCTTGTGGGGCTGTGGGAGATTTTTAATATAACTTTTTTGGGATGCGTTATAGCATTGGGGTTATCCATATGATAAAAGATACAAGTTCTTGTGAGACAATATGTTTTGCAATTTGCCTAATGATATTCACGTTATATAAAGTTTTTTTAAACATCACATACAAGTTTGTGGCCGAATCCTAGGTATTAATTTTTGGAAACTTATGGTGAGAATTTTTGCCATTTTATCCCTTGGTAACAAAAATTTTTATTTTAAAAACCATCACGGTACGCAATTGCGCAAATCCGACTTGCAAATGGCCGGTTATTTTTGAATAACAAACACATTTTATGTATTATTTTTCATAGTAAAGTTGCTGGATATATTTTATAATATATATCTTTCAGGGTTCTTTGGAGGGGGTTACAGGAAAAGTTGCTTACATATCGTAATAATCTATTTCAAGGTTGTTGAACTTAATAAATCTGAAGAGTTTATTTTTTTCGAATATTTTTAATTATTTTTGATTAAACCGATTAGTGGCTAATGGGATGGGGGTTGGAGTTAGAGAGTTAATTCGTATATATCATGTTATCTGTTCTTTTCAGGATTCTTGGAGAATCTTACAGAGTTGTGGTATTTTTTCATTATATTTAATTATAGATAGTCCAATGTATTACGGATAATAAGGAGAGTGGGGGGGGGGGGGTGCGAGGGACAGGGTGCCCTATATGTATGGAATAATGATTCCACAGCATTTATTAATCAGTGTATCAAAAAAATATTTAAATATAAGTTATAGGGTGTTATACGGCGCACATACTGACGTTGACAATAAAGTTTTTGAACTGTCAGTTCGAAGAAATTACGCCATCTTGAATTTCTTTTAAATGGAAAGTTTTGTATGTTATTTTTTTTGATATTATTTGTCTAACATACCATTTGTCTAAATTGAACTGTTTTGGAATTATTGTCGCTTAAAAATTAAAATAATAAAAGACAAACTTCTTCTTAAGTATACTTCCAATACTCCTATTCCAGGTCTGTCTAGGTCTTTCTTGCTTCTGTTTTCCCTGTATTCGGGCTTCGTACACTTGTTTCACTTGTCTCATCCTTCATTCTCTGTACATGTCCTTCCATCCCAGCTGTCTTTGTTGTATATATTCTATAATTGCTTGTACTCTCAGCCTTCTCCTTATTTCTGTATTCCTTATTCTGTCTTTCCGTGTAACTCCTTGTACCGCTCTCAGGTATTTCATTTCGACGCCTCGTATATTGTTTTTCTGCCAGTCTGTTAGGGTCCATGATCCTTCTGATTTCCCTTTTTATAGATTGGTGTAATAAACGATATTCCCCATTCGGCCAGAAATTTTTCTTTTTCCCATGCATTATTAATTATTTCTAGCAATATTGTTTTTCCTTTCTTCACTATGTATTTACTCATTTCAGACGTTGCTGCCTGAAACTCTCATTTTTGAATTTCCTTATAACTTCTTTCAACTTTTTCTATTCTATTTGTTCCCTATTTTCTGTCTCTTCCATATTGTGTTGTTCCAATTCTTCATAATTTGTAGTCTCTTTTTCTTCATTATCGCCTTATAGTTCTTCAAAGTATTTTTTCCATATTCCCATTGTTTTCTCTGTTGTTAGGATTTCTTGGGGGTTGTTTTTCACATATAATTCTGTTATAGGTTGCTCTTTCCTGAATGATTTAAGGAGTCTATAGAATAGCTTTTGATTTTCTTTACTATTTTCTTTCATTTTATCTCCGAATTCTTTTCATGGCTGTTCTTTTGCTTCTCTAACCAACTCTTTTCCTTTTCGCTTTATATTGTTCATATTGTTCTGGTGTTTTTGTTTTGAGATATTTTTTCCATTCTTTCTTCTTCCCAATAATTTCTTCTTAAATATTACTATTCCAACAAGTTGTTTGTCTTTTACTGTTGATTGTGTTGCATACTCCGCCTACTTTAGTAGTAGATTATATTCTTGAAGATGCTCCATTTTTCTTATAAATTTGCATATTTTATATTTCTGTGTTTTTTTCGAATTTCTCATCAGTTATTTTTCGATATTTGATCATAATTTCTTCATTTCTTAGTTTATGTTTACTTACTGTTTTCTATTTTCTTATTGTAGGGTTTTTTCATCTTTTGGCAATCTTTCTTTAATTATTCCTACTATTAGGTAGTGATCACTGTATATTTCAGCTCCTCTTCTTATTCTTTTGTTTTTCACATATTTTCTCTTGCTCCTTTGTACCAGTATACAGTCTATAATTGACCTCTCTTGTTTTGTATGTTGAACCCTTGTATACTTATGTATGTCTCTAAGTTGGTAAAATGAGTTTCTAATGATGAGATCATGTATTTGGCAATAGTCTAGCATCCTTTCTCCATTATTATTTCTAATTTCTTCACAGTGCTGTCCTATTGATGTTGTTTTTGTATTGTTTCTTCTACCTTTTCTAGTATTAAAGTCCCTTTCGTTATTGTACTTAATTCTTCCCAAAATTTGTCCTTTTGTTCGGCCTTTTCATTTTCATCTGGCACACATACCGCTATTGCTGTGATTATCTCTCCTTTGCCATTCTTCAGTTCGACTGTGAGTATTCTTTCGAACATTGCTTCCCACTGTATTATTTGTTTGTTTATTCTTCTGTGTATTATACATCCAACCCCAGCCGCTTCTCTTTGGCTCTGTGGCACTCCACTGTATATCAATGTATGTTCATAAACTTATTTATGATGGCTAAAAAAACTTCTTCCTCATTAGAAAAATTGCAAAACAATTACCTACCAAGGTTCTGTCCCAAGTAGAACTAGGATCAATTCTGTAGGCCCAGTGCTAACCAAATAGGTTGATAGACTATTATTAGCACATTACAAAAAATTTATGTTAAAATCTTCCAGAATAATTATCTTAGGTCCTTGCTGTACATGTGTGTTTAACAAGATACCAGATAAATTATCAAAGGGAATATATTCGCAAGAATTTTCAATCAGTCTACACCTAATGGAGAATATCTAGGAATTTTGTGATAAGTATTCGTAGAGATAGGATGGCGGATGGCGTTTTTGACAATTTTTTAAAAGTAATAAGAAGAGAAGTTTGCGCAAATATTACATCATATATATTTTTGAACTTGTATTTTCACAAGCTTTCATTTGACACCTTACTCGACGACCCAGAATTTTGTTTTTCGCTTCCGATTTCACCTCCCAAAACTAACCCCTTAAGTGAAAATTTAAGTTTCACAACTACACTGCTGCGATTAGGCCATAAATTCCTATATCTGTAACAAATTTTAACTTTCTATATCAAATAGAAAATCGGCTGTGACAGACTAGACACCATAAGCGTTCCGTTTTTCAATTTTGGTACGGAACACTAAAAAGAGGGTGAAAAAGATAGGGATCGTTAAATAATGTGTAATTTCAACAGTACACGCGTTTAATTCCTAATGTACCTTTTATTTTCAGATATTTTCATGGAATGATGTAGCTCGTTTTATTCCTGCGAGAATGATTCATACCAGTATCAGCAGTAACCACGTCCTCAATTTAGTATTTATATTTTGGGCTTGAATTGTTAATAGAAATAAAATAAAAGGACAACAGAGCAGGCATTTTAAGCGGGAGCCTAGGGCGACTGTTCTCAAAACTAAGACTCCTGTCTTAGTTCTGAGAACACTAGCCATAATCCTTGAAATATAAATTTGGAAGTAAAATGTGTCCTTCATTTATCATAAAGTGGAGAAATAAGGTACGATATGTAAGAAATGATTTTTCGAACTAGAATAATCAAACTTTACTTTTAAATTTTCGAAATTACAGCTTTTGTGTTATCATGTCGAAAAATAACGGCCCCTAAATCTGCGTCCACAAGAACGACAATTTCTTTTCACCTGTTCAAACTTAAAATAGTGCGAGGTAAAATAAAACATATTAATGAGCAATGTTTGATGCAACAACACAGAAATTATGGTACTTTACTATTCCACGAGGTGTCCTCAGGGATCTCGAATCATCAATTCTCATCCCCGAACTCTTGATTAAGTAAGTAGGGAATGTGGAATCTTGGGCACAATGATAGTACTCAGTATATATCACCACTACACCAAACACTTTATTTTTGCACTAAGTCAATCATCGCTCCTGATGAAGCTAACATGGTTAACAAAAACACGCGTCGAGTGCAAGAATAAAGTGTTTGGTGTAGTGGTGATATATACTGAATAGTATTTTGATTAAGTGTCACTAAGACATAAAAATCTTTATCGTTAGACACCTTCTTGTTCCCGAATTTAATCTAAAAGTTAATAAATTAAATAAATTAAATAAATTAAAATAAATTAAATAAATTAAATAAATTAAATAAATTAAATAAATTAAATAAATTAAATAAATTAAATAAATTAAATAAATTAAATAAATTAAATAAATTAAATAAATTAAATAAATTAAATAAATTAAATAAATTAAATAAATTAAATAAATTAAATAATTAAAAATAAATTAAATAAATTAAATAAATTAAATAAATTAAATAAATTAAATAAATTAAATAAATTAAATAAATTAAATAAATTAAATAAATTAAATAAATTAAATAAATTAAATAAATTAAATAAATTAAATAAATTAAATAAATTAAATAAATTAAATAAATTAAATAAATTAAATAAATTAAATAAATAAATTAAATAAATTAAATAAATTAAATAAATTAAATAAATTAAATAAATTAAATAAATTAAATAAATTAAATAAATTAAATAAATTAAATAAATTAAATAAATTAAATAAAATTAAATAAATTAAATAAATTAAATAAATTAAATAAATTAAATAAATTAAATAAATTAAATAAATTAAATAAATTAAATAAATTAAATAAATTAAATAAATTAAATAAATTAAATAAATTAAATAAATTAAATAAATTAAATAAATTAAATAAATTAAATAAATTAAATAAATTAAATAAATTAAATAAATTAAAAAAATTAAATAAATTAAATAAATTAAATAAATTAAATAAATTAAATAAATTAAATAAATTAAATAAATTAAATAAATTAAATAAATTAAATAAATTAAATAAATTAAATAAATTAAATAAATAAATTAAATAAATTAAATAAATTAAATAAATTAAATAAATTAAATAAATTAAATAAATTAAATAAATTAAATAAATTAAATAAATTAAATAAATTAAATAAATTAAATAAATTAAATAAATTAAATAAATTAAATAAATTAAAATAAATTAAATAAATTAAATAATTAAATAAATTAAATAAATTAAATAAATTAAATAAATTAAATAAATTAAATAAATTAAATAAATTAAATAAATTAAATAAATTAAATAAATTAAATAAATTAAATAAATTAAATAAATTAAATAAATTAAATAAATTAAATAAATTAAATAAATTAAATAAATTAAATAAATTAAATAAATTAAATAAATTAAATAAATTAAATAAATTAAATAAATTAAATAAATTAAATAAATTAAATAAATTAAATAAATTAATAAATAAATTAAATAAATTAAATAAATTAAATAAATTAAATAAATTAAATAAATTAAATAAATTAAATAAATTAAATAAATTAAATAAATTAAATAAATTAAATAAATTAAATAAATTAAATAAATTAAATAAATTAAATAAATTAAATAAATTAAATAAATTAAATAAATTAAATAAATTAAATAAATTAAATAAATTAAATAAATTAAATAAATTAAATAAATTAAATAAATTAAATAAATTAAATAAATTAAATAAATTAAATAAATTAAATAAATTAAATAAATTAAATAAATTAAATAAATTAAATAAATTAAATAAATTAAATAAATTAAATAAATTAAATAATTAAATAAATTAAATAAATTAAATAAATTAAATAAATTAAATAAATTAAATAAATTAAATAAATTAAATAAATTAAATAAATTAAATAAATTAAATAAATTAAATAAATTAAATAAATTAAATAAATTAAATAAATTAAATAAATTAAATAAATTAAATAAATTAAATAAATTAAATAAATTAAATAAATAAATTAAATAAATTAAATAAATTAAATAAATTAAATAAATTAAATAAATTAAATAAATTAAATAAATTAAATAAATTAAATAAATTAAATAAATTAAATAAATTAAATAAATTAAATAAATTAAATAAATTAAATAAATTAAATAAATTAAATAAATTAAATAAATTAAATAAATTAAATAAATTAAATAAATTAAATAAATTAAATAAATTAAATAAATTAAATAAATTAAATAATAAATTAAAATAAATTAAATAAATTAAATAAATTAAATAAATTAAATAAATTAAATAAATTAAATAAATTAAATAAATTAAATAAATTAAATAAATTAAATAAATTAAATAAATTAAATAAATTAAATAAATTAAATAAATTAAATAAAATTAAATAAATTAAATAAATTAAATAAATTAAATAAATTAAATAAATTAAATAAATTAAATAAATTAAATAAATTAAATAAATTAAATAAATTAAATAAATTAAATAAATTAAATAAATTAAATAAATTAAATAAATTAAATAAATTAAATAAATTAAATAAATTAAATAAATTAAATAAATTAAATAAATTAAATAAATTAAATAAATTAAATAAATTAAATAAATTAAATAAATTAAATAAATTAAATAAATTAAATAAATTAAATAAATTAAATAAATTAAATAAATTAAATAAATTAAATAAATTAAATAAATTAAATAAATTAAATAAATTAAATAAATTTAAATTAAATAAATTAAATAAATTAAATAAATTAAATAAATTAAATAAATTAAATAAAATTAAATAAATTAAATAAATTAAATAAATTAAATAAATTAAATAAATTAAATAAATTAAATAAATTAAATAAATTAAATAAATTAAATAAATTAAATAAATTAAATAAATTAAATAAATTAAATAAATTAAATAAATTAAATAAATTAAATAAATTAAATAAATTAAATAAATTAAATAAATTAAATAAATTAAATAAATTAAATAAATTAAATAAATTAAATAAATAAAATAAATTAAATAAATTAAATAAATTAAATAAATTAAAAATTAAATAAATTAAATAAATTAAATAAATTAAAATAAATTAAATAAATTAAATAAATTAAATAAATTAAATAAATTAAATAAATTAAATAAATTAAATAAATTAAATAAATTAAATAAATTAAATAAATTAAATAAATTAAATAAATTAAATAAATTAAATAAATTAAATAAAATTAAATAAATTAAATAAATTAAATAAATTAAATAAATTAAATAAATTAAATAAATTAAATAAATTAAATAAATTAAATAAATTAAATAAATTAAATAAATTAAATAAATTAAATAAATTAAATAAATTAAATAAATTAAATAAATTAAATAAATTAAATAAATTAAATAAATTAAATAAATTAAATAAATTAAATAAATTAAATAAATTAAATAAATTAAATAAATTAAATAAATTAAATAAATTAAATAAATTAAATAAATTAAATAAATTAAATAAATTAAATAAATTAAATAAATTAAATAAATTAAATAAATTAAATAAATTAAATAAATTAAATAAATTAAATAAATTAAATAAATTAAATAAATTAAATAAATTAAATAAATTAAATAAATTAAATAAATTAAATAAATTAAATAAATTAAATAAATTAAATAAATTAAATAAATTAAATAAATTAATAAATTAAATAAATTAAATAAATTAAATAAATTAAATAAATTAAATAAATTAAATAAATTAAATAAATTAAATAAATTACCAATTAAATAAATTAAATAAATTAAATAAATTAAATAAATTAAATAAATTAAATAAATTAAATAAATTAAATAAATTAAATAAATTAAATAAATTAAATAAATTAAATAAATTAAATAAATTAAATAAATTAAATAAATTAAATAAATTAAATAAATTAAATAAATTAAATAAATTAAATAAATTAAATAAATTAAATAAATTAAATAAATTAAATAAATTAAATAAAATTAAATAAATTAAATAAATTAAATAAATTAAATAAATTAAATAAATTAAATAAATTAAATAAATTAAATAAATTAAATAAATTAATTAAATTAAATTAATTAAATAAATTAATTAAATAAATTAATTAAATAAATATATAATTAAATAAATTAATTAAATAAATTAATTAAATAAATTAATTAAATAAATTAATTAAATAAAAATTAAATAAATTATTAAATAAATTAATTAAATAAATTAATTAAATAAATTAATTAAATAAATTAATTAAATAAATTAATTAAATAAATTAATTAAATAAATTAATTAAATAAATTAATTAAATAAATTAATTAAATAAATTAATTAAATAAATTAATTAAATAAATTAATTAAATAAATTAATTAAATAAATTAATTAAATAAATTAATTAATAAATTAATTAAATAAATTAATTAAATAAATTAATTAAATAAATTAATTAAATAAATTAATTAAATAAATTAATTAAATAAATTAATTAAATAAATTAATTAAATAAATTAATTAAATAAATTAATTAAATAAATTAATTAAATAAATTAATTAAATAAATTAATTAAATAAATTAATTAAATAAATTAATTAAATAAATTAATTAAATAAATTAATTAAATAAATTAATTAAATAAATTAATTAAATAAATTAATTAAATAAATTAATTAAATAAATTAATTAAATAAATTAATTAAATAAATTAATTAAATAAATTAATTAAATAAATTAATTAAATAAATTAATTAAATAAATTAATTAAATAAATTAATTAAATAAATTAATTAAATAAATTAATTAAATAAATTAATTAAATAAATTAAATTAAATAAAAATTAATTAAATAAATTAATTAAATAAATTAATTAAATAAATTAAATAAATAATTAAATAAATTAATTAAATAAAATTAATTAAATAAATTAATTAAATAAATTAATTAAATAAATTAATTAAATAAATTAATTAAATAAATTAATTAAATAAATCGAACAAATCGAACAAATCGAACAAATCGAACAAATCGAACAAATCGAACAAATCGAACAAATCGAACAAATCGAACAAATCGAACAAATCGAACAAATCGAACAAATCGAACAAATCGAACAAATCGAACAAATCGAACAAATCGAACAAATCGAACAAATCGAACAAATCGAACAAATCGAACAAATCGAACAAATCGAACAAATCGAACAAATCGAACAAATCGAACAAATCGAACAAATCGAACAAATCGAACAAATCGAACAAATCGAACAAATCGAACAAATTAAATAAATTAAATAAGTCAAATAAGTCATTAAACGGATTAAATGGATTAAACGGGTTAAACGGGTTAAACGGGTTAAACGAGTTAAACGAGTTAAACGAATTAAACGAATTAAACGAATTAAACGAATTAATTAAACGAATTAAACGAAATAAACGGATTAATTAAACGAATTGAACAAATTGTATGCATTAAATGGATTAAATGGAATAAATGAATTAAGTGTATTAAATTAGTTAAATGAATTAAATAAATTAAATAACGAGTTTCATGTAGGCTATATGTGACCAAGTGACATATTTGACCACTGTAACCGGTGAAGATAAATGATATTTCTTAGACAACGGTGTTTGTGTATAAATATCTGTTGGCCCGCAATTAAACCGCTTTAGAAAACTTCCTTAAATAGTATAGGTCGAATCGAAGAACATTTTAGATAGAAAAACAATTGGTAGTCAGTACAGCGGTACAGTACGGGAAATGTGATGTATTTTTTGTTTCATTTCAAATGATATGGATATATATATATATATATATATATATATATATATATATATATATATATATATATATACATATATATATATATATATATATATATATATATATATATATATATATATATATATATATATATATATATATATATATATATATATATATATATATATATATATATATATATATATATATATATATATATATATATATATATATTTATATAAATATATATATATATATATATATATATATATATATATATATATATATATATATATTTATGTATATATATGTATGTATGTATATTAATTTATGGAAATTTCTCTTATTTCCTTTTCCCACTGGTTTTTTAAGTAACTGCTTCTGAAAATCAGAAAATTTTTTCTTTAGTTAGATTTTTATAGTAGCCTTAAAAGAATTATTATAAAATATTATAATTTTAACATACTGTCTAACAAAGGTACTAAAATAATTTTAACAGTTATTTTCAATTTTAACAAATTTAAATTGCTCAAATCCAAACTATGAGTAACTACCGTTTTAAAAGTATAAATTTAGACAATATTGGCCACTTTCTAAATTTAATTATTTAATTGCGACAGTTATTCACCGTTCAAAATTCCAGAGATTTAAAAATATAAAGTTATGTTAAAAATACTGTAATTATTTTATTTAGATAACACAGTAGAAGTATAAAAATAAACCGTATTTTTTCGGACCGCTATAAGTATATATTGTTTAGAAGAATGGAATAAAATACATTTCTGAATTTTAGAGGCTGACTTTCAGTTGTTTTTCTATTCCAAATTGGAGCTCTACTGCTACTATTATATAATGGAAATAGCAAATCTCTGCAATAGCATACATATGTACAGCAAAGAAGAGCTGTCTAAAATTATAGGTTAGATGTGATTTTGTTTCGTAAAAAAAAAAAAAAAAAAAAAAAAAAAAAAAAAAAAAAAAAAAAAAAAAAAAAAAAACAAAAAAAAATGCAGCGAGCAGTATTGACAGGTGTTTAATGGTTTCAATTCCGGAGCAAAACTTCAGCATTGATATTTAGTGAATCTTAGTAGTCCTGATTCAAATAATTTTCATTCTAGGTCCTAAAGTGCAGATTATCGAAAAAATAGGACTATTTCTTCACTATCCAAGTAGGTTTGTACTTGGTCCTGTACAAATATATGTATTTAAAAAAATGACTCTGTGTTATAAGAATTAATTAATATGCTTCAGTTTACAAAATTTGTCAAATTTATTTAGTATACTTATAGTAGTATAATTAAATCATTTTGCTAGTTGTATTGTTGGTTAAAATATTCAAAGCCCATTGAGGAAGTGGAGCAGCAAACTCTCTCTGATGATAGTACTCTCTAAAGGTCTCTACCTAGGGTCCAGGAGGAGAAAAATAGTGGCTTTGATGGTACAAGAAAATCCAAGCTTATTTTACACAATAAAAACAATAAATCCTCCATGGAAATCTAATCCACCAAGAAAATGTGCCATGTTATCCTCGGGTGAACTGAGTAGCTCAAGGTTTGGCACTGACAGTCCTAGTATGCATAAAGAATAAAAATTCAAGAGATAAGCCACAAATAAAAATATGTGTCAGCTATTTTACTTTATGGATGTTGTTACATGCAATTTATTTTGCCCAACAAAAAGAAATAGCCATCTCAATGGAAGACAGAACTGATATTTGTATTATGGAAGTTTCCTCCACCAAGAAAATGTGCCATGTTAACCTCGGGTGAACTGAGTAGCTCAAGGTTTGGCACTGACAGTCCTAGTGTGCATAAAGAATAAAAATTCAAGAGACAAATCAAAAATAAAACTATGTGTCAGCTATTATACTTTATGGATGTTGTTACATGCAATTTATTTTGCCCGACAAAAGAAAGAGACATCCTCAACGGAAGACAGAACTGATATTTGTATTATGGAAATATTCTCCAACAAGGAAACGTGCTATGTTATCCTCGGGTGAACTGAGTAGCTCAAGGTTTGGCACTGACAGTCCTAGTATGCACAAAGAATAAAAATTCAAATGATTTAGTCACAAATAAAATTAAGTCAGCTATGATACTTTATGGTTGATGTTACTTCATCAATAAAAAAAAATGAGCCATCGTCAATGGAGGACAAAACTGATATATGTGTTATGGAAATCTCCTCCAGCAAGTAAATAGGTCATGTTGTCCTTGGACAGTCCTAGTGTGCAAAAAAAAAAAAATTCAGGCAATAAGTCACAAATAAACAAGTTTTTTCAACTTTCCTTAGTTACAAAAAATATGGCGTACATTTTTAGTTTCACGCTCGCTAGTAAAATAAATTCAAACTAGATATGACTTATTCTGTCAAAAAAGTATAATTACAATTAAATGGTAATATCAAATAAGCATACTTTATTCTGCAAAGGTTAAACTAATCTTAATGTGGTTCTTATTCTTCAGAGGGGATGAGGTTCGATGGTCTTAGGTAGCAGATCGATCCTATCATGGATGGAGGTTAAGAGTTTCAACTGGCGCATTCCCGGTGGGAGAGCATCTGGAGGTCATAATAGAAGTATATCAAAGCAGACTTGATTCAAACAATTTTTATTCTAGGTTTTTACGGTGCAAATTATCCAATTGGTAGTAACAAAAAAATAGGACTATTTCTTCACTAATAAACTATCTTTGTGTTTGGTCCTGTACAAATATATTTACATAAATGAGTTTGTGTCATAAAAATTAATGTATATGCTTCAGTTTGCAAAATTTGTCAAATTCTATTTAGTATACTTATAGTAGTATAATTAATTCATTTTTATAGTTGAATTGTTGGTTAAAATATTCAAAACCCATTGAGAAAGAGGAGTAACAAACTTTTTCTGATGACAGTACTCTCTAAAGGTCTCTGCCTAGGGTCCACGAGGAGAAAAATAGTGGCATTGATGGTACAAAGAGATCCAATCAGATTTTACACAATAAAAACAATAAATCATCCGTGGAAAAGAACACTAATATTTGTATTATGTAAATCTATTCCACCAAGAAAATGTGCTATGTTATCCTCGGGTGAACTGAGTAGCTCAAGGTTTGGCACTGACAGTCCTAGTATGCATAAAGAACAAAAATTCAAGAGATAAGCCACAAATAAAAATATGTGTCAGCTATTATACTTTATGGACGTTGTTACATGCAATTTATTTTGCCCGACAAAAAGAAAGAGACATTCTCAATAGAAGACAGAACTATTATTTGTATTATGGAAATATTCTCCAACAACAAAACGTGCCATGTTATCCTCGGGTGAACTGAGTAGCTCGAGGTTTGGCACTGACAGTCCTAGTACCCTTAAAGAAATAAAATTTAAACGACTAGTCACAAATAAAATTATGTCAGCTATGATACTTTATGTTTGTTGTTACATACACTTGATTTTCCCCAATAAAAAAAATTAGACATCCTCAATGGAGGGCAGTAAAATAAATTCAAACTAGATATGACTTATTCTGTCAAAAAAGTATAATTACAATTAAATGGTAATATCAAATAAGCCTACTTTATTCTGCAAAGGTTAAACTAATCTTAGTGTGGTTCCTATTCTGCAGAAGGGATGAGGTTCGATGGTCTTAGGTAGCAGATCCTATCATGGATGGAGGTTAAGAGTTTCAACTGGCGCATTCCCGGTGGGAGTGCATCTGGAGGTCATAATAGAAGTATATCAAAGCACACTTGATTCAAACAATTTTTGTTCTAGGTTTTTACGGTGCAAATTATCCAATTGGTAGTAACAAAAAAATAGGACTATTTCTTCCCTATTAAACTATGTTTGTGTTTGGTCCTGTACAAATATCTTTACATAAATGAGTTTGTGTCATAAAAATTAATGAATATGCTTCAGTTTACAAAATTTGTCAAATTCTATTTAGTATACCTATAGTAGTATAATTAATTCATTTTTACAGTTGTATTGTTGGTTAAAATATTTAAAGCCCATTGAAGAAGTGGAGCAGCAACCTCTCTCTGATGATAGTACTCTCTAAAGGTCTCTACCTAGGGTCCAGGGGGAGAAAAATAGTGACTTTGATGGTACAAGAAGATCCAAGCTGATTTTACACAATAAAAACAATAAATCCTCCATGGAAGGGAATACTGATATTTGTATTATGTAAAACTAATCCACCAAGAAAATGTGCCAAGTTATCCTCGAGTGAACTGAGTAGCTCAAGGTTTGGCATTGCCAGTCCTAGTATACATAAAGAATAAAAATTCAAGAGATAAGTCACAAATAAAATTATGGGTCAGCTATTATACTTTAAGGATGTTTTTACATGCAATTTATTTTTCCCGGCTAAAAGAAAGAGGCATCTCAATGGAAGACAGAACTGATATTTGTATTACGGAAGTCTCCTTCACCAAGAAAATGTGCTATGTTATCCTCGGGTGAACTGAGTAGCTCAAGGTTTGGCACTGACAGTCCTAGTATGCATAAAGAATAAAAATTCAAGAGACAAGTCAAAAATAAAACTATATGTCAGCTATTATACTTTATGGATGTTGTTACATGCAATTTAATTTGTCCGACACAAAGAAAGAGACATCCTCAACGGAAGACAGAACTGTATTATGGAAATATTCTCCACTAAGAAAACGTGCCATGTTATCCTCGGGTGAACTGAGTAGCTCAAGGTTTGGCACTGACAGTCCTAGTATGCACAAAGAATAAAAATTCAAACGATTAGTCACAAATAAAATTATGTCAGCTATGATACTTTATGGTTGTTGTTACATACACTTGATTTTCCCCAATCGTCAATGGAGGACAAAACTGATATATGTGTTATGGAAATCTCCTCCAGCAAGTAAATAGGCCATGTTGTCCTCGGACAGTCCTAGTGTGCATAAAAAATAAAAATTCAGGCAATAAGTCAGAAATAAAACAAGTTTTTTTTCAACTTTCCTTACTTACAAAAAATATGGCGTACGTTTTTAGATATGACTTAATCTGTCGAAAAAGTATAATTACAATTAAACGGTAATATCAAATAAGCCTACTTTATTCTGCAAAGGTTAAACTAAACTTAGTGTGGTTCCTATTCTGCAGAGGGGATGAGGTTCGATGGTTTTAGGTAGCAGATCCTATCATGGATGGAGGTTAATAGAGTTTAGATTGGCGCATTACTGGTGGGCATACATCTGGAGGTCATAATAGAAGTATATTAAAGTACACTTGATTCAAACAATTTTTGTTCTAGATTTTTACGGTGCAAATTATCGACTTGGTAGTAACAAAAAAATGGGACTATTTCTTCACTCTTAAACTATGTTTGTGTTTGGTCCTGTACAAATATATTTACATAAATGAGTTTGTGTCCTAAAAATTAATTAATATGCTTCAGTTTACACAATTTGTCAAATCTTATTTAGTATACTTATAGTAGTATAATTAATTCATTATTATACTTGTATTGTGGGTTAAAATATTCAAAACCCATTGAGAAAGAAGAGTAACAAATTTTTCTGATGACAGTACTCTCTAAAGGTCTTCGCCTAGGGTCCACGAGGAGAAAAATAGTGGCATTGATGGTACAAAGAGATACAATCTGATTTTACACAATAAATCATCCGTGGAAAAGAATACTAATATTTGTATTATGTAAATCTATTCCACCAAGAAAATGTGCTATGTTATCCTCGGGTGAACTGAGTAGCTCAAGGTTTGGCACTGACAATCCTAGTATGCATAAAGAATAAAAATTCAAGAGATAAGCCACAAATAAAAATATGTGTCAGCTATTATACTTTATGGATATTGTTACATGTAATTGATTTCGCCCAACAAATAGAAAGAGATATCCCCAATGGAAGACAGAACTGATATTTGTATTATGGAGATATTCTCCAACAAGGAAACGTGCCATGTTATCCTCGGGTGAACTGAGTAGCTCAAGGTTTGGCACTGACAGTACTAGTACCCTTAAAGAAATAAAATTCAAACGATTAGTCACAAATAAAATTATGTCAGCTATGATACTTTATGGTTGTTCTTACATACATTTGATATTCCCCAATAAAAAAAAAACGAGACATACTCAATGGAGGGCAAAACTGTTATCTGTGTTATGAAAATCTCCTCCAGCAAGTAAATGTGTCATGTTATCCTCGAGCGAACTAAGTAGCTCCAGGTTTGGCACCGACAGTCTTAGTGTGGATAAAAAACTAAAAATTAAAGCAATAAGTCACAAATAAAAAAAGTTTTTTTCAAATTTCCTTAATTAGAAAAAATATGGCGTACATATTTAATTTCACTTTCCCCAGTAAAATAAATTAAAACTAGGTATGACTTATTTTGTCGAAAAAGTATAATTACAATTAAACGGTAATATCAAATATGTCTACTTTATTCTGCAAAGGTTAACCCAAACTTAGTGTGGTTCCTATTCTGCAGAGGGATGAGGTTCGATGGTCTTAGCTGGCAGATCCTATCATGGATGGAGGTTAATAGGGTTTTGGCCGGCGAATTCCCGGTGGGCATGCATCTGGAGGTCATAACAGAAGTATATCAAAGTACTCTTAATTCAAATACTTTTTGTTCTAAGTTTTTACGGTGCAAATTATTGAATTGGAAGTAACAAAAAAATAAGACTATTTCTTTACTATTAATGTAGATTTGTGTTTGGTCCTGTACAAATGTATTTACATAAATGAGTTCGTGCCATAAAAATTAATGAATATGCTTCAGTTTACACAATTTGTCAAATTTTATTTAGTATACTTACAGTAGTATAATTCATTCATTTTTATAGTTGTATTGTTGGTTAAAATATTCAAAGCCCATTGAGAAAGAGGAGTAACAACCTCTCTCTGATGATAGTACACTCTAAAGGTCTCTGCCTAGGGTCCACGAGGAGAAAAATAGTGGCATTGATGGTCCAAAGAGATCCACTCCGACTTTACTCAATAAAAACAATAAATCATCCATGGAAGAGAATACTGATATTTGTATTATGTAAATCTAATCCACCAAGTAAATGTTGCCATGTTATCCTCGGGTGAACTGAGTAGCTCAAGGTTTGGCACTGACAGTCCTAGTATGCATAAAGAATAAAAAATTCAAGAGATAAGTCACAAATAAAATTATGGGTCAGCTATTATACTCTATGGATGTTGTTACATGCAATTTATTTTGCCCGACAAAAAGAAAGAGACATCTCAATGGAAGACAGAACTGATATTTGTATTATGGAAGTCTCCTCCACCAAGAAAATGTGCCTTGTTATCCTCGGGTGAACTGAGTAGCTCAAGGTTTGGCACTGACAGTCCTAGTACGCATAAAGAAAAAAAATTCAAACGATTAGTCACAAATAAAATTATGTCAGCTATGATAATTTATGGTTGTTGTTACATTCATTTGATATTCCCCAATAAAAAAAATGAGACATACTCAGTGGTGGGCAGAACTGATATCTGTGTTATGAAAATCTCCTCCCGCAAATAAATGTGTCATGTTATCCTCGGGCGAACTAAATAGCTCAAGGTTTGGCACCGACAGTCGTAGTGTGCATAAAAAATAAAAATTCAAGCAATAAGTCACAAAATTTTTTTTCAAATTTCCTTAATTAGAAAAATATGGCGTACATTTTTAGTTTCACATTCGTCAGTAAAATAAATTAAAACTAGATATAACTTATTATATCCAAAAAATAATTACAATTAAATGGTAATTTCAAATAAGTCTACTTTATTCTGCAAAGGTTAAACTAAACTTATTGTGGTTCCTATTCTGCAGAGGGGATGAGGCTCGATGGGTTTAGGTAGCTGATCCTATCATGGATGGAGGTTAATAGGGTACAGGCTGGCAAATTCCCGGTGGGAATGCATCTGGAGGTCGTAATGGAAGTATATCAAAGTACTCTTGATTCAAATACTTTTTGTTCTAAGTTTTTACGGTGCAAATTATCGAATTGGAAGTAACAAGAGAATAGGACTATTTCTTCACTATTAAAGTAGGTTTGTGTTTGGTCCTGTATAAATATACGTATTTACATAAATGAGTTTTTGTTCTAAAAATTAATAAATATACTTCAGTTTACAAAATTTTTTAATTATATTTAGTATACTTATAGTAGTATAATTAATTCATTATTATACTTGTATTATTGGTTAAAATATTCAAAACCTATTGAGAAAGGGGAGTAACAACCGCTCTCTGATGATAGTACCCTCTAAGGATATCTGCCTAGGGTCCAGGAGGAGAAAAATTGTGACTTTGATGGTACAAGGAGATCCAAGCTGATTTTGCCCAATAAAAACAATAAATCATCCATAGAAGAGAATACTGATATTTGTATTATGTAAATCTAATCCACCAAGAAAATGTGCCAAGTTATCCTCGGGTGAACTGAGTAGCTCAAGGTTTGGCACTGACAGTCCTACTACGCATAAAGAATAAAAATTCAAGAGATAAGTCACAAATAAAAATTATGGGTCAGCTCTTATACTTTATGGATGTTGTTACATGTAATTGATTTCGCCCAACAAATAGAAAGAGATATCCCCAGTGGAAGACAGAACTGATATTTGTATTATTGAAATGTCCTACACTAAGAACATGTGCCATGTTATCCTCTGGTGAACCGAGTAGCTCAAGGTTTGGCACTGACAGTTCTAGTATGCACAAAGAATAAAAATTCAAACGATTAGTCACAAATAAAATTATGTCAGCTATGATACTTTATAATTGTTGGTACATATACTTAATTTTCTCCAATAAAAAAAATTAGACATCCTCAGTGGAGGGCAAAACTGATATTTGCGTTATGAAAATCTCCTCCAGCAAGTAAACGTGTCATTGTTATCCTCGGGTGAACTAAGCTATAGCTCAAGGTTTGGCACCGACAGTCCTAGTGTGCTTAAAATTCATGCAATATGTCACAAATAAACAAGTTTTTTCAACTTTCCTTAGTTACAAAAAATATGGCGTACATTTTTAGTTTCACGCTCGCCAGTAAAATAAATTAAAACTAGATATGACTTATTCTGTCAAAAAAGTATAATTACAATTAAATGATAATATCAAACAAGTCTACTTTATTCTGCAAAGGTTAACCTAAACTTAGTGTGGTTCCTATTCTGCAGAGGGGATGAGGTTCGATGGTCTTAGGTAGCAGATCCTATCATGGATGCATCTGCAGGTCATAATAGAAGTATATCAAAGTACACTTGATTCAAAGAGTTTTTTTGTTCTAGGTTTTTACGATGCAAATTATCGAACTGGTAGTAACAAAAAAAGAGGACTATTTCTTCACTATTAAACTATATTTGTGTTTGGTCCTGTACAAATATACTTACAAAAATGAGTTTGTGTTCTAAAAAATTAATGAATACGCTTCAGTTTACAAAATTTGTCAAATCTTATTTAGTATACTTATAGTAGTACAATTAATTCAATTAATTCATTTTTATAGTTGTATTGTTGGTTAAAATATTCAAAACCTATTGAGGAAGAGGAGTAACAACCGCTCTCTGATGATAGTACTCTCTAAGGATCTCTTCCTAGGGTCCAGGAGGAGAAACATAGTAGCTTTGATGGTACAAGGAGATCCAAGGTGATTTTACCCAATAAAGACAATAAATCATCCATGGAAGAGAATACTGATATTTGTGTCATGTATATCTAATCCACCAAAAAAATGTGCCAAGTTATCCTCGGGTGAACTGAGTAGCTCAAGGGTTGGCACTAACAGACCTAGTATACATAAAGAATAAAAATTCTAGAGATGAGTTACAAACAAAATTATGCGTCAGCTCTTATACTTTATGGATGTTGTTACATGCAATTGATTTTGCCCAACAAATAGAAAGACACATCTCCAATGGAAGACAGAACTGATATTTGTATTATGGAAATCTCCTCCACCATGAAAATGTGCCATGTTATCCTCGGGTGAACTGAGTAGCTCAAGGTTTGGCACTGACAGTCCTAGTATGCACAAAGAATAAAAATTCAAGAGATAAGCCATAAATAAAATTATGTGTTAGCTATTATACTTTATGGATGGTGTTGCATGCAATTTATTTTGCCCGACAAAAAGAAAGAGACATTCTCAATAGAAGACAGAACTGATATTTGTATTATGGAAATATTCTCCAACCATAAAACGTGCCATGTTATCCTTGGGTGAACTGAATAGCTCAAGGTTTGGCACTGACAGTTTTAGTACGCTTAAAGAAATAAAATTTAAACGATTGGTCACAAATAAAATGATGTCAGCTATGATACTTTATGGTTGTTGTTACATACACTTGATTTTTCCCCAATCGTCAATGGAGGACAAAACTGATATATGTGTTATGGAAAAATCTCCTCCAGCAAGTAAATAGGCCATGTTGTCCTCGGACAGTCCTAGTGTGCATAAAAAATAAAAATTCAGGCAATAAGTCAGAAATAAACAAGTTTTTTTCAACTTTCCTTACTTACAAAAAATATGGCGTACGTTTTTAGATATGACTTAATCTGTCGAAAAAAAAGTATAATTACAATTAAACGGTAATATCAAATAAGCCTACTTTATTCTGCAAAGGTTAAACTAAACTTTAGTGTGGTTCCTATTCTGCAGAGGGGATGAGGTTCGATGGGTTTTAGGTAGCAGATCCTATCATGGATGGAGGTTAATAGAGTTTAGATTGGCGCATTACTGGTGGGCATACATCTGGAGGTCATAATAGAAGTATATTAAAGTACACTTGATTCAAACAATTTTTGTTCTAGATTTTTTACGGTGCAAATTATCGACTTGGTAGTAACAAAAAAAATGGGACTATTTCTTCACTCTTAAACTATGTTTGTGTTTGGTCCTGTACAAATATATTTACATAAATGAGTTTGTGTCCTAAAAATTAATTAATATGCTTCAGTTTACACAATTTGTCAAATCTTATTTAGTATACTTATAGTAGTATAATTAATTCATTATTATACTTGTATTGTGGGTTAAAATATTCAAAACCCATTGAGAAAGAAGAGTAACAAATTTTTCTGATGACAGTACTCTCTAAAGGTCTTCGCCTAGGGTCCACGAGGAGAAAAATAGTGGGCATTGATGGTACAAAGAGATACAATCTGATTTTTACACAATAAATCATCCGTGGAAAAGAATACTAATATTTGTATTATGTAAATCTATTCCACCAAGAAAATGTGCTATGTTATCCTCGGGTGAACTGAGTAGCTCAAGGTTTGGCACTGACAATCCTAGTATGCATAAAGAATAAAAATTCAAGAGATAAGCCACAAATAAAAATATGTGTCAGCTATTATACTTTATGGATATTGTTACATGTAATTGATTTCGCCCAACAAATAGAAAGAGATATCCCCAATGGAAGACAGAACTGATATTTGTATTATGGAGATATTCTCCAACAAGGAAACGTGCCATGTTATCCTCGGGTGAACTGAGTAGCTCAAGGTTTGGCACTGACAGTACTAGTACCCTTAAAGAAATAAAATTTAAACGATTAGTCACAAATAAAATTATGTCAGCTATGATACTTTATGGTTGTTCTTACATACATTTGATATTCCCCAATAAAAAAAAAACGAGACATACTCAATGGAGGGCAAAAACTGTTATCTGTGTTATGAAAATCTCCTCCAGCAAGTAAATGTGTCATGTTATCCTCGAGCGAACTAAGTAGCTCCAGGTTTGGCACCGACAGTCTTAGTGTGGATAAAAAACTAAAAATTAAAGCAATAAGTCACAAATAAAAAAAGTTTTTTTCAAAATTTCCTTAATTAGAAAAAATATGGCGTACATATTTAATTTCACTTTCCCCCAGTAAAATAAATTAAAACTAGGTATGACTTATTTTGTCGAAAAAGTATAATTACAATTAAACGGTAATATCAAATATGTCTACTTTATTCTGCAAAGGTTAACCCAAACTTAGTGTGGTTCCTATTTCTGCAGAGGGATGAGGTTCGATGGTCTTAGCTGGCAGATCCTATCATGGATGGAGGTTAATAGGTTTAGGCCGGCGAATTCCCGGTGGGCATGCATCTGGAGGTCATAACAGAAGTATATCAAAGTACTCTTAATTCAAATACTTTTTGTTCTAAGTTTTTACGGTGCAAATTATTGAATTGGAAGTAACAAAAAAATAAGACTATTTCTTTACTATTAATGTAGATTTGTGTTTGGTCCTGTACAAATGTATTTACATAAATGAGTTCGTGCCATAAAAATTAATGAATATGCTTCAGTTTACACAATTTGTCAAATTTTATTTAGTATACTTACAGTAGTATAATTCATTCATTTTTATAGTTGTATTGTTGGTTTTAAAATATTCAAAGCCCATTGAGAAGGAGAGGAGTAACAACCTCTCTCTGATGATAGTACACTCTAAAGGTCTCTGCCTAGGGTCCACGAGGAGAAAAATAGTGGCATTGATGGTTCCAAAGAGATCCACTCCGACTTTACTCAATAAAAACAATAAATCATCCATGGAAGAGAATACTGATATTTGTATTATGTAAATCTAATCCACCAAGTAAATGTGCCATGTTATCCTCGGGTGAACTGAGTAGCTCAAGGTTTGGCACTGACAGTCCTAGTATGCATAAAGAATAAAAATTCAAGAGATAAGTCACAAATAAAATTATGGGTCAGCTATTATACTCTATGGATGTTGTTACATGCAATTTATTTTGCCCGACAAAAAGAAAGAGACATCTCAATGGAAGACAGAACTGATATTTGTATTATGGAAGTCTCCTCCACCAAGAAAATGCGCCTTGTTATCCTCGGGTGAACTGAGTAGCTCAAGGTTTGGCACTGACAGTCCTAGTACGCATAAAGAATAAAAATTCAAACGATTAGTCACAAATAAAATTATGTCAGCTATGATAATTTATGGTTGTTGTTACATTCATTTGATATTCCCCAATAAAAAAAATGAGACATACTCAGTGGTGGGGCAGAACTGATATCTGTGTTATGAAAATCTCCTCCCGCAAATAAATGTGTCATGTTATCCTCGGGCGAACTAAATAGCTCAAGGTTTGGCACCGACAGTCGTAGTGTGCATAAAAAATAAAAATTCAAGCAATAAGTCACAAAATTTTTTTTCAAATTTCCTTAATTAGAAAAATATGGCGTACATTTTTAGTTTCACATTCGTCAGTAAAAATAAATTAAAACTAGATATAACTTATTATATCCAAAAAATAATTACAATTAAATGGTAATTTCAAATAAGTCTACTTTATTCTGCAAAGGTTAAACTAAACTTATTGTGGTTCCTATTCTGCAGAGGGGATGAGGCTCGATGGGTTTTAGGTAGCTGATCCTATCATGGATGGAGGTTAATAGGGTACAGGCTGGCAAATTCCCGGGTGGGAATGCATCTGGAGGTCGTAATGGAAGTATATCAAAGTACTCTTGATTCAAATACTTTTTGTTCTAAGTTTTTACGGTGCAAATTATCGAATTGGAAGTAACAAGAGAATAGGACTATTTCTTCACTATTAAAGTAGGTTTGTGTTTGGTCCTGTATAAATATACGTATTTACATAAATGATTTTTTTTGTTCTAAAAAATTAATAAATATACTTCAGTTTACAAAAATTTTTTAATTATATTTAGTATACTTATAGTAGTATAATTAATTCATTATTATACTTGTATTATTGGTTAAAATATTCAAAACCTATTGAGAAAGGGGGAGTAACAACCGCTCTCTGATGATAGTACCCTCTAAGGATATCTGCCTAGGGTCCAGGAGGAGAAAAAATTGTGACTTTGATGGTACAAGGATGGATCCAAGCTGATTTTGCCCAATAAAAACAATAAATCATCCATAGAAGAGAATACTGATATTTGTATTATGTAAATCTAATCCACCAAGAAAATGTGCCAAGTTATCCTCGGGTGAACTGAGTAGCTCAAGGTTTGGCACTGACAGTCCTACTACGCATAAAGAATAAAAATTCAAGAGATAAGTCACAAATAAAATTATGGGTCAGCTCTTATACTTTATGGATGTTGTTACATGTAATTGATTTCGCCCAACAAATAGAAAGAGATATCCCCAGTGGAAGACAGAACTGATATTTGTATTATTGAAATGTCCTACACTAAGAACATGTGCCATGTTATCCTCTGGTGAACCGAGTAGCTCAAGGTTTGGCACTGACAGTTCTAGTATGCACAAAGAATAAAAATTCAAACGATTAGTCACAAATAAAATTATGTCAGCTATGATACTTTATAATTGTTGGTACATATACTTAATTTTCTCCAATAAAAAAAATTAGACATCCTCAGTGGAGGGCAAAAAACTGATATTTGCGTTATGAAAATCTCCTCCAGCAAGTAAACGTGTCATGTTATCCTCGGGTGAACTAAGCTATAGCTCAAGGTTTGGCACCGACAGTCCTAGTGTGCTTAAAATTCATGCAATATGTCACAAATAAACAAGTTTTTTCAACTTTCCTTAGTTACAAAAAATATGGCGTACATTTTTAGTTTCACGCTCGCCAGTAAAATAAATTAAAACTAGATATGACTTATTCTGTCAAAAAAGTATAATTACAATTAAATGATAATATCAAACAAGTCTACTTTATTCTGCAAAGGTTAACCTAAACTTAGTGTGGTTCCTATTCTGCAGAGGGGATGAGGTTCGATGGTCTTAGGTAGCAGATCCTATCATGGATGCATCTGCAGGTCATAATAGAAGTATATCAAAGTACACTTGATTCAAAGAGTTTTTGTTCTAGGTTTTTACGATGCAAATTATCGAATTGGTAGTAACAAAAAAAGAGGACTATTTCTTCACTATTAAACTATATTTGTGTTTGGTCCTGTTACAAATATACTTACAAAAATGAGTTTGTGTTCTAAAAAAATTAATGAATACGCTTCAGTTTACAAAAATTTGTCAAATCTTATTTAGTATACTTATAGTAGTACAATTAATTCAATTAATTCATTTTTATAGTTGTATTGTTGGTTAAAATATTCAAAACCTATTGAGGAAGAGGAGTAACAACCGCTCTCTGATGATAGTACTCTCTAAGGATCTCTTCCTAGGGTCCAGGGAGGAGAAACATAGTAGCTTTGATGGGTACAAGGAGATCCAAGGTGATTTTACCCAATAAAGACAATAAATCATCCATGGAAGAGAATACTGATATTTGTGTCATGTATATCTAATCCACCAAAAAAAATGTGCCAAGTTATCCTCGGGGTGAACTGAGTAGCTCAAGGGTTGGCACTAACAGACCTAGTATACATAAAGAATAAAAATTCTATGGAGATGAGTTACAAACAAAATTATGCGTCAGCTCTTATACTTTATGGATGTTGTTACATGCAATTGATTTTGCCCAACAAATAGAAAGACACATCTCCAATGGAAGACAGAACTGATATTTGTATTATGGAAATCCTCCTCCACCATGAAAATGTGCCATGTTATCCTCGGGTGAACTGAGTAGCTCAAGGTTTGGCACTGACAGTCCTAGTATGCACAAAGAATAAAAATTCAAGAGATAAGCCATAAATAAAATTATGTGTTAGCTATTATACTTTATGGATGGTGTTGCATGCAATTTATTTTGCCCAACAAAAAGAAAGAGACATTCTCAATAGAAGACAGAACTGATATTTGTATTATGGAAATATTTCTCCAACCATAAAACGTGCCATGTTATCCTCGGGTGAACTGAGTAGCTCAAGGTTTGGCACTGACAGTTTTAGTACGCTTAAAGAAATAAAATTTAAACGATTGGTCACAAATAAAATGATGTCAGCTATGATACTTTATGGTTGTTGTTACCTACACTTGATTTTCAAAAATAAAAAAAATGAGACATCCTCAGTGGATTGCAAAACTGATATTTGTGTTATGAAAATCTCCTCCAACAAGTAAATGTGTTATGTTATCCTCGGGCGAACTAAGCTATAGCTCAAGGTTTGGCACCGACAGTCCTAGTGTACATAAAAAATAAAAAGTCAAGCAATAAGTCACAAATAAACACGGTTTTCAAATTTATTTATAAAAAAAATGTGGCCTATATTTTTAATTTTACTTTCCCCAGTAAAATAAATTAAAACTAGATATGACTTATTCTGTCGAAAAAGTATAATTACAATTAAACGGTAATATCAAATAAGTCTACTTTATTCTGCAAAGGTTAAACTAAACTTAGTGTGGTTCCTATTCTGCAGAGGGGATGAGGTTCGATGGTCTTAGGTAACAGATCGATCCTATCATGGATGGAGGTTAATAGGGTATAGGCTGGCAAATTCCCGGTGGGAATGCATCTGGAAGTCATAATAGAAGTATATCAAAGTAGTCTTGATTCAAACAATTTTTGTTCTTGGTGTTTATGGTGCAAATTATCGAATTGGTAGTAACAAAAAAATAGGACTATTTCTTCACTATTAAAGTAGGTTTGTGTGTGGTCCTGTACAAATATATGTATTTACGTAAATGAGTTTTTGTCCTAAAAATTAATGAATATGCTTCAGTTTACAAAATTTTTCAAATTTTATTTAGTATCCTCGGGTGAACTGAGTAGCTCAAGGTTTGGCACTGACAGTCCTAGTATGCATAAAGAACAAAAATTCAACGATTAGTCACAAATAAAATTATGTCAGCTCTGATACTTTATGGTTGTTGTTACATACACTTGATTTTCCAAAATAAAAAAAAATGAGACATCGTCAATGGAGAACAAAACTGATATTTGCTTTATGGAAATCTCTTCCAGCAAGTAAATGTCTCATGTTATCCTCGGGCGAACTAAGTAGCTCACGGTTTGGTACCGACAGTCCTAGTGTGCATAAAAAATAAAAATTCTAGCAATATGTCACAAATAAACAAATTTTTTCAAATTTCCTTAATTAGAAAAATATTGCGTATATTTTTGTTTTACTTTCCCCAGTAAAATAAATTAAAAATAGATATGACTTATTCTGTCAAAAAAGTATAATTACAATTAAATGGTAATATCAAATAAGCCTACTTTATTCTGCAAAGGTTAAACTAAACTTATTGTGGTTCTTATTCTGCAGAGGGGGTGAGGTTCGATGGTCTTAGGTAGCAGATCCTAACATGGATAGAGGTTAATAGGGTTAAGGCAGGCAAATTCCCGGTGGGAATGCATCTGGAGGTCATAATAGAAGTATATCAAAGTACTCTTGATTCAAACACTTTTTGTTCTAGGTTTTTACGGTGCACATTTTCGAATTGGTAATAACAAAAAAATACTATTAAAGTAGATTTGTGTTTGGTCCTGTACAGATATATGTATTTACATAAATGAGTTTTTGTTCTAAAAATTAATGAATATGTTTCAGTTTACAAAATTTTTTCAAATTTTATTTAGTATACTTATAGTAGTATAATTAATTCATTTTTGTATTTGTGTTGTTGGTTAAAATATTCAAAACTACTGAGGAAGAGGAGTCATAACCGCTCTCTGATGATAGTACTCTCTAAGGGTCTCTGCCTAGTGTCCAGGAGGAGAAAAAATAGTGGCTTTGATGGTACAAGGAGATTCAAGATGATTTTACTCAATAAAAACAATAAATCCTCGATGGAAGAGAATAC